>JAEIFJ010001318.1:0-44861 GCA_018903435.1 Leucophenga varia | reverse complement strand
TAAACGAAGAATTACTCTGGCTAACCGATGCTACTTTGGTCTCGGTGGGCAAATGAGGAGTAGAGTTTTATCCAGAAAAACGAAAATCAAACTCTACAAGACGCTGATTATACCAGTCCTGATGTATGGCGCAGAAACATGGGTCATGTCAGAGGCTGATAAATCGGCGTTGGGTACATTTGACTGAAAAATTCTTCGTAAAATCCTTGGCCCTGTCAGAGTGGACAATGATTACCGTACTCGCATGAATCACGAGCTGTACCAGCTATATAAGGACATCGATATAGTCATGCGCATCAGGTACAAACGTTTGCACTGGGCTGGACACGTGCTTCGAATGAATGAAGACGCTCCGGCGAGAACGGTACATGATAAAAACGTGGAAGAAATCAGAGGGGCACGACAGCGGGGAAGACCGCCGCTGCGTTGGAAGGATAAGGTTCTAGAGGACGTCCGGAAGATCGGGATCCAGAATTGGTATCAAGTGGCAAAGGACTATAACATCTGGGTTGATACCCTTCGTGCTGCCCAGGCTAACCATAAGCTGTAAAGGCAAAACATACAACATACATACATTTATCGGCTGTGCGATAATTTATAAATCGGTTGTTCGATAACTGGTGTATCGATCACTAAGAAGAAGCAGAGTCAGAAAGCATCTTTGTTATTTTTTGTTGAACAAAATTAAAATATAATTAAAACTAAACAAAATAAATAAATAAACAAAAAAAAAAAAAAAGGAAAAACGTTCACTTCGGTGGAACCGAAGCATAAATACCCGCCACACGAATCTTTGAATAGTTTATGTGTGATTATCAGTGGCTTATATACATTTATAAATTTATAGACGAAAATAATTAATTTTTCATACAAAAGTTAAAAAATAATCGGTGAGTTTGTATGGGGACTATACATAAAAATGGGCGTGGCATCTTGGTTTTGAAATTGGATGATATAAGAAGTGTTTTTACCCAATTTGGAGTAAATAAATTCATAAATTATATGAATTTTTATTCATATATTGGAAAATGGGCGGTAAATTTGTGTGGGGGCTACACTTAAAAATGGGCGTGGTACTTTGTTTTTGATATCGGATGTCGTTAGAAGTGTTTTTATTCAATTTTTTCATACAAAAATTCGAAAATGGTCGGTAAATTTGTATGGGGGCTATACCTAAGAATGGGTGTGTCAACTTTTTTCATATATGACATAAAAAGAGTTTTTACCCCATTTGGAGGGAATACATGCATAAATAATACCTATTTTCATACAAAAATATAAAAATTTTCGATAAGTTTGTATGGGGGCTACACCTAAAACTGGGCGTGGCAACTTGGTTTTAACATACAAAGGAGTCGTTGCCGAGAAAAGCTTAAGTTTCAAATTTCGGCGTAATATCTATATATTTTCATCGAAAAAAATGCTGATCAAGAATATGTATACTTTATGGGGTCTACGACGTCTCATTCAATGCGTTAAAAACTTTCCGACAAACTGAATATACCCATCACACTATGTGTGGCGGGTATAAAACAATGCATTTTTCTGACGCATCTGATTTTTTGTGCAATTGTCATCAGTCTGTCTGTCGCATGCTGATAAAGAATACTCGAGGGGCAGACAGACGTCAAAATAAAAGGTAAGTTGTTTGTATTCTAAATATTGGGTGCACAACTAAATAATTTCGTATTTTTTTGTTAAAAAAACCATTTATTTAAGTATGAAAGTGAAAAAATATTTTATTCAAAATATTGTCCATCGGAAGCGGTAACTTTTTCCCATCTTTCAGGCAATTTATGGACTCCATCCCAAAAAAAACTTCTCATCTTTTGCGCCGAGAGAAAATCATCAAGCCATTTTTTAATACCTTCAACATTGGTGAACCGTATTCCAGAAAGGTGATTCTGCATCGACCGAACCAAGTGGTAATCAGAAGGAGCTTTGTCTGGGCTATAAGGCGGGTGAGGTAAAGATTTTCCCATCCAGCATTTTCCAAATAATTTTTGACCGGTACTGCAACATGTGGCCGAGCATTGTCATGATGGAAAATCAATTTTTCGTGTCTGGTCGCCCATTCTGGCCGTTTTACGGCTATTGCTTGCTTCAAACGTATCGATTGTTGCCTGTATAGCTCTCCCGTGATTGTCTGGCCCGATTTTAACAGCTCATAGTACAGCACACCTTTCTGATCCCACCAAATACAGAGCATTACCTTCAAACCATGAATATTCGGCTTTGGTGTCGATTTGGCTGGTTGGCCTGGCTTCACATATGATCTTTTACGCTTAAGGTTGTCGTAATGAATCCACTTTTCATCGCCAGTGACAATACGATGCAAAAACGATTTCTTTTTGTGGCGATTAAGCAGCATTTCACCTCCTCCCCGCAAATGCTGTTTTGTTGGAACGTAACTTGACATTTTGACTGTAATAAAAAAAATTTGAGTGTTTACTAATATTCACTGTGACATATCAAATGTTCTTGATTTTTTGGCGCGCTTTAACATAGAATAGCTGTCACTGTCAAAATATTGACTACATAAATAGATATGAGGTTAGTAACAAATGCGAAATTATTTAGTTGTACACCCAATAGAATTTGAAAAAATTTTTTTTTTTTTTTTTTTTTGGAATGGGAACCCATTTGGAAAGCCGGTGGATCTTTAAAAGGAACGGGCAACAAAATAAATTTTGTTTTCAAGCCACTTGTTGCCGGCATCAGCAAGAAGAAGAAGAAGCGTAAACAACAACAAAACAACCACCAAGACCAGTTGCAGTAGTGAGTGATATATATATATATATATATATATATATACATACATATATTGTTTTATCTTTGTTTTTGCATTTTATATATATGTATATACGCGCTGCGCTGATAGTTTTCTTGTATGCGCGCAGTAGTTATGTTGTGGTAGACCAGTTTGCTTCTGAGTAGCTTTTCCAGGTACGATTCAAAAGTTTCTGGTTTTTTTTAAAATTTTTTTTATTCTTCTTTTTAATTTTACGCAATACAGTTTCTATATTTAATATAATTGTATCTGGTAATTTCGATTTAACAATTTTTTTTTTTTTTTTGAAGTTTTGTGAAATATTTTAAAACTTTGTTTTTAATTTGTGATGAATTTCGCGCAATACGAATTATTTTATAATATATTCGTATTTTCTGTTCACTGCTTAAGGTTTATTTCTTAAATTAATTATAAATTGGTTCGAGTTTACACTCGTGAGTCGTTGTGTGCTATTTGTTCTGTTTCTTAACCATTTTTCTACAATAAATATGGCAGACAACAAATTTAACCATTTTTCTGATGAGCTTTTGCGTTTCGAGCAAGAGTTCAAAAATGTCAAACGGGATGAATTGATATTATTTTCTACAGACATATACAAAGAAGAATTGAGAAATTTGTGGAGGTCTGTGAAAGGCTCATACGATAAGTTGATGTCTAATCCATCAGAGGGATTAGACAGAGACTTATTAAAAACAAAACAAGCAGCTTGTTTTGCCGCTTATATCTCTTGTGGTTCGCAGCTAGACATGACCTGCCAAATGCTGTCTGAAGATCGAAACTCGACCCAGATGCATTCTTCTCATGCATCTGGTAGCAAAAATCTACCATCTGTTTCTCACAATATTGCTCTCCCCCAGTGCGACACGGAGTTATTTTACGGTGATTATAGTGCATGGCCAAGTTTTCGTGATATGTTCACGGCCATATATAAGTCTAATACTAGACTGCAGAAGTTGTATCACCTTAAGCAAAAAAACTCGTGGTGAAGCTCGAGATATAGTTAATAGGTCTCCTTTAACTAATGACGATTTTGAGTTAGCATGGCAAAATTTGGTAGATAGGTTCGAAAACAAACGGCTTTTGGTGAACAGTCAATTACAGTCATTGTTTAATCTAGATGTTGTAACGTCGGAGAATGGCGCGGCTATTAAGAAGTTACAGCGTGATGTAAACAATGCGCTTTCGAGCATCCAGGCTAACAAGATTAACAGAGAAAATTGGGATGCGATTCTTGTCTACTTGTGCTCCACGCACTTACCTGAGACAACTCTTGCTCTGTGGGAACAGTCCATTGTGGATAAAAGAGCAATACCGACGTGGAAGTGATTGGACTATTTTTTGACGAATAGGCTTCAGACGCTTGAAACGGTTTCGAATCTGAGACATACTTCTAAGTCTACATCTAAACCGGCTCCCCAGTTTCCTAATAAGAAGAAATTTGTGCAGACTTTTTAGTCTAAAGTAGGAAGTTCATGCCCCTTGTGTCAATCTTCGGAGTACCAAATTAGCAAGGGCTCCAAATTCTTATCCTTTAAGCCAAAAAAGAGAACCAGTGTAGTGAAGGAAAAACATTTATGCTTGAACTGCTTGGCTTATAGTCATATGCGAAATGAGTTCAAGAGTTCGCATAAGTGTGCAAAAGTGCAATAAACCTCATCATACTTTGCTTCATTGGGATAATGAGGATAATTCTTACCCAGCCCCTTCTTCTTCTAATTCGAATTCGCGCCCGAGGGCGCTACGACACAATTGAAGAGTGTCATAACGCCCGAAATTTCTAAAAACTTGAAAAGCGCATTATCGATCGATGAATGAACCGTACCAAAACTACCGTTTAATATGTTATCTCTTTTGTTTTTGGTGTTTTTCACGTTTTTGGCGCATTTGCTAAGAATTTGGCGCATTTGCTAAGAATAATTGTCGTCAGTTTGTCATTAATCTTCAAGTAAAGTGCACTTAAAATGGAATATGAATATAATTTTGTTGCTGGCTTTCGAAAAAATTCGAAGCTATTGCTTCTACCAAGCCAGCAACAATTATTTAAAATTAAAAGTACTTCGAAGAATAGTTCGCGGTATATTTGTTATATTAAAGACTGTAATGTGACCGTGGGCTTGTCCAATGCTGGCGTTTGCACTCAACTGAGTCTCGAGCTTTTTATTAATTCTTGAGGAGACGAATGATTATGGCTAGTGTCATCGGACTGCCCAGATCCACTGGAGTCGGAACTGCAAAGTAGGGCTTGATATCAATAAACTTGATATCAATAAACGTTTTTTCAAGATCTTGAATTTATTCGACATCGATAAGATCTTGAAAAAACGTTTATTGATATCAAGTTCCTATACTCCTCTCCTAAGCGGAAGAAGAAAAATTCGCATAAGGCATATATCAATAAAAAAGCTCGAACTAATCAATTATGTAAGAAGCCAATGTGAGAAAAAAAAACTTAAAAAGAAAGGGGAGTGCGTGAAATCTTTTTTGGGCGTTATTTTGTCATAACGCCCATAAAAAAGTGAAATAAAGTCCGGCGTGCGGTATGTCACATTTAAAAGTGTCATTACGCCCGTGGGCGTAATGACAAATAAAGGTGTGTCTTAGCGCCTGTGGGCCTTATGACACTGGGCGTTATGACATGCACCCTTCGGCGGCTTACATCTTCGTTGGACTCCGATTTTCTATTAGAAACGAACTCCTTGGTTTTGCCAAAATTGACTGGGTTTTTGCCCAGTAGAAATTTGGTAGTTGGTCCAGATTTCGATTTCGAATTCCCCCTAGCGGATCCAAATTTTTATAGGAGCGATCAGGTCGATTTATTGATCGGCAGTGACATCTATCCTCAGATCATACGAGATGGTCTGCAGTGCAATGTGTTAGGTTCGCTGTTGGCTCAACAAACAGTATTTGGGTGGATATTGACGGGTACCATTTCTATGCCTTCTCAGTCCAATGTGATATCGGTGGTGTCTTGTTTTACCGAGTTGGGGTTGAGTCAGCAGTTTGAAAAATTTTGTGAAGTTAGAGAGCATTCCAGATAGAGTGTTTTTGAGTGAAGAGGACGAATTCTATGAACGGAATTTCGTCAACACCACCAGTAGGGACAATGATGGGAGGTATTTAGTCAGATTTCCTATTCGACCAGAGTATCAAGTCGAACAGCCGTTAGGGGCATCACGCAAGGTTGCTCATATCCAGTTTCTGCGTAATGAGTCAGCACTTCTTCGAAAACCCGAATTTAAAAGTCATTATGATGAAGTGGTAAATGAGTATGTGACTACACCACATGTATAAAGTAAACCCCCTAGTGGTAATGAGAGACACTATTACTTGCCACATCATGCAGTTTTAAAACCAGAAAGTGCTTCAACGAAAGTTAGGGTAGTTTTCAACGCTTCGTGCAAGACCTCAAACGGACTCAGTCTCAACGACATATTGTATACAGGTCCATTTTTACAAAATGATTTGATGTGGCTCATCGCAAAATGGAGACTTTATAAATTTGTATTTAAGATGTATCGCCAGATTAAAGTTCACAAAAGTGATTCATCCTTACAAAGGATAGTTTTCCGTTCTTCAAAATCTGCTGAAATAGAGGATTTTGAATTGACAACGGTGACATTCGGAGTCAATTGTGCCCCTTGTTTAGCTATTCATACCTTACACCGTTTAGCGGACGATGTTCAAGAAAAATTTCCATTAGCAGAAGAAATTCTACGTAGCATGATGTATGTTGATGATGCTCTTGCTGGGGCACATGATGTAGCTACTGCTATTCGTTCACTAGATGAACTTATAGTAGCTCTCAATTCTGCTAAATTTCCAATGCGAAAGTGGACATCAAATGAACTTCTCAAAGGGATTCCTAGTGATTTTTTATTAAACGAAATTTTTTTGAAAATTGAAGATGCGAGTTCGGCAAAGACTCTGGGTATTAGATGGAATGCGAAGACTGATTGATTTTATTTTTCAGCACAGACTTTTCAAACCAATGTTCGGTTTACGAAACTGGAGATCCTATCAGTCATTGCTATATTGTTTGATCCTGCAGGTTGGTTAGCCCCAATAATCGTTTCTGCTAAAATTTTCATGCAAAAAATTTGGCTAGAGAAGATTGATTGGGACGACTACCTTCTGCGTCAACTAAAGATTTCTGGAAGACATTCTTGGAGAAATATGTTCAAATAAATAGAATTCAGATTCCTCGTTGGGTGTGTTTTTCTCCGATAGCGAAGTATGAGTATCATGGCTTCTCAGGCGCCTCTGAGAAAGCTTATGGAGCATGCTTATATCTTCGTATTAAGTTAGAGAATGAAATACATTCTCATCTAATTTGTGCTAACAGCAAAGTAGCCCCCGTTAAAACCATATCTCTGCCTCGACTAGAACTTTGTGGGGCGGCCTTGTTAGCTGATTTGGTATCCGCATGCTAAGCAAAATCTCCCTTTGATTCCTAAACATTTTTATTGTTGGACAGACTCTACTATTGTTTAAAGTTGGTTACAAAAGTCTCCATGTACATAGACCTTTTTTGTGGCTAACCGCATCTCAAAAATTATGGTAAAAACAGACGTAAGCCTATGGCAGCATGTGGAGTCTGCTGACAATCCCGCTGACTTAGCAAGTCGTGGTATTTACCCAAAAAGATTTAGTTAGTAATTGTCTATCGTTGAATGGTCCTAGATGGTTGAAAGAAGATAAATGTGTATGGCCCAAAGTGTTCATAAAAATGTGCTAAATACATTTTTATAGTCAAAGATGGTTTGGGGAAATTTTAGAGCAAATTTATGAGTTTGATAATATGCTCGACCAATTTTCTTCGTTAGGTCGAGCGCTGAGAGTAATAGCATATGTGGTGCGATTTACTTCAGCTATTAACCCTAAAGTTCAAGATAAAGTGCGTTATTTATCCACCTCTTTGTCTTCAAGTGAAATCTCTGATGTAAGAAGAAAACTGATCGTAATAGCTAAAAAGGCATATTTTGTTTTAAGACTACCACGCCTTAAGTTTGAAATGACCTGTACACTTTAAAAGCCATATACGAGGTGTGTTCAAACATTATCGCGAATTTTGAATTTTCGCGGGTTACGTATATTCGAATTTCAATTTTTTTTGTGGCGTTTTGTTGGTACTCATGTCTTTACTTATGCCGACAAGCTCGGCCATTTTGAATGTTCACTTAATTGTTGACAGCTGCTTTGCTTGCACGTGTTTTGGATCGTCTTCGATTTTTACCTATTCAAAAAAATGGATCAAAGAACCTGTATCAAATGAAATAAAAATGTTGAAGAAGGCTTATGGGGACCGAGCTCTACCAAAATTAACAACATTTGATTGGTATAAATTGTTGAAAGAAGGTTGCGAACGTGTTGAAGACGAAGAGCTCCCTGATCAACCATCGACCTCAACGGACGATGCTCACATTCAAAAAGTAAAAGAATTAGAACTTGCTCACCGTCGATTAACTATGAGAGACATTGCTGATAAAATTGGCGTATCGAAAGGATCAATTAATACAATTTTGAAGGATGTTTTGGGCCTCAAACGTGTCAAGTCTCGGTTGGTACCAAAAATGATGATTTTTTTTTAAAAACTGTACTGATTTTTCGTGACTTTTTGCCAAAAATCCAACCAATATCGTTCCGCAACCACCGTATTCGCTTGATTTGGCACCGTGTGACTTCTGGCTATTCCCAAAACTCAAGAGACCACTCCGGGGAACGCGTTTCGAGTCGATTGAGGAAATAAAAGCTAAATCGAAGAAGGCGCTGATGGCTATACCGGAAAGGGACTATTTGGCATGTTTCGAGGATTGGAAAAAACGTTAGCATAGGTATATTTTGTCGGGAGGGGATTACTTTAAAGGGGACAAAATAGATATTCATGAATAAATAAATAATTTAAAAAAAAAACACAAAATATTCGATACTTTTTAAACGCACCTCGTACTATCCTTGAATCCACCTTTGAGTGAAGACAACATAATTCGCGTTGGTGTGCGGCTGATCGCTGCACCTTCAATGTCGTTCAAAGGGAAGCATCCTGCTATTTTGCAATATGAGGCATGGCTTGCACGATTATTAGTGGAATTCATGCATAAGATCTCTTTGCATGGAGGTAATCAACTTATGCCCAGATTGTTAAGGATGCAATTCTGGATTATTCGAGCCAAAAATTTAATAAAATTTACGTACGTAGCTGCAAAAACTGTATTCTATTTAAACGATCTGTAGCGAATCAGATGATGGCAGCTCTTCCACGAGAAAGATGTACCTTGTCAAGGCCTTTCACGATAACAGGTGTTGATTTAACAGGGCCATTTGACATAAAAAACTATACAGGGAGAGCTTGTCTCGTTACTAAAGGCTATGTATGTTTATTTGTTTGTTTTGCCACCAAGGCGGTGGAAGCGACTAGTGACCTATCGACTGCTACTTTCTTAGCTGCCTTTAATCTGTTTGTGTCACGACGTGGCTGTCCAGCTCAAATGTTTTCTGATAACGGGACTAAATTTAGTGGCACTTCCACTATACTGAAAAATAGTTTAAACAGTTTTTAAAGTCCTCTCAGGATCGTGTTCACATCAACTATGCGGACCGTGAAATTAGCTGGAAATTTATTCCACCAGGTGCACCACACATGGGTGGTCTCTGGGAAGCTGGAATAAAAAGTTTTAAACATCATTTGCACCGAATCGGTGGCGAAATGAAGTTTACGATGGAAGAATTCTTGACTTTGTTAAGTCGAATTAAATCATGTTTAAACTCGCGTCCGTTATCTCCTATATCTTGAAGATATTTATGATTTTAATGCTTTGACGCCAGGTCATTTTTTAGTCGGCTCGAATTTGTTGGCACCGGTTGAACCAGAAAATTTAGCTAATCCCATATCTATAGTGAAAAGATGGGAAAATGGACGGCTCTTCACCACCATTTCTGTTTACGTTGGAAAAAATGAGTATTTAAATGAACTTCAACGTAGAAATAAATGGAAATATCCCCAGGCAAACTCAGAAACTGGAAGCGTTGTGGCAATTTTCGATGAAAATCTACCCCCTTACGAATGGCGGCTCGGCCGCATCGTTTAAACGTACGCAGGGAGGGACCAAAAGGTGCGATCTGCTGATATTGGCACCACACGTGATAAAGGGTGGTTAAATTTCAAGGGCCGATGTTGATTTTGAATAAAACACGAATTATTTAAGAAATTATTGACATTTCTTTTTATTATGATATATTGGTATGACTCAATTATGTATGGAACAAAAATATCGGCCAAATGACCGCCACGGCTTCGGCGGCACACGTCCATCCGATAGTCTAAATTTTCGATGACGCTGAGGCATAATGGAGGTTCAATGTCGTTAATGTGCCGAATTATCTCATCCTTTAGCTCTTGAAATGTTGTTGGCTTATTGGCGTACACCTTTTCTTTCAAATAACCCCAAACAAAGAAGTCCAACGGTGTCAAATCGCATGATCTTGGCGGCCAGTTGACATCGCCGCTACGTGAGATTATTCGGCCATCAAATTTTTCGCGCAAAAGAGCCATTGTTTCGTTAGCTGTTTGTCAAGTGGCACCGTCCTGTTGAAACCACATATCGTCCACATCCATATCTTCCAATTCAGGCCACAAAAAGTTTGTTATCATCTCACGATAGCGAACGCCATCCACAGTAATTGCCTGGCCAGCCTCATTTTCGAAGAAGTACGGCCCTATGATGCCGCCAGCCCATAAACCGCACCAAACAGTCACTCTTTGTGGATGCATTGGTTTTTCGACAATCACTCTTGGATTCTCATTCGCCCAAATGCGGCAATTCTGATTATTGACGAATCCACTGAGGTGAAAATGTGCCTCATCACTGAAGATGATTTCCTTCGAAAATTGATCATCCACTGTTGCCATTTCTTGCCACCATTCTGACCATAGACGACGCTTGAAATGGTCAAGAGGCTTTAGTTCTTGAGTCAATTGAACCTTGTAAGCGTGTAAATGCAAGTCTGTATGCATAATATTCATCAACGACGAGTGTGAGAGGTGCAATTGTTGGGCACGACGACGAGTTGAGGTGGACGGCTCTTCAGCCACACTATCGCGAACAGCAGCAATATTTTCTGCAGTACAAGCTGTACGAGCATGCACTGGTGTTTTCACATGCCCTACAGTCCCGGTTTGCTTAAATTTTTGCACGATTTTTTCGATTGTACGCACATTTGGAAGATTAAATTGACCGAAAAAATCACGAAGTGCACGATATGCATTTTGATTTGAACGCCCATTTTCATAATAGGCCTGAATAACTTTAACGCGTTGCTCGATTGTGTATCTTTCCATGGTTCAAATTGGGTTAGTCTGAAGTTGAGAAATGTCAAAAGAAATGGTGTGGTTCACATTCAACATCGGCCCTTGAAATTTAACCACCCCTTAGCTGGAATTTAAAACTTAAGCTTTTCTCGGCAACGACCAGGTTGAATATGAAAGTGCCTTACTTACCGTTTTTTTCGATTTTTTTTTATTAAAATAGTTATTATTTATGCATATATTCACTTCAAATCGGGTAAGAACTCTTTTACTGTCTTCCGATGTCAAATCTAATATGCCACGCCCATTTTTTGACATAGCCCCCATACGATCTATCCGACCATTTTCGATTTTCTTTTATAAAAATGGTTATTATTTAGGAATGTATTCACTCCAAATGGCATAAAAACACATCTAATATCATCCAATATCAAAAGCAAGGTGCCACGCCCATTTTTAGGTATAGCCCCCATATAAACTTTCCGCCCATTTTCGAATTTTTGTATGAAAATGGTTATTATTTAGTAATGTATTGACTCCAACTTGGGTAAAAACACTTTTATTATCCTTTGAAAGGTCTTGACATAGCCTACAAAACGATTCAAAAGTTATATACGTGTAAACATGGAGTTCACTAACGCCGAAATTCGCGCTGTTTTTAAGTTTTTCCTTCGTTAAAGGCAAGTCCGCTAGAGAAACGTTCCATGAGATTAATGGTGTTTTTGGGGATGGTACTCTATCACTTCGAACCGCGGAGGAATGCTTTTGACGACTCACAGCCGGTGAAAACGACACCATGGATAAGCCAGCCGGCGGAAGACCTTTGACGACGAATACCGATCAAATCATGGAAAGCCTCAAGTAAGTCCGGCATGTGACATCTCGTGACATCGCCCAGGAGATGGGAGTAAGTCATCAAACCATTTTAAACCATCTGCAGAAGACTGGATACAAAAAAAACTTGATGTTTGGGTGCCGCATGATTTGACGCAAAAAAAACTTCTGGACCGAAACCACGTCTGCGATATGCTGCTGAAACGGAACGAACTCGACCCATTTTGGAAGCGGATGGCGACTGGTGACGAAAAATGGATCACATACGACAATATCAAGCAAAACCGGTCGTGGTCGAAAGTCAGTGAATCGTCCCAAACAGTGGCCAAGCTAGGATTGACGGCCAGGAAGGTTTTGCTGTGTGTTTGGTGGGATTGGAAGGGAATCATCCACTATGAGCTGCTCCCATATGGCCGGACGCTTAATTCTACCATCTAGAAGCGTCCAGAATTGGCTAACAGGAAGGGTGTAGTGTTCCACCAGTACAACGCCAGGCCACACACATCTTTGGTGACTCGTCAGAAGCTACGGGAGCTCGGATGGGAGGTTTGATCACATCCACCATATAACCCGGACATAGCGCCAAGTGATTAACACCTGTTCCTGTCCATTGCGAACGCCCTTGGTGGTGTTAAGTTGGCCTCAAAAGAGGCTTGTGAAAAGTGGCTGTCCGAGTTCTTCGCAAAGAAGGAGGGGGTATTATGAAGGTGCCGTCTAGATGGAAACAGATTATCGAACAAAACGGCGCATATTTGAACTAAATCCGAACACTGTAACATTTGGAACATTTAAAAAAACTCTATAAAAAGCAAAATTTTTGTTAGTTGCGTTGCCGCCGATTGTCGGCCTTGGCAGCACGTAAGGTTTGGCACCAGTAATGGTAAACCTGTACCAGACGTTACCAGTTCGGTATACCGATCTTGTGGATGTCATCTAGGACCTGGACCTCCCAACGCAGCGGCGGAGAGGACTGCCGCGCCATTCCGATTTGATTCACGTTTTGCTTGTAAACTCTTCTTGCCAAAGCTTCTGTGTCTATCCGACACAGGTGACCACCCCAGGACAGCCTTTTGTATTGGATGTTCCTGACTATGTCGATGTCGGTATATAGCTCGTACAGCTCATCGTTCGTGCGTATACAAATGTCATTTTCCACTCTAACAGAACCAAAGATTATCCGAAGTATCTTCTTCTTCTTCTTCTCAAATACGCCCAACGCTGACTTAACCGATTTTGTCATAACCCATGCTTTTGAGTCATACATCAGGACAGGCATTATCAGCGTCTTATATGGTTTAATTTTTGTTTCTCTGGACAGAACTCTACTTCGCATTTGCATATCAGACCAAAATAGCTACGGTTAGCAAGAGCGACTCTTCGTTTTCTTTCCTGACTGATGTTCTTATCGTTGTTTTCATCGGAGCCCAAATAGCATAAGTCGTGTAGATTGTCTGCGGAGTGGAAACAAGCTCTTGCTCTCGTTCACCGTCAGTCCCATTGGACGAGACTTTTTTCTATGTCTGAGAAAGCCCCGGTGACTGCACGATCATTGATAAAAACGCGGTAACAAGCACATTGGCAACAACGCAACTTAAATAAAAACCGTTTGCGTTGAACCTTTAAGTCTTTAGCTCATTTGTTAAGGTTAATTGTGTGAGCGTCAATCGTTTCTCTCTCTCTATACGTTGTTCGTTAAAAGATTGTCGCACAAATAGCTTTACTAAAAGCGGTCAACAGAAAACAAAAACGAAAAGAAACGAAATCTGCTGTTCAGAGAGAGAGAGAAAAAGGGCTTGTGTATGATTTTCTTCGTTTATGTTCGTGAACAGAGCGTAACGTTAACTGTTATTTGCAAGCTCTGATGTCAAATCAATTATGACTTCAAATTCTGGATGTGCTTATCGAAAGAAGCCAACCCCCAATTGTATTTTTCTAGTTTACCTAGAAAAATTCTGTAGGGTTTTGGTTTTGGGTAAGGTATAAAATTGTGTTTGCAAACAAATCACTTTCGGTGATTTTTTCCCAGTGACTTAAAAATCGCATTATTACACTGCTACTGAAAGTAGAGGTGGAAAACTATCGATAGCACTATCGACACTATCGATGGTTGACCACTATCGAACCGCCATTGATGGCAGGCCTGCACAATCGATAGTTTGGACAACGCCTTGCGGATCACCAAAAAAAAGCGCAATTTTCATCAGCACCTACGATAGGAAAAGTGAAATTGTGTAAAGTATTTAATTTAAAGTTATGTATTAAAAAAAGTTTAGAGTTATATAGATAAAAATATACGCAAAGTGTCTGAATTGTGGAAAGGAGTATAAGACAAGCGGAAACACGTCCAATTTAAGAGACCACCTAAAAAGATACCATCCGAGATTCGTTGACCCTATGCTCGAACCTACAGATGCAATAGATTCTAATGAATCAAGTTTGCCAGCATCATCAAATAGAAGCACAAGATCGAGCATGCACTCGATTTCTTCATATTTTAAAAGAGCCATTATATACGAAGCAACTAGAAACGGAAGAGGGACATTGATCGAGCATTAGCTATAATGTTCGCAAAGGATGTTCAACCCTTCAATATTGTTGAAAACGTTGGGTTTATCCAGTACTCTCAAATTCTAGATTCGAGGTATAAAACTCCCAAAACTATGTTAGAGATGTACTCAAAACCTATGTTAGAGATGTGCTGATGAAAGGTATATTCGAAGAGGCTGTGTTTACTCTACAAAGCAAACTACAGGAAACGACGAGTGTTGCTGTCACATGCGATTGCTGGACATCAAGCACTAATGATTCGTATTTAACAGTGACATGCCATTTTGTCGATTACTTTGAGCTTCGAACAGCGTCTCTCGCCACACAAAAATTAAAGGATGCAACAAACCATTCGGCACAAAACATTGCTGACACTTTGAAAAGTGTGTTAGAAGATTTCAATGTTTTGGAAAAAAAAACGGTGTGCATTGTGACGGATAACGCAAGCTCAATGCTAAGGCATGCGAAACTTTACAGATTCGCAACTTGCATGCTTTGCACACACCTTGAATCTTGTTCTGCAAGACAGAATGAAAATTGAAAACGACAATTTGTGTTTAAAAAAGCTATTTTCAAAATGTAAGACAACCGTTAAATTTTTTAAGCAAAGCAGTATTGCAAACGAGAAGTATAAACAAGCCCAAGAATCTCAACCACCCTTTAGCTTGTTACAGGAAATGCCAACAAGGTGGAACAGCTTCTACTTTATAATAGAGCGAATAATTAGGACAAATGAAGCGATTTCCAAAGTTCTATTGGCTACAGCAAATTTGGATCCAAGGTTCAAAATAATCGGATTCCGCAATGATTATAATGCCGAGTAAGCATACGTTTTTTTAGGAAACGAGCTTGTAATTGCATCTCTGCAAAACTCGAATTATAATGTGGAACTGGAAGTTTCAACTTCAAAAAACGATTCAATATTTTTGATTTTCTTGAAAAAAAAAAAGAAATGAAAAAAAAAAAAAACATGGGCCGAAGTGATGCCATTATTGTAAAACGGCAATATCTGGAGAGGGGTATTGCATCCCAGGATACAAATCCACTGCTCTAGATACAAGTAAGCATATATATTTTAAGTTGCTTATTCAACTAAATAATTTTTATACCATGTACCCAAAGGGTAAAAGGGTATATTAAGTTTGTGCGAATGTATGTAACAGACAGAAGGAGGCAAGATAGATCCTATAAAGTATATATATTCTTGATCAGCATTGGAAGGGGAGTCGAACTAGCTTTGTCTGTCCGTCCTTCCGTCTGTCCGTCTGCCATGCTGCCTGCCGTATGAAAACGATGATTTAGGAGACTATAAGAGGTAGAGCTTTCGAAATTGAAACTTAGACTCTCCTAGGCCGTCAAGTGTGCACTTACAAACGGTTTTTCTCTAGACCCATTTTAAGGGGTACCCCCATACAAATCTACCCCAAAATTTTGGGTTTTTGCATAAAAACGTCATTGTTTTTTATTCTAGGAAGTTCAAATTAAGTAAAAATTATGTCTATGATAGTCCCAATATCCCAATATGGATAGGACCAACAAAATTTTAGGTATAGCCTCCATACAAATTTACCCCAAAATTTTGGGTTTTTACATAAAAACGTCATTGTTTTTTATTCTAGAAAATTTGAATTTAGTATAAATTATGTCTATGATAGTCCCAATAAAATATCTAAATATGGGTAGGACCAACAAAATTTTAGGTATAGCCCCCATACAAATTTACCACAAAATATTGGGTTTTTACATAAAAACGTCATTGCTTTTTATTCTAGAAAATTTAAATTTAGTATAAATTATGTCTATGATAGTCCCAATGAAATAGACCAATATGGGTAGGCCCAACAAAATTTTAGGTATAAACCCAGTCAATGATATACCCGATTTTTTAAGTTTTTCCATGAAAATCCAATTCAATGATGTATGGTAGTCAAATAGAACCTAACTTAAGTTACATATAGATTGGTTACAGGGTATCTTGCAGTCGAGCATACTCGACTTCAGCGTTCATTCTTGTTTTGTTATAATTTCAGGTGAACGAAACAAAAATGGACCTAATCAAAACTTTAATATTTAAACATTTATGCCTACCCGGAGCTTCAGTCGAGTCCGAGCGCATGTTCAGCAAGGCCGGACAAATTGTTTTCGATCGCCGAACTCAGCTGAAGGAAAAAAACATTGACATGTGAATGTTTCTTTATAAGAATATACTTCATTCCTCAAAATTGTCGACATTCGTCGGAAATCGTATCGCAGATATACAAGAATTAACAGCAAACCTCTCTTGGAACCATGTACCCTCGGCGCAAAATCCAGCTGATTTAATATCCAGAGGCTCCACTGTTCATGAGTTAACGTCATTATTCTGGACACAAGGACCAGCATTTCTTTAACAATCCGAAGACAAGTGGCCATCTTACTCATTCGCTGATCCACCGGCTAAATCAGCTACTGAGATTAAGAGGACAGCATTAGTTTTTCAACAGCACTATAACCCGCTGTTGGATTTTGTATACAAATACAGAAACTACAACAAATTGCTGCGTATATTTGGTTATGTGATTCGTTTTATTAATATCAAATGTAAAAAAGAACACTCAATTTTAACCACTTTCTCATTGCAGGAATTGTCAGCATCCATGCATCTTATTGTATCTCTCATCCAACGCCAACACTGAATTCCACTGTTTGGAAAGAAATCGATCTCTAACTGGGCCCCAATGTCTTAACTCCATTTATTGATAATTCGGGGCCATTCGCACTAATATGAGTTGGCGGGAGATTACAAAATGCTGACATTCCTGAAACCGCCAAATATTCGATTTTGCTGCCTAAGAAAGATGATTTTGTTACATGTCCTGTAAGACATTATCACGGAGTTAACTATCATGCTGGGCCCAAATCACTTGTGGCTATACTTCGTGATCAATTTTGGATCATTAACGCGAGCAAAGTCGCTTCGAAACTTGTCAATACTTGTCAACACTCGCATCAAATATGGTCCAAAGTCTCCAAATCAAGTCATGGGTAATTTGCCTTGTCATCGTGTTACTACTGCTCGCCCGTTTCAACGCTGGGGAGTAGATTTTTGCGGACCTGTTCTCACTTATCTTAATTTAAGGGGTAAGGTCCCGTATAAGTCATATATAGCGGTCTTTGTACTATGCCTTTGTAACGGCACTTGGCGGCCGTAACTGATCTTTCCAGTAACAAATTTTTGAAGCACTCAAAAGATTAATTGGTCGACGCGGTTTGCCTGAAGATTTTCTGCCATAATGCAACAGGTGCATGCAAACAACTACAAATTCTACGTGAGCAATTTTACAACAAGAAAAATGTAAACAGCATTACATCTTTTTGCGTACAGCAATCTATCGAATTCAAGTTTATACCTCCCCGTTTGACATATGAGGAGTTATCTACAATACTGATCGAAATTGAAGCCGTCATGAACTCCAGACCATTGTGTCAAATGTCAACAGATCCGAATGAATATACAGCTCTTATTACGGGCCACCTTCTGGTTGACACATCTCTTAAGGCAATAGCTGAACCAGCAAATTTTGATGTTGACGTCACGCCCTTGCAACGATGGCAGTGAATCAACGCACTCAAAAATCATTTCTGGCAAAGATGGCAGTCCGAATATTTGCAAGAACTTCGAAATCGTAACAAATAGAAATCGCCAAAAGGGGAACCGAGCATTGGTGATATGGTCGCTTTGCATGAAGACAACACTGCATCTATGGACTGGCCTCTGGGTGTAGTTGAACTCGTTTTCAAAGGTGCAGATGGCCACATCAGAGTAGCTGAAGTGCGAACATCAAAGGGCTTGTACAAAAGGCCTATAGTAAAGCTAGCACTACTTCCTGTAAATTGAAGGAGTCTTTTCAAGGCGGCCGGAATGTTCGAGCACGAACTCAGCTTTTGCTAGTTTTATATATTTAGAAAACCATTGTAAATAATCTATCGCTTAATATGGCATTGTACATAAATTTATTCAACACACTGTACTATAACTGTTAACTTCAATTTGCTTCTTTGCCTGTTTCTAGGCAAGCATAATTATTATAATTATTAAGCATCAAGTCAGTCGCTATCTTATAGTCAAACGGCTCACATCAGATAGTCTGCAGTTTGTAATCAATCGAAACGAAACCTCGCTAACTGCACTAATTCGTGTAAATAAAATAATAACATATTTAACATACCAGTTCTTGATTTCCCTCTATATCTCGCGAACAACATAAAAATAACAAAGCGGCAGGCGCAGACGAATCATCCGCAGAGTTATTTAAGACTTCTGACAAAGATTTGATTGGATGTAAACATCAACTCTTGTGCAAAGTATGGTCTGGTGAGCGTATGCCTGATGACTGGAACCTAAGACCCTGAGACCCTGCAGTTTGCACAAATTATCGCGGAATAGGTCTCCTCTCTATCGCATATAAAATAGTATCTGATGTAATATGCAATAGACTGAAACCGTACGTAGGACGTATTGTTGGACAGTATCCGTGCGGTTTTAGACCAAATAAGTCAACCATTGACTCCATATTTACGCTGCGACAGAGCCAGGAAAGAACCAAAAAGAAGCAAATCAACACACACCACCTATTTGTCGACTTCAAAGCCGCTTTCGAAACGCCAATCAGATCAAAGTTTTTCAAAGCATTGACTGATATTGAAATCGCGTCAGAAGTTGTCCACCTCTGTATGATGACGCTGGAAAACACCCAAAGCGTTGTCAGGGTCGGTAAAGATCTCTCCGACCTCTTCGACACCAAGAGAGCCTCCAGGCAGGGCGAGCCGTTGTCGTGCGACTTTTTCAACCTCCTGATGGAGTACATCCTGAAACAGTGCGCAACGTACCGGACGGGCAATATTTTCTACAAAGAAACTATGCTGCTAGCATATGCCGACAACATAGATATAATCGGCAAAAATGCTCGAGCGATCACCAGCGCGTTCTCAGACATCGAAAAAGAATGTCGTCCTATTTGACTGACACTCAACGAGAACAAGACGAAGTACTTCGAATCCACTCGCAGGCAATCTGCATGACGCAGACGGTCTGTAAGTACAGGGAACTTCAGCTTTGAGGCTGTAGAAAACTTCGTCTATTTGGGCTCAGATGTAAACAACAACAACAACATCATCAGTCAGGAGATTAAACGAAGAATCACTCTTGCGAAGCGTAGCTATTTTGGTCTAGGTAAGCAGATGCGAAGTAGAGTGCTGTCCAGAAAAACAAAAACTAAACTCTACAAGACGCTGATAATGCCGGTCCTGATGTATGGCTCAGAAGAATGGGTCATGACAGAATCGGATAAGTCGGCGTCGGGCTTACTTGAGAGAAAGATATTTCGGAGAATCTTTAGTCCAGTTAGAGTGGAAAATGACAGCCGTATGCGCATGAACGATGAGCTGTACGAGCTATATGCTGACATCGACATAGTCAGGAACATCCAATACAAAAGGCTGTCCTGGGGTGGTCACCTGTGTCGGATGGACACAGAAGCTCCAGCAAGAAAAGTTTGGAAGCAAAACGTGAATCAAATTGGTCCAGGTCCTAGATGACATCCGCAGGATCTGTATCCCGAATATGTATATTGAGGCACTGGATTGCAACCGCTGGTGCCAAATTTTACGTGCTGCCAAGGCCGACAATCGGCTGTAGTGCAACCTATATATGTACCTTATTTTCCATATTCTATGTTTTTTGGAACCTTAAAGCAAAAACTTTTTTTTTACTAATTTCAATTTAGCATTCACAAGTTCGGTGAACACAATTAAAAATTGCTGTGAATAAACAGCTTATTTTCAGAGCTCCGCAAATTTAATAGGATTCACTTAAAACGTAGTTACATTAATTTTGAAATCGTAAACAGAATAGAATTTCTACCAAAAAATTTAATTTGGGACCAGTGTGCGATGATGGAATTCCTGTGGAACCACCAGACTATGACGAGGCCTTAGAAGTTATACAATGGCTTAAAAATAATAAATTGGCAGGCGCCGACGAAATACTCGCAGAGTTATTTAAGCCGGCGGCGAGGAAGTGGTAATATCTACGCATCAACTCTTATGCAACATATGGACTGGGGAGCGTATGTTGTTTCTCAGCGTATGAATCATTATTATCGAATAATGTTAATAGTTTATGGTAGTTGTCATCAGATATAAATATATATATATATATATATATATATATATATATAAATTGCCTTTACAGCTTATGGTCAGCCTGGGCATCACGAAGGGTTTTAACCCTGATGTTATAATTCAGTACCATTCGATACCAATACTGGATCCCGATCTTCCGGGCGTCCTCCAGAACCTGACCCTTCCAACGCAGCGGCGGTCTTCCACGCTGTCGTGCCCCTCTGATGTCGTCCACGTTTCTATCGTGTACCGTTCTCGCTGGAGCTTCTTTATCCATTCGAAGCACGTGTCCAGCCCAGTGCAATCGTTTATACCTGATGCGCCTGACTATATTGATGTCATTATATAGCTGGTACAGCTCGTGATTCATGCTAATACGGTACTCGTTGTCCACTCTGACAGTGCCAAGGATTTTACGAAGAATTTTTCTCTCAAATGTACCCAACGCCTATTTGTCAGCCTCTGACATTATTATTGATTTGCGAGAGGATACCAAGTACTTCGTCTTACTTTCGTTCACCGCCAGTCCCATCTTGCGGGAATTTTCTTCAATATCGTTGAAAGCCCAGCTCACCGTACGTGGATTATCATCATATAAATACCATAAATGATTGCAAGCTTTTTCCTAGCATTAAGTTGAAATTGTCTTATCCAATTCATTATAATTGTTTATATAAATTGAAAATTTATTTATATAAATTGATTAATAATAAAAAGGTACATTTATATTTTTTATTAATAATTGCCGTACAAAGACTTTATTATGCCTAAAAAAAAAATTAAATATCCCAGAAACGCAAAAAAAGTACACAGTTAAGAATTGAAATGAAAATTTTATTCATTTTACATTTTTAAAATAATGAAGTAGGATGATTTGCACAAGAAATGTATTACAATCTTAAGCTAAAAGTAAATTATTTACGAAATTATTGCGAAGACCAATCATTAGGCTGCCCACAATTTCCAATGAAACCAGTTGGTTGACCTAAATCATTTGTTGAAGTAGAACTCATTGAACCATTCCAGTGTCTTTGAAAGGAGTTTGGACCAATGTACGTTGACGAAGTGCTACTATAAGCAGAAGAAGGATATATATGGGAATGATAGGAAGGATAATTGAAATGGTTGTAACGTGAATAATCGTTTATTTGGTAATTGCATGGCATTGATTTGTTAGTGTCGTAAAAGTCATAATATTGTGGAGCATAGGAGTGCAGATCTTTACAATTTTGTAAAAAATTATTTCCAACTGTATTATCCGGTGCATTAACTGAATGTGTTGAGTTGGGCTCCATACTAAAAGAATTATTATAAAGTTGGTGGTGGGTTTGTGAATTGAATTGTGATAGAAGGGTCTGTTGTTTTATTATCTGATGTTGCTGCGAATATTGGTGTTGAACTGGTAGTTGAGATAAATTGGTGTGTAAAAGTTGAGGTGAATTCTTATGGCATTCTTGATCAGAATGTTTTATTTTTTCAGAACTTGGTAAATGCTGCTGTTGAACATCCATCTTTTGGTTTTCAGTATTGTGTGAGACTGTCTCCATAGTTTTATTTTGTCCACTTTTATCTTCATTATTATGTGATTTCTCTAAAAGTGTAAAATATAAAATATGAGTAAGTAACAAATAAATAACAAAGTTTAATTTTATCAAATCTAACTACCATTTGAACTTATTTTGTATCCGTATAGTAATTATTATTCGTGTGGTTTGCGGACGGATAAGAAAGAGTTGAAACAGACTTTATCTCACGGTGTGCTTGGTTTTGCAGCAGGCTTTTAGAGCCCTTAACCGGAAAAGAACAATGGCTAGGAGATGGATTCTGGAGGCCTTAACTACGGTCAAATCTGTGATAACAACCCTCGGAAAAGATTTAGGGACAATGATGTTTAAACATGCAGTCTGAACACACCTGATCCCTTAAGTATATGATATTCTTGATGTAACGCATCCTACCTGAAAATGCTATAGATTGGAAATGGACACCTTAAAAATCAACCTTCGACATCTACTACAGTGGGCATGAGAAACTACTAGTAAGAAAACTACTTGGCCTCGTCTTCAAATTAACATCTGTAGTCGAGCGCCTAGTCTCAACACGCATCAAAGCTAAATACTTCAACATTAGTTTAATATGGACAAAGTTTAAATTGGACAAAGATGATGTGAAGATAGATGAATTCTATGCCCCAAGCATGACATCAAAATTGTTGTCGCTGATTTCAACACACAAATTAGGAAAGAGGATGTGTGTCGACCAACAAATTGACGAAAACATACTGTCATTAAAAAGCGAGTAACTTTTTCACCTGTCAACCAATTTACATGAAATTGACTGCGTTTGAAAGGTGAGACCTGTACCTTTCTAATGTTATCAACGTTCAATAGATGGCGTTACGTTTTCCATGATTTAAACAAAAAAGTCCTCTTATTTATTGAACATACCGTGTAAGTGAACCATGGAAGCGGGAGCAACACAAGTTGTTGTTCAGCAATTCTGAGACAAACGGAAAGTTTCAAAACGAATTTTTACACGCAAAGAGAAAGACGTGGAAAGGCGTGTGTTGGAGAAAGTTGAGATGGTGTGACACAAAAATGAGGCTAAAAGTTATATCAAAGAATCAAACGTTCGACTGAAAGTTATAAGCCCAGAACGGTGTCAGATGTTCAAGACTCTCTTATTTTGTAGAGGAACCCATTCCCTTCCCTACTTAGGTGCGAGAACAATGCCGAGAGCCAGACTATGACGAGGTCTAAGCCGCTATAAAAAAGTTAATAATATCAAAGCAAGAGTTATTGAAGACAGGCAACAAAGAGTGGAATGGATGTATGCATCAACTCTTATTAAATTATGGACTGGTGAATGTCCAATTTTCCAAGAAAGGGGACCCCGCAGTCTGCGCAAATTATAGCGGTATAAATCTTCTACCAATCGCATATAAAATTCTGAACGGCATACTGTGTAATAGACTGGTAACATTAGTGCAATATGTGGTTGGAGAATACCTGTGCGGCTTTAGACCGAAGAAGTCGGGCATCAACTCCAAATTTACAAAAAGCCATATCCTGAAAAACCAAAGAAAAACAAATCGACACAAACCACTTATTTGTCATGACGCTCTGACTGAACTTGGTTGCACAGCAAACATCGTTCGCCTCTGTATGATGACGCTAAATATCCAAAGCGTTATCAGGGTGTGCAAAAACGTGACTGGACCCCCTTAGAAGTCGTGCGATTTCATCAATCTCCTTATGGAGTATCTACTACGTAAATGTCCAAACGTTGATCTGTCGGGTACAAATTTCTATACAAAAAAAAATATGCTGCGCGACTATGACGATGACATCGACATAATCGACAAAAATCAACGTGTAGTCAGCAAAGCCCTTAGAGAGATTGAAATAGAGGCCTGCCTAATGGGGCTAGTGGTGAACGAATCCGCAGATTTACAACAAGTCTTTGAGAATCTATGAAAATGGAGAATTTTAACTTCGAGCTTGAAGAAAACTTCGTCTACTTATGATCAGACGCATCGAAGAAGCAATGACATTAGCCAAAGAATTACTCTGGCTAACCGATGCTACTTTGGAATCGATAACCAAATGCGAAACACAGTTTTAAAAAACAAATTAGACAAAAAAAATGTTGCTGTCTACTCCCTTTAGTGTGGCATTTTCTGAGCTATAGTCAGGCATACGAAATATTGACGATTCCAGTGAAGCTCCGACGAAACAAGTGTACGAGCGAAACATGAACGAAATCGAGTGTGTTCGTCAGCGAGGACGACCGCCGCTGCGTTGGAAGGAGCAGCTCTTGGAAGCAATCCCCAATTGGTATCAAACAGCATAAGATGAAGTGGTGACACGTCTGTTGCTAATGATGATTATTATGTGAGACTTGAGGAGTAAATACGCAACCAGAATTAGAGCAGCATCAGAAGGAAACTACTACAAACGAAAACAAAATGAAGAAACAACGACGCTTTCTGGGGAAAAGTCGGAAGAACAATCGCAACAGATTGGGTGACATGTCTGGTGGTTGGATGATGGAACGGAAACCGTTCAGCCAGATCAGTCAAATGAGACAAATAAAGAATCTCTTTCAAATAGTAATATACTACTAAAGCAGGCGGTCACAAACTGATTGTCTGAGGTTAAATTTTGAACATTTTAGGTTTCGTACTTATTATCATGTCCCACGGTGTAATTGCGCGTTAAGAAAGGGGGAACATTAAGAAATAATAATTAAAGCAGAAAGGGAGAACCGATTTCACCACATATAATTTTATGATGAAAAACGACGATAGCATAGAACAGAACGGCGTGAAACCTGGGCTCCAATCACAAGATGCAATTTGCAAGTTCGGAAGCTTAAGTGAAGTGTAAAGATGTTTCGTAATGTATCCCAACGCCATATAAAGACAACATCACATTTGCTTTATGGACCATTGTGGTTTAATGGACATTAATAGTCAGGCTACCGTTTTTGAAATAAGTGATTTACTTTAAAAATTAAAATTATATATAAAAATTAATGAACGACAAATCAAAAATATTTCTACAAAAATTAACAAAAATTTAAAAAATGCATAATTGTTGATATTTCAACCGAATAAATTTTGTACTGATATCAATATACTATATTTTAATTAAATGTCAAATGATGTTTACTGAAAATTTTTTTTTTTTTTAATAATAAAATGAAAAATGTATACATTTTTATAAATTTTACCTATTTTTGATATTGTTTCTTCAGCAGCTTTTTCGGAAGATCACTGTCACAATCTGATGTTATATCTATTACATCACCTTTCGAATCTTTTTCCTGTTCTGGTGATTTTGTTGTTGTACGAATGGCAATTATTTTTCCACTTTCTAACTGCATATAAATTCCTTTGGTTGATTTAAGCACCATTACTCTTTGTCCAGCTTTAAGAACAATGTTAGACTTTTCAGCAGAGTTTGTTGGAATCACAACATCTTAAAAGAGGTAAGAAAAATTTAAATAAAATTAAATTTCTGCGTTGTTATAGCTACATTGTTATTGTTCATTCGTAGGTCAAATAAAAAAATTATATTTTCTTATGTTATTATGCTAATATAAATATCCTGATTATAAAATTATTTTTCCTAAATTAACAAACACCATAAAAAGTATTAAAGGAGACATCGTATGATTACATTCTTAATTAAAAATGGGTTAGGATTATAGTCTGAGCATATCAGTTCATAGAGGGTTTAACAAAATTTGGGATAGATTAAAAATTAATATAATCGAAGAACCAATTTAAAAAAAAAGTGTAGTAATATTTTTATCTCAGCATATTTAAAAAAAACAATTTCATACGCAAATGTCTTTATCTTTTATGGCTAATAGAAAAAAGTTTAAAAGTTTTTTTTTACCCAATTTGAAGTAAATTCATTCAAATATAACTGCTTTTATATAAAAATCGAAAAAAAAAAAACTTTAAGTTTCTATGTGGGCTATAGCTTAACATGGGAGTGGCAATTTGATTTTAACACTTGAACTGGTTTGGTCCAAACTTTCAAAAAAATCTGGCGAGCTCCAAACAAAATTTTGTGGGCAGTAAATATATACCAAAATAACATCTCCACAAAAACTATTTAATTTAAAACCAACACATTGCAAAACAAATTTTTTTTTATTTTTCTATGATTAAATTCATACATCTGTCTATAACAACATTTAGTACATTTTCTTATATCGATAAAATTAATTTAAAGAGAACAATATCATTAAATTATAATTAAAAACAAAAAGAGATCTATGAAGAAGTTATCGTGAATAACATTTCTTTATTAAATAAGTAGGAGTTTATTGATAGTGCGGTAAGTCAGCTGGTCGGATCCTTTTTAGACGTCGTCTAGTAGTTAACTGAAGTATGGGTAAGTTAATCATCTCGTTGTTTGAATGTGACAGGATTCTGGTGTGGTAACTTCTACTGACTGCTACTATTTCTTCTTTAACGGTGTGAATTTTGAGATCTCTGTGTATATCTGCGTTAGAAAATATACCATTACGCTCTTGCAATTTGACTAAGTATTTTTGACTGCTGCCGTTGTATTATATTGATGTTTGATGTTTTCGATGTACCCTAAACTTATAGGCCGTATGTCCAAATTGGTTTTATGATGCTTTTATACTATAGAAAATTATTGCTCATAAAGAGCTTCGATTTTGACAACATTTCTGTTTTATTTGATTTCGTTTTTTTTTTTCTGTGTAACTTCCAAGTCAGTTTATTGTCCAAGTGAATTCCCAAGTATTTGGCCGATTTCTCAATAGGTATATCTACATTATTTATTATTAGAGAAATGGGCACGAAATCTCCTTTGGTTGTAAAGATAACTTGTGTAGTTTTGTTTTCGTTTATTTTTATGGCCCATTTGTCCAACCATTTTTTTGGTGTTATCAAGTATATTTTGAAGCTTGTTAGAGGCTACAGCTAAGTCTTTATGTGAATTAAGAAGAATTGTGTCATCTACGAAAGTTGCTATCATAGAAGAGGGTTCTTTTGGGATAGGTAAGTCTTGAGTAAAAAGGACGAATAAGAGTGGTCCAAGAACGCTACCTTGAGGTATACTTGCTTTAATTGGCCTTATTGTAGAGTACGTGTCTTTAACTTTTACATAGAAGTGTCGATCATTTGTATAATTTATAAAGTAAATATTGCTTTCGTTATTTTATATTGTTATAATTGATGTTATTCTAGTTATTATATTCACTTTTAATTTAGAATGATTTTAGTTGTTCTTCGCTGCTATACGTGCGTCTGCGTCCGTGTACTTGGCGATCGGGATATCAACTCCTCGTCTATGCCTGTCGTTTTTCCTCTTTTCGTCGTTCGGCGACCGATCATAGGATGTTCTTATTGGTCTGTCGATTATTGCCATCGGTCCGCCTGATATCGGTTTGGCACATAAATCCAACAGGGTATATTGGTCGCTTTGTCTTATAATTTAAAATACGACGTTATATGCAATCTAACTTAGCTTAATCTAAATACAACCTAACAACTCGGCCATTCTGACATATTGATCGACCCGATCAATGTTTTAAAGTACATTAACCATATAACAATACATAATTATTCTGAATCTTTACTCAACTACTACTTTCATCAGAATCATATTTGGTATCGTTTCGCCAATCTGCCCATTTTCTGATTCGACATGATTCAATTACTCCATCGTATGGAATTTGTGTTACTTGATGACCTTCAATATCAGTCACAACATATCTATCACACGGCAATATCTTTTTGATAACGTATGGGCCCTTATATTTTGCAATCAATTTTTTATTTGTACCGATGCTCGTATCGACATTCCGCACTACAACGTATTCACCAACAGAAAATTTTTCATGTGGTTTATGAGTCAATTCATATCTTTCAGCACTCTTTTCTTGAGTTTTTCGTATGTTTTCGGAAGCACTTTTTCGAATCGTATCTAAATTTTGCAAAGAGTCACCTGACAATCTATCGTCTAAATACTCCGTAAGAGAGTCTACCTCACATCCTCTCTGATGCACACCAAACAATAATATCGAAGGTGCCTGGCCTGTACTTGCCTGAACTGAATTATTAATTGCGTATTCTACTTTGGTTAACATTTTATACCAATCTGAATGCTGAATAGGCTCGGAAATTTTTGCTAGCATCATCTTTAGAACTCTATTGACCCTTTCTACCTGACCGTTTGCCTGCGGGGAAGCGGTTGCGATCTTAACGTGCTCAATGTTATTGTCCAGTAAGAATGAACTAAATTCTAACGAAGTAAAACACGTACCTCTATCACTTATAATCCTTCTTGGTCTACTATAATACTCAAAATATCGACCTAAGCAAGAATTAACCTCCTTCGTACTCGTAGAATTGACGGAATATAACTTAACTAGTTTCGTAAATGCATCCACTATTACCAAAATATGTTTTTTCTTTGATGCTATACATGGAAGAGGCCCAAAATGGTCAATATGCAATGTATCGAACGGAACTGCCTTTTTCGGGATATTATGCAGTGTTCGATGACCAGCATGTCTCGGTACACCAAACATAATACACTTAAGACAATTCTTAATAAAATTCTCTACCTTTCTATCAATTCCTGGAAACCAATAATGTCTTTTTATTTCTGCAATACATTTTGCCGATCCCATATGACATAGTTTTTCATGTACCGTTCGTATAACATTGTTTTCCATTTCAGATGGAACGTATAACAGAAGTAAGCCCTCCTGAGTTTTCCTATAAACCACACCATCATCCAGAACGTAATTATCCACGGAAGTTATCTCTAATTTATCTCTTAATTTTGAAATCAATTCATCTCTATTCTGAGTTATCTGAAGCTGAAGATTTACACTATCATCGTCAACAACCGATACTATTTGCTCAAATTTTGTTTTCCCATGAATGCTAATGGAAGGCAAATACGGTGCTGACAATTTTCTATCGGAAGGGTCAATATTTAAATTTTCAAACTTCACGGAAGGTTTGTCGGAAGCAGTGGGTGACTTGTCAATGTACAGTATATCGGAAGCGGAAAGCCCATTACAATCGGAAGGTTTATCGGAAGCATAGCAATTTTTGGTAACGGAAGTTTCATCAGAGGCGGAAGTGTCATTGCAAACGCAAGGCTCGTTAACTCTACTCAATGTATCCACGTGATTCATATACTTGCCACTGCGATGCTGAATTATATAATCGTAATTTTCCAATTCCAGTGCCCACCTGGCAATTCTAGCGTTCACGCTTTTCCTATTTAAAGTTAGTGTCAGTGAGTTACAATCCGTAATAATCTTAAATGGTCTGCCCTCCAAGTAAATACTAAATTTGCGCAATGAGTATATAATAGCCAGCGTTTCTAATTCGAAACTATGGTATCTCGATTCCGCCGGAGTTGTCACTTGGGAGAAGTACCCTATCGGATGAAATTTGTTATCCCCCTGCTTCTGAAGTAAGACGCCACCAAAACCACTGATGCTGGCATCACAATGCAACTCTGTTTCTTTATCTGGATGGTACAAAGCTAATACTGGGGCGGAAGACAGCATATCCCGGAATGATTCAAAAACCTTTCTACACTCATCTGTAAATTCAAACGGAAGTCCAGGCTTCGTAAGCCTCTGTAATGGTTTGGCTAAACTTGAAAACGATGGTATGAAACGACGGAAGTACGAAAACAAACCCAAACACTTTTCAACCTCTCTAGCGTTTCTCGGAATCGGAAGGTGCCGTATAGCCTCTGTATGTTGGCTATTTGGTCGTATGCCTACTTTGTTTATGTTGTATCCTAAAAAATCAATTTCCGGAAAGCAAAATTGACTTTTACTCAATTTTATCTCCAGTCGATACTCAGCAAGTCGTCTTAAAACTTTACCTAAAAGTATTAAATGTTCTTCGAATGTCCTCGAACCCAGTGCAATATCGTCCATATACACTGCCACGCCTCCCTCTTTAACAATTGGCTGAAGAACGTAATTAATAAAACGCTGAAATGCGGCCGGAGCCGTTTTCAAACCGAAAGGCATTTTTAGATATTCATACTGACCGCTGGGTGTCACAAAAGCAGTATACTTTACGGAATCTTTGGAGACATTGATTTGGTGGAAACCACTTTTTAAATCTAATATACTGAAGAATGAGTTACCCTCTAATTTTTCCAAACAATCATCTATTCGCGGAAGGGGATACCCATCTCTTTCGATCATCTTGTTCAGCAACCTATAATCAACGCACATTCGCCTATCACCGTTCTTTTTGGTCGTAAGGACAATAGCCGAGGAAAACGGCGAACAACTGGGTCGTATGTGTCCCAAAGTTAACAGCTCTTCTACTATTTTGTCTACCACGACACGATCACTATATGAAAGTCGTCTTGGTCCCGAAGTAACCGGAACATCATATTTCATTCTGATCCTCATTTCGTAATCATGCTGTACAGCCGGAATATTTGTCGTATCGGAATAATTTTTTCTTATCGTATCGTAAACAGCCTTCCAGTGTGCTGATATCAACTTCGGATTTATATTGTACTCTTCATTCCCGTTTATATCTATATTGAATAAAAACATATCTTCGTCTATATCCTTTTTACTTTCATATGGCCTGTTCGTTCCGCATAAACCGCACTCTTTACTAATTCTATCCTTTTTAACACAACTATACACGCAATGCAGAATTTCATTTGATATTTTAAGATTATTTTTATTTGGAAAAACTTCAATATTCGGTAACGTAATATTACTAACAAAACTTAACTTCAATTTAAACTTATTCAAAAAATTTCTTCCCAATAATACGGAATATGGAATATAGTTGTCAGGGACAACGTAAACTAAAACTTTTTCTTTAATACTTCTAAATTCTATATTAACCATAATTTTACCGAATGTGCACAACTGAAAACATCCCAGTCCTTTAAACTTTGTATGCTGTAATGAGTCCCCGACTATACACATGGGCAATGCGGAATGTCGTATCAAGCTAATTGGGCTGCCGGTATCAAAAAGAGACATAAATATACAATCAATAGGCAAATTAGCTTCACTCAAACCAAATGTGATTCTCACCTTATTAAACTCTGGTACAACATTTGAGTTCTCTTCATCGTACAAGGAAACGCCGCGTCGGAAGTCGTCGGATAGCGCAACCATCTTGCCACGCGCTGGTGCCCCTGCCTTGCAATCTTTGATTATGTGGCTCTGCGATCCACATCTGAAGCATGAACCTTTGGCCCGCTTAGGTTCCGGGCATGCGGCAGAAAAATGACCCAAACCGGAACAGTTGAAGCATCTTATTGATTCGTTTTTGGTTTTAGCGGCTTTAGATGGGCGTACCTGCATACGTTCTCTTTTTTCGCGCAGCTGCATGTAACGACGCGAAACATCTTTGAGATTTTCAATTGTTTTCGCCGTGTAAAGTATGGCGACATCTGCCGTGTTGTCACGTAAGCCATCAATAATAAACTGAATAGTTTCTTCCTCCGGAATGCTTGCACGCGTTGCAATTTCTTGCATTTGTAAAATGTAGCCCAATATGGTGTCCTTCTTTGGTGAAAACAACGTTGACTTGAGTTGATTTACAATATCAATGACTGAATATTTGTTGCCAAATGTCTGAAGAAACTGTGATTTAAATTTGGCAAAATCAGGTGAATCATCATGACGTATAAACCACTCTCCATCGCCGCCAGGCTGCATCAAGCGTCGTATGCATCTCAATTTAAAGACGTCGTCACCACCAACGGAATTGCAGACCTGTTCAAAGTGTTTCATCCACTTATTTGCGTCGCCCGCCTTTGCACTATCAAACGGAGTAATGGCGTAAGCAATATCGTCAAACTGCGCCTTGTCCTGCTTTTCTGCTGTGTGCAGTTCTCGTACTATTTTTTGTTTTTTAAGCAGCTCAATTTCAAGGTCAGCGAGTCGATTTTTCTGCTGAATTTGCAAAATTTGAATTGCAATATCGTCTGCTGCATCCTCTGCTATCTCTCTATCTTCAGCTTGTAGCTCGTCGTCGTCGTTCACTGCGTCGAGATTTTTATTTGTCGTATTCTCATGATCATGTTCGACCACGCTCACTTCGTCATGCACCTCTTCATTGTCATCAATTAATCCATTGATAGCAGCCAAATTTCGTAGTTGCCTTATGGAAGCAGATTCAGGAAGCGCGATATTTTGGCTATTTAGCCAATTTATTATTTGTTGTTTCGTAAGCATTGTTTTTTTTTTTTTTTTTTTTTTTTTTAATTTTAATTTGTTGCGAAATACTCGATCGTTTTAATGTTTGCTTTTTTCTTCTAAAAAACTGTTCAATTTAATTCTGCTTTCTTATACATACGTATATACATACACGATTATTTTTCTCAATGCAGACGCACACACATTCATATATAATTGTCTTTGCCAAGCAGACGCGCGCACACACGATAATTTTTCGACTTCTCGAAGTTTCTTAGTTTTCGTTCAACATGACGCGACATACATACACACTCGCACATAAATTTATGCAGACAATTCGCACAAAACAGAATAGCGAAATGTCTAGACTAATGCAATACCGAGGAATGTCTCGCAATAAGCGTCACTGTGTCGCCGCGGCTGCGTAGCAAAAAAAATGTTGTGTTTTTTTTTTTTTTTTTTTCACTTGCGTAGGCCTGATGGTCACTATCCCACTTCTGAGATATAAAGTAAATGTTACTTTCTTTATTTGTATTTTTCTATATTTGTATAATTTATAAAGTAAATATTGCTTTCGTTATTTTATATTGTTATAATTGATGTTATTCTAGTTATTATATTCACTTTTAATTTAGAATGATTTTAGTTGTTCTTCGCTGCTATACGTGCGTCTGCGTCCGTGTACTTGGCGATCGGGATATCAACTCCTCGTCTATGCCTGTCGTTTTTCCTCTTTTCGTCGTTCGGCGACCGATCATAGGATGTTCTTATTGGTCTGTCGATTATTGCCATCGGTCCGCCTGATATCGGTTTGGCACATAAATCCAACAGGGTATATTGGTCGCTTTGTCTTATAATTTAAAATACGACGTTATATGCAATCTACTTTGGTTTATTCTTAATACTACCCAACCTACTTTATAATTTTGTTCAATGGTTGAGTGATGTTTCCGAAACCCAATCTGATGGTCAGGTATGATGTAACTATTATCAAGGATGGGTTGAAGTCTATTAAGGAATAATTATTCAAAAACTTTTGATAGTATTGGAAGAAGGCTTTTCGCACTGTAAGACGCTGCACTTGTGGCATCTTTACCAGGTTTTGGATTAGCTATGACCTCTGCTACCTTCCACGTCTTGGAAAAATATTTGTATCTTATTATTGCGTTAAACATATTCCGCAGATAATAAATATAATTTATAGGAAGTTCTTTAAGCAACTTTCCAGTTATCATGTCAAAGCCAGGTGACTTGTTAGCCTTAATATTGTCGATTATTTTTTTAACTTCCTTAGTACTTACATATCTAATTTTGATATTTTGTGAGTTGCTTGAAGAAATTTCTGGATTATTATAATAGGTTTATGTGTCCTTTGTAAAGGCATAGTGTCGATTTATTACGTTCTGTCTTAGCCCAAGTACCATCTGATTTCTTCAATGGTGCATTAAAGGTTGTCGATTTTCTGAGTTTTTTTAGAGGCCTTCCATAGGGAGAAATTTGTGTCTATGGTTGGGCCTAAATTAGCCAGATAATTTTCTATACTCGTATTCTTATTCTGATTCAGCCTTACTTTTAGATCTCTTATTGCCCGATTAAGTCTCTTTTTATCTTCAGGACATCTAGTAGTTTGCCAGACTTTCCTAAGTCTTCGTTTGTTCTCTATTTGATTTCGAATTGAAGCAGGTGTTAACAAATTTTTAGAATCGTTTTGAATTAAATTGCCGCTTCAGCTACGGCATCATTAAAATAAATTAAAGAGCTCTCTATGTCATTTGGAGATATAAGTGCAATGTTCAAACGTAAGTATATGTTAAGGAGTTCTTTGTACGCTTGCCAATCTGTTTTTGGGTTATAGAGGCTGGGTGTCGGTTTGTTTGTGGCAAGCGTTTCGATATAATCGAGTTGAACTGGTGAGTGATCCGATGATAAATCAAAGCGTGATTTTATAGAAAAGTTATTAATGTTTACATTTTTAATAACACAGAAGTCAATAAGATCTGGCAATTTGCGCGGGTCTGTTGACCATAAGGTAGGCAGGCTCGCCTGTTGAAATGTACTTGGCATTAGCGCTATGAATGGTTTCGAGGAGTGTTTTACCTTTTTTGTTCGTAAGCCTTGAGCCACAGGCTATATGATTTGCATTAAAATCACCAGCAGCGATAAATCTTGGCTCTAAAGAATTAAAGTAAGTGTTGTATTGACCTGATGAGACATTGTGCCGAGGCGGACTGTACAATGCTGAAATTGCAAGGGGCCTATTTTTTATCTTGCACATGAGTAATAGTAGATTGAATATAATCGTGGCTAAAATGTTCAACTCCAAAGTATTTAATTTTAATTATAATACCTGAACCCCCTTGTCCTGTGCCTTCTGGATGATTTGTCTATACTTATATATAAAGAGGAAATGTTTGTTCGTTTTTTTGTTTGTTTGGACCGATTTAAAAAATTCTTTCACCGTTGGTAAGTGATTAAAATAGTAAGTAAATAAGTGATTTAAATAGTTTTGTTTTTCATTTTCAATTTTTTTGTAAATAGGTAATAGTTGTACGTTGTATTATTTGGTCATTTTAAAATGCCCAAAAGATCAAGATCTCAACTTTCTAGAAATAGTTCCATCTCTTATTTCTTTGGTGCCAAACGAAGTCATTTGAAAAAGGCTATTGTACTTCCGGATGTTGGTTAAAAAATGTCTAGATAGCGAATGATTATTTGTCAAAAGATTTTTCATTAGCAGTGGCGGTTCTTTAATATTGGCGAGACTAACTTTTCCAGAAGCACAGCACATGCTATTAGCTTCATCGACCCATTTCTTGGCAGAACACTTAGGGCAGATCTATGTCATGTCGCCGATTTGGACGGAAGACTGTTGAGCATAATCAATCTGAGGATCGTATCTAAAAGCCGATCTATTACTATGAGCAAAATTTGCGAATTTCATAAGTCCGCGCGCGAGAGTCCAGTCTTGAGCGTTCGCAGCGGCTTACTGAACAAAATGTAAGAACCTCTTGAATCCGCGCGAGAGGAGGAAAAAAAAGAAAAAGAGGAAAAAAAGAAAAGGGTTAAAAAAAAAAAGAAAAGAAAAAAAGTAAAAAAAAAAAAAAAAAAAAAAAAAAAAAAGAAGAAAAAAAGAAGAAAAAAAGAAGAAAAAAGAAGAAAAAAAGAAGAAAAAAAAAAAAAGAAGAGGAAAGAAAGAGGAAAAAAAGAGGGAGGAGAAAAAAAGGAGAGGAAAAAAAAGAAAAGGAGGAGAAAAAGGAAGGAAGGCAACTCTCTGACAAGGAGTGTCAGAAACATTTGGTCCTTCGAGCCGGATTTGCGTACAGAGTGTTGTGCGATTTAAAAATTTTAAAGCGAGTATTTTTCCCCATATCTGTTTATGCAAAAGGTGCGTACGATTGTTTTAATTAAATTAAAAAAGTGTTCAATTTCTTGCGTACATATCGTTTTATTTTCGTTTTGCTATCTCCTAATTTCTCTCCTCGCTCTTGAGTGTTTTCTCTTTGAGTGTTTTATTTTTTTTTGTTTTTACTCTAACTCCGCGTCTGTAACAACTTTTGACCCGGTTTTGTCTGTCGCGATCTTTTGAATTTTTCGATCGGTGGACAGACGAAGTTAGTTCCGTGGATTTGAGATCGGAATAAATTTTAAAATTTATTTATATTCACTTTTTGGAAATTTTTGATTCATTTGTAAAATATTTTTTTGAGAAATACAATTAGTTTGTCTTCGAACGTGCACCCCTTCCTTTTTATTTTTTGTTTGATTCAATTTTTATTGATAGCGGACAACAACAACTCCCAAGTGATTGTGAGGAAAGAGGGCACACAAAAAAAACAACAATTGCATTTATTAATTTGAAGACAAAAGTACATTTTTTTGCATTTAAAAGCAAACAGGGTGCCACAAAAGTTTAGGGTTTAAATTTGTAAAATATTTTTGATTAATATTTTAATTAAATTTAAATTTCTAATTATTTAAATCTCATAGGAATTTGAAACAATTAAATTGTGTTTTAATTGGTATGCTAAATTTAGTTTTTTATTGAGATTTAGGCGTTTGCAGCTCTATCTATTTTTTATTAGTCTTCAAATATTTTTGTGGTAAACTGGGTGTTAGTTTTTTTAAAATTTGAAAGCTTATTTTTCACTAGATTTTCATTTTACTGTTCCATTTTACAACTTTTGAAAACGTTACATGTTTAACATTATTTTGTTTTGCCGAATACTTAATTAAAAATCAATATTTCTTCGATTGAATTCTGAGATTTACGTTTCATTTTTTCTTTCGTGTTTATTTGGGTAGTAATTTATTTTGAGTGTAACCAAAAAAATGTCGGTAAACAAATTTAACAATTTTGCTGATATAGAGCGATTAAGCCAGAAGATCAGTTAACATTTACGATAGGTATATACAGGGAAGAATTAAAGAGTCTGTGGCGTTCGGTGGAAGGGGCCTATGATACCATATTGTGCGATCCTCCTAATGATTTAGACGTTAATTTGATTAAAACCAGGCAAGCGGTTTGTTTTGGTGCATATGTGTCTTGTGGTTCCCTTTTTGGACATGACGTGTGAACTGGTAAGCGATAAAGCTGAATCTTCAAAATATTGTGGTAGCGAAAAGACCTGAATATTGTCACATAACATTTCTCTACCCCCATGTGACACAGATTTGTTTTATGGTGATTATAGTACATGACCAAGTTTTCGTGACATGTTCACGGCCATCTATAAGTCTAACACTACACTCACGACCAGTTGAAAAATTGTAGGAGGAGATGGATACATTTTTAACAAAGCAGGTTTCAGACGCTCGAAAAAGTTTCTAATCTTCGCAGTTTTTCGAAACCAAGCTCTTCAAATTCCTGTTCTGAGTTTAACAGTAAGCCGAAGCGTACTTTTCAGAGTTATGTTACGAGTCAATGTCGGATGTGATGGATCGTCAGAGCATGTCTTAAGCAGATGCTCCAGATTTTGGGTCTAAGTCCTTTGCAAAGAACAGAATTTGTAAAAGAGAAGTATTTGTGTTTGAATTGCTTGGCACACAGTCATATGATGAGGGAGTGTACGAGTTCGCACAAGTGTTCTAAAAGCCTCATCATACACTGCTTCATTGGAACACAGCAGCCAATGTTCCAATTTCTACCCCCGTTACTTTGTCTGCAGGTTCAAGTTTATCTCCGAGTGCCCCTCATTTTGAACAAGCAACAAGCAGTAATGTTTTACATACATAATATTTTGCAAATACCAAACGTTTTACGTAAGAAAAAGGGCTTTCAGTAAAATGTTTTGAAAAACCCCCCAAGAAATTTTTGTGAAATAAGACAAATAAAATACCCCAAGCGATTATAGAGATTAGAGATGATTTGGCAATTCGAAAGAGATTACCCCCAAATGAATGGCGACAAAGCCAGATTCATAATGTGTACGCAAGTAGAGAAAAAAAGCTGCAATTCGAAAATATTATTAATGGGCGTGGAGTCGAGACACTTCGATTTCCTTTTTTTTAAGTTTTATTTGCAGATACTCTTCTCGGATAAACTTTGTGCGTTTGCCCCGCTGGCCTATTTTTTTTTTTTCGAGATGGCCATCTGTTCCGAGAGAGTAAAGCGCAGAGAAAAGTGAAGCAAAATGAGTTTGTATTGAGTTAGTATAAATTTATAACTCCCCGCGTACGCAACTGCACCCACCAACGTTAACTTTCTTTCTTAAAGTTTAATATTAATTGTATTGTTTATTCAAAGTGGAATAAAGTTCGAGTTTGTGCATTCGTTATTTTTAATTTACAAAATCGGAACGCGTTTTTATTGTTGAGGTGCATCGAGCTAGTGTTTCTTTGCAGGTTTCATCAATAGCCACCCCCAACTGTATGAGCCAGCAACTCTTTGACAAGGAGTGTCAGAAACAGTATATCCTGTTATTTTTAGAAAATGTTTAAATGTAAAATGTGTTTCTGAAATAAGTGCCAGATCAATATTATTTTCATAAAGGAAGTGCTTTAGTTCTAGTATATGTTTCCTCAGCCCGTTAGTATTTCAGAAAATAATTCGTAGTGTATCTGAGCATAAACGAGGTGTGTTCAAAAAGTATCGCATATTTTGTGTTTTTTTTTTAAATTATTTATTTATTCATGAATATCTATTTAGTCCCCTTTAAAGTAATCCCTCCCGATAAAATACATCTATGAAAACGTTTTTTCCAATCCTTGAAACATGCCAAATAGTCCCTTTCCGGTATAGCCATCAGCGCCTTCTTCAATTTAGCTTTTATCTCCTCAATCGACTCGAAACGCGTTCCCCGGAGTGGTCTCTTGAGTTTTGGGAATAGCCAGAAGTCACACGGTGCCAAATCAAGCGAATACGGTGGTTGCGGAACGATATTGGTTGGATTTTTGGCAAAAAAAGTCACGAAAAATCAGTACAGTTTTAAAAAAAAATCATCATTTTTGGTACCAACCGAGACTTGACACATCCTCCAAAATTGAATTAATACATCCTTTCGATACGCCAATTTCATCAGCAATGTCTCTCATAGTTAATCGACGGTGTGCAAGTTCTAATTCTTTTACTTTTTGGATGTGAGCATCGTCCGTTGAGGTCGATGGTTGATCAGGGAGCTCTTCGTCTTCAACACGTTCACAACCTTCTTTCAACAATTTATACCAATCATATGTTGTTGATTTTGGTAGAGCTCGGTCCCCATAAGCCTTCTTCAACATTTTTATTCCATTTACTCCATTCAGAAAAAAAAATTTCGATACAGGTTCTTTGATCCATTTTTTGAATAGGTAAAAATCGAAGACGATCCAAAACACGTGCAAGCAAAGCAGCTGTCAACAATTAAGTGAACATTCAAAATGGCTGAGCTTGTCGGCACAAGTGAGAGACATGAGTACCAACATAACGCCACAAAAAAATCGAAATTCGAATATACGTAACCCGCGAAAATTCAAAATTCGCGATACTGCTTGAACACACCTTGTATCTACGAATTTGTTTTGGATGCTAAAAGTGTAACTATATTAAGTATAGTTGGCAATTGTAGAATCAATTGCTTCATCATAAGTTTTAGCTCTTGCATGTCATTAAATTGAGTTGAATTTGGGTTGGATGGTAAGAAGTTTATGTTGGTGGATTTTGAGTTAGATGGTAAAGGATTTGAAAAGGGATGTGTATTTTGTGTTTCGGATTGAACAAGCTGGGAGGGGGATAGTTTGGAATGGTGAATCAGGTGAGTTGGTATTTTTTGACTTATTTCCACTAGCTATTTGACTAGATACTAATACTAGAACTTTGAGGAGGAGAGACCCGAGCATCTACACTTTTATTTTGTAATATTTTTTCTCGAAGCTTGGGAAAGCGTTTAACTTTCAGTGCTTTATAGACTTCGCAGTCTTTATAGTTAGCAGTGTGGTTACCACTGCATAGGGCACATTTGGTCTAACCTTTGTCGTAAGAGTGCAATTTACTGTTGTATAAGAACCAGCGGATTTGACACAGACTGGATCTCTAGTACAATAATTTTTGGTATGCCCATACTTATGACAATTTGCACATTGAGATAGTGTGCGTTTATTATGAGGTGGCTCAAATAAAATTTTTGTCTAAAGAAGATTTGAAATTTTATATACATCTTTTTTGTTTTCTTCACTTTGAAGATCAATTGAAAATAACGCTTTGTGGTTGTTGAATATTAAAAATATGTTTTGACCTAGCTCTTGAAGCTCAGTTTTTATTTCTTCAATATCAGCTGAAGGATGCATATTTCGTAAAATGACTTTGAAGTATATATCTTCCTTAGCCTTATACGTATAGTATTTGGGTTCTTTCTGTTTCAACATGTTTGTAATATTTTTATAGAAAGTAGAATATGTGGTCTGCACTCTTACTTCGTTGTTAGCTAACGCTTTTAACTCAAAGTTTTTTTTGAGCCACTTTTTTAAGGGCATCATATAAAACTTTTATCTGGTCGACACCCTGAACATATATTGGAGGTGGATTATTTACTTTTGGCAATATTTGAGCTGAAGGTTGTAAAGAGTTTTGTTCGTCAAACTTGGCATCTGCTAAAAGTGCCATTGTAGTTCTACTTGTTGTCTAAAGAAATAAATTGTATTTAATAAAAAATATGTATTTATTTTTAACTTACAACTTGAACTATGTGCTTCTTTATGAACCCCAATATTGTGTTCTAATCTGGATTGTATCAGATTGTATTTATTTCTCCTTCAGGAAATAATCAACTGATTACACAGACCAACATGATTTTATTTTGATATCTTACTGGATTTTTATGTATTTTTTGAGTGCTGTACACGATTCTGGTGCCTAAAAGTCACCATTACGCCTGGTTTTTGAAAAATTTTGTGTTTTTATCCCTTTTTTCTCGACAGCCAGACGTGCTAGAGACTTCCACTCACGCTTAATTTAAAGCTTGAATCTTACAACACAATAACCATAAAAAGAAACTGCAAGACACTTCCTCTTACGCTTTAACTAAAGCTTGAATCTTACACTACAATAACCATATAGGAAAGTTAAAAAATAAATAATTTTAAATAAAATGGAGTTATCCGTTTATGGTCCCGCGTTATATAAATATATATATATATAGCGAAGAATACGATTCTCGAGCCTAAAAATGCCCATCATCATCTCTAGCACGTCTGTTTTCGAGAAATGTAGGTGTAAAATAACCAGATTATTAGGTTTTTTTAAACACATTTCTATTTCGAAAACCAGACGTGATGGGCACTTTTGGGCACCAGTATGTTCAATTAATAAGGATTAAGATATAGTATAAAACACGTACCGTACTATGTTTGAAAGTTATTTTTTATTCGAAATAGTCTACTATACATTAAACTCAATACAAAGTTAAGAACGATCAACCAATTTATGCATAGACTCTTTCATGCCATCTAAAGGAAAGAGTGACGGCTGCTTGAATGGCTGGAATATCTTCGTAAAACGCTTCTTTCATGGCAGTTTTTAGATTAAGGAACAAGATAGGATAGACGGAGGGGGTGTTCGATGACACAAATCTGTTTTTTTTTTATCAAAAATTCACTAAAATGCACGAAAAAATCATGTATTTTTACGACACAAGCACAAAATATACTGTCATTAAAAAGCGAGTAACTTTTTATACCTGACAACCAATTTACATGAAGTTGGCTGCGATTCAAAGGTGAGACCTGTACCTTTCTAATGTTATCTACGTTCAATAGATGGCGTTACGTGTTCCACGATTTAAACAAAAAAGTTCCCTTTAAAATGATGGTGTGTAACTGCAATTTAGAGAAGTTACTTATAAAGTTTTATTGAATTTCGTTCGCATTTTTAAGTATCTGTCACCCATAGCGTGAGACATCGTAGACCCTATAAAGTATATATATTCTTGATCAGTTTGAAAAGATTAGTCAAGCTAGCTATGTCCGTATGTCTGTGTTCCTGTATGTCCGTCCGTGTTTCTTGCAGCGCTATTAATTTGCTCAGCTTCAACGATAATGGGCTGAAATTTGTACCTCAAGCTTTTCTAGGCTCAGTGTACTTTCTATGTTACAATCAATGCGCCACACCCACTTTTAGGTTTATCACACATACAATCATACAATATATTATCCAGTTCTTATATGAAAAAAAAAGTTATTTATAGAGCTAATTGCTTCAAATATCGTACAAAAGCTTTTTATATCAAGCCAAATCTTCAGTACAAAGATGCTTGAGATCGAACCGCAAATTTACAAATTTTTAAGAACATTTATAATTTGTTTAGTATTTTAAGTTTAAATTTAATACAACCGGTCCAACAGTGTTAACGTTTTTCTTGTTTTTAAACCCGCCACACACAGTGTAAAGGGTATCATCAGTTTGTTGGAAAGTTTGAAACGCATGAAAGGAGGCATCGGAGATCCCTAAAGTATATATATTATTGACCAGCTCAACAAGACGAATCGATTTAACTATGTCCGTCAATGGGGTATTCTCGGAAAATGTTAAAGATATTGACCTTATATTTATAACTTAAGCTTATTTGATCCTAGTCAGTTTGTTACATATGTCAGAACCAAGGTGCTTCACCCATTTTTAGATATAACCATCATATAAACTTACCACTTTTCTTTTGATTTTATGTATGAAACTAGTTAGTATTTTTCAATGTATTTAATACAGATTGGGTATAAACACTTCTAAAGGCATCCAATATTTAAAACAAGGTGCCACACCCATTTTAAGGTATAGCCCTCGTACAAACCTAGCTTCCCTTTTTGAGTTTTTATATAAAATTAGTTCTTATTTATGAATGTATTTACTTCAATTTGGGAAAATGCTACCGACATGACAAGGATATGGCCACTATAACATACAAACCCCATACAAACTTACCTTACATTTTTTTATTTATTTTAAGAAAATTATTGTTTTATATGCATTTTTAACTTAGAATTTTACAAATTTTGACACCAACATGAGTTGTCACCACCCAACTCCTTTGCGGAAAATAATCTACGTCACTGATGGACTAATGAAGTTTCGTGTGGCGGATATTTGAGCTTTGGTGTTACCGAAGTTAACTTTTTCTCTTGTTTTTGTTTCAATTTCCAATAAATACAAATCAAATTTAATTTTCTTACCTAGAGGCAATGTCATTTCTTGAGCAGTCATTCCTTGTCTTTGCCAAACTTCTGCTGGAATCCAACGAGTAGAACGAGTGGTATTTGAAATAGTTTGCGATTTTTTGGCCTGCATTGGTCGTATCTGTGGAAAATTGTATATTCATATTAAGTATAGTTCGAAAACAAACAAAACAAACGAGTATCATTTTGTTTCGTAATGCACTTTTGAAGGAACAAAATAAACCGATAGATCATTAAGAGAACTTTATGTAAGCGATTGATTCATTGTTGTTTACGTTTCCAAACACTTACGAAACGAAACAATAAATCACTTTTAGCATAGGAGCAAAACAAAATACAACAATTTTTTTGAACAAAACAACAACAATGATTCGATTAAATGTTTGATTTAGTGTTCTTTAGAAAATTTTTGGTGTTTTTATAAGCGTTACACACTGTGTATATTCAGTCGGTCTGAAAGTTTGTAATAAATAATACTTAACAAAATTATGGAAAATTTGCAAAAAATCGCAATCAATTGTAAATATTTCAGAAATTTTAAAACTTTCAAAATTGACGAAGTTTGGAAAAATTTGCGAAAGCTTGCAATGATTTGCAATTTTTAACGAAAATTTAAAATTTTGAAACCTTTTCCATATTTTACAATTTATTGTAAATATTGGCGCCAGCAGCAGCCGCTCCAGTCAAAGCAATTCGATGACGTCGAAGCCGCATCAGTAGATTCAATATTCTATTTTATTTCTTTGTACTATAATATTTGCCATCATTGTAATTTTCTTATCGTTGTCAGATTTCGTGTGTAAATCAATAGTCTATTGACTGACTATTAATCTCTTTTCGCTTTTATCAGCCAGTCACTTCATTCGTCTTTCATTGTACTTAACTCATTTTTCGTCGTGTATCGGTTATTTGTTCTCGATGCTCAGCTAATCGGGCGCGCATAATACACACACAACCAAACACATATACTTTTTACCATAAACTACTCATATTAAACTTTAAAATTTATTTTTGAGTGTTCCTTTACTTGGAGAGTTCTGAAAATCGATAGATTTGGACCTTCAATCGCTTCAACTATGCACAGTAATACTCGCTGTTTATGGATTTTTTTTTTCGTATTTCGAGTTAGTCTACGAAGAGTATGCCATGACAATCCCAAAAAACCGACGCCTTTCCGTCTCATTGAGCCTCCATTGGCCGCTTCGGAGCACTCGTGCCGGCTTCAGTCCTTTGCCGGGCAGTCATTCCGTTTTCTGGTGTGTAATAGTGGATCCAGGTTTCATCAACAGTTACCAATCGACGCAGACTTTGGAGCTACTACGAGAGCATCCGGGCTCAACACTGGCCGTTTGCAGGATGGTACCACGGTAATATCAATGTTGTGGCGTGTGAGAATGATGATGCAGCGAATCTGTACAAGATTGCTATTAGCCGAGTTGGGGAGGTGTACCCGGGGGCCATGTTGGAAGCGGTTGACCCGATAGGACCCTGACGGAGGAGATCGGGAAGAATGATGCAAGTCCTACATATAAACCTGCATCACAGTAAGGCAGCATCAGCTGCCCTTCTTCTTCGCCTCGAAAGAGGTGAAGTAGATATAGTTTTTCCTCAAGAGCCATGGATTATGGGTGATCGAATATATGGACTAAAAAGTCCGAAGTACACAATGCATAGCACAACTGGTAATGGAAAACCTCGTACTTGTATTTTAACGAAAACTTATCTTAATACATTTACCAATTCCCAATTTAGCAACAGAAGCGTAACAACTGTCTGTCTGGAGAAAGGGGGCTCCTAACTCAGGCTGGCTTCTTTTTACATGGCTTACGACGATTCGAGGCTTCTTCCATCAACGACGATCGAAGAGCTCGTGCAACA
>JAEIFJ010001317.1:0-322720 GCA_018903435.1 Leucophenga varia | reverse complement strand
ACAACTTTAACCCAGAGGTTCTCGCCCATCTCCGTTTTCTTCAAATTTTGATTCTACATTATTTTTCAAGTAATTTAAGCCTAAAAAAAAAAAAATCGGTAGAGGGAATTTTGAAAAAACTCGATTTTTCCATATTTTTTTCTATTTTTTCATATATTTTCCAATTCGAGATATTTTATAATGAGTATTTCGACTTTTAGTCGAGTTTAAATTCACTCTGAATTTGTCTAGTATCCAATTCAGATGTGTTAAATAAAAATATCGATGATTGTCAGTAATATTGTCGAACATTCTTACGGCTTTTGTAAAAATGTCGAAAGCAAAAAGTCATGAAGAAAATCGATACTGCGTTTGCTTATTGTGTTTTGGAAAACATCGACAATGATAACTATTATAAAAATGTACAGCAGTTATGGTCTGCGCTAAATATCCGTCAATTCAAGGGGACCATAGCTACAGACTTAAAGTTGGCAAACATTTTAGTGGGTATAATGTCCCACAGTAGTTATTACCCATGTACTTGGTGCTACGCTTCAAAAAATGAAATGCATATTTGCGGAAACTATCGTACGATTAAGAATATTAAAGAAAACTATGAGAAATGGAGCGCAGCAGGAGCTGCAAAAGCTGACGCAAAAAAATTTAAAAATTGCATCCATCCTCCTATTTTTTCAACTGAAGAAGAAAACGATCTGTCTTTTCCTGGAAATAATAACTCCACCAGAACTGCATCTAATGATTGGAGTAGCTAATACTTTATACAAGCATCTCTTAACAAATTTTGAAACAGATGCGCTGATGTGGGCAGAAGCATGCTGCGTTGTATGAGATGTTCGTCATGGAAGTTCTAGTTTTAATGGAAATGCGTGCAAAACTTTACTGGTAAAGATTGATATACTTCGTTCTAGATCATCATTCCCAGGTACTCTTGCTTACGTAGAAACCGTTACCAAGTTTAAGATGGTTGTGAAAGCATGTTTCAGCAATGATTTAGATCCAAATTACAAAGATTTTATTGCAGATTTCAAAACGAGCTATTTACAATTGGATATCCCTGTAACGCCTAAAGTACACGCAGTCTTCTTTCATGTACCGGATTTCTGTCAGTTAGTGCAAAAAGGACTTGGATTTTATAGTGAGCAAGCCATGGAGACAGTTCACTCTGATTTTAAAAACACTTGGCTTAAATATACCGTATCGAATAACCATCCTGATTATGAAAAACGGCTAAAACATGCTCTGTGCGAGTATAACAGTTTACATTCCTTTTAGAAAATGAAAATTGTATTTTTCTCTGTTAATATGTTCAAGGCACATTATTGTTTGTCTTAAAATAAAATAATATATTAATAATTTATATATACTTCATATGGTTAATTTTTTTAAATTTAAAAATATAGAAAAACCGAGTTTATTTTAAAATCCCTCTACCGATTTTTTTCTTTTTAGACTTAAATTACTTGAATAATAATGTAGAATCAAAATTTGAAGAAAACGGAGATGGGCGAGAACCTTTGGGTTAAAGTTGTTCCAAGCCCACCGTGAGGCGTTTGTCTTCATAAATGGTCATAAAATGACACCTAATTATTCATTCATAACAATTTTTACAGGTTTCTACATTAAATCTTTTCTCGGCAACGACTAGGTTAAGTTCGAGAATGAGAGTGGCACGCCCATTTTTAGGTATTGCCCCCATACAAACTTACCGATTTTTTTTTTCTTCGATTTTTTGTATAAAAATAGTAATTATTTACAAATGTATTCGTTCCCAAATGGGTAAAAACATTTCTTTTGTCCATTTTCGAAATTTTGTATGAAAACATTTATTGTTACCGAATGATTTCAATTAAAATTTGATAAAAACAATTCTAGCGTCAACTCCATCGATATGGTAATGATCAAATTCATCGTGAATTTAATCTAAGAGCCTAGTGAACATATTAACTATTAAAAGTTTTGTGTAACGGGTATTTCAGCTTCGGTTCCACCGAAGTTAACGTTTTTCCTTGTTTTCAACATCGTTTCAATAGGCTGCGCTTTCGGTGCTTGACGAATCAAGTGACTGGCAAATGTACCAATGAATTTGTATAGGTTTAGTGTTCAAACGATTATGCGAAGAATGATAAAAGCAACAATCACTGATAACTGAACAGTTTAACTGTTCGCTGAGAGCGATACACAAAATCGCCGATAACTGAACATATTAACTGAGAGACATGAAAGTCACCGAACACTACTTTCGATTTTTAAATCAATGTGGAAAAATAACCGAAAGTGATTCTAGTGTATAACTAGAATGACGTTAAAAGTGTTTTTACCCCATTTAAAGTGAATAGATCCGTAAATAGTAATTACGATTTTCACACAGAAATTAGATATAGGGGCTTTACCTAAAAATGGGCGTAGTACCTTTGTTTCAACACTTCAACACTGTGCAAATCTGAGAGTTTTAGTTTCAGCTCTGATATTTATGTTAGTCCTTCTATAAAACATTTTTAAAATAGTTCAACGTTTTTACTTATTTGACAATTTTATACTTAAAACCGATTGAACAGCTCTTTTAAAAAAAAATTAAACAACTTTTAATAACATAATTTGTATCAATACAACGCAACAGTTGCTGCATAATACTCCTTTTTTTTTTAATTCCATAGTGACAGCTGCTATTTACGCTCTTGTTTTGAGCAAATAAAAATTTTTGTTTTTGGTTTCTTCCATATGCAAACATGCATAATTGCAGCATGTTCTCGCTACAACAAAAAAAATGACTTTATTTGCTGTATGCAAATTTTGTGTACAAGTTTTATACCAAATAAAACTTAAACATACACATTCACACTTGCAAAACTAACAACAACAACAACAGAAAAATAGTTGAACAAACTCAAACAGCTGCTACGCATTTCGTAATTAGCAGATTAAAAGATATTACGTACGCATGCATATGTATCAACTAAGATGCTTGACTGCCTGCCTGCCTGACAGACACCCAATCTATCTAAACTTTTACAAGACTCAAAGAAAAATTTTGCAGCTCAACTATTCGTATAAGTAATATTTGCATTATTTATTTTGAGAAATAAAAACATTAATCAATTTGCATATGGCAAAAGGAAATTTATTTTGCTTAAAAAGAAAAAAGAAAACTTAGAAAACAATCAATTAATTATATATCTACATATTTTGTATTTATTTGTGAAATATAAAAATGTCAATATTTACGTTTCTTTTAGAAAAAGTACCAAAATAAATAGGTATTTTAAAACCAAAAAAAAAAAACAAGAAAGAACGCTGAAGTCGAGTATGCTCGACTGCAAGATACCTTGTACCCAATCTTTATGTACCTTAAATTAAGTCCTATCTTTTGTACATACCTTATTGTATTGAATTTTCAAACAAAAACTTGAAAAATTGGGTAAATTTATATGGGAGCTATACCTAAAATTTTATTGGTCCTACCCATATTGGGATATTTTATTGGGACTATCATAGACATAATTTATACTAAGTTTGAACTTCCTACAATAAAAAACAATGACTTTTTATGCAAAAACCTAAAATTTTTGGGTATGGGGCTATACCTAAAATTGTTTTGGTCCTACCCATATTGGGATATTTTATTGGGACTATCATAGACATAATTTATACTAAGTTTGAACTTCCTACAATAAAAAACAATGACGTTTTTATGGAAAAACCCTAAAATTTTGGGGTACATTTGTATGGGGGCTATGCCTAAAATTTTATTGGTCCTACCCATATTGGGATATTTTCTTGGGACTATCATAGACATAATTAATACTAAGTTTGAACTTCCTAGAATAAAAAACAATGACGTTTTTATGCAAAAACCTAAAGTTTTTGGGTATATTTGTATGGGGGCTATACCTAAAATTTTTTTGGTCCTACCCATATTGGGATATTTTCTTAGGACTATCATAGACATAATTAATACTAAGTTTGAACTTCCTAGAATAAAAAACAATTACGTTTTTATGCAAAAACCTAAAAATTTTGGGGTACATTTGTATGGGGGGTACCCTTAAAATGGGTCCAGAGAAAAACCGTTTGCAAGTGAACACTTGACGGCTCAGGAGAGTCTAAGTATCAAATATGGTGGCCTCTATCTCTTATAGTCTCCGAGATAATATCTCTCATACGGCAGACAGCAGGACGGACAGACGGACGGACGGACGGACAGACAGACATAGCTAGTTCGACTCCCCCTTCTAATGCTGATCAAGAATATATATACTTTATATGGTCTATCTTGGCTCCTTCTGCCTGTTACATACATCGCACAAACTTAATATACCCTTTTACCAAATTTCAAAATTTTTTTGGATTTTTAAACTGACTAAGATAATTCATAAATCATCACTTGATTAAATAGAATTGGAATTTGACGGGAATCTTACAGTAAAGGTTGTAGGTCTTGTGGAGTAAAAAAAAAGTATATTTAAAATTTTCATGAGACCCCCAATAAAAAAACAATTTCATAGGCACTTAAAAAACAGGAACAACGTTTACTTTAGAACAGAAACTTAAATACCCGTCCCATAAATCTTTAGGGGTCAATGGACTGATACAACCCAAGTTTAGGCAGATTATTGATGTCCAATTTTAAGCAAAAAGTACAGATATATATATAAATTTTTTTAAGAATATCAGAAAAAGGGAGGTGAATTTGCAAGGGGCTGTATGTAATAGTGGCCCGATATCATATCTATGGTGATGGCAGTAGGATGTTTCGACATAATTTGAAGTGTATACATTTTCAAATAATAATTATATTTTTATAAAAAATCCTTATATATATAATATATATACTTTATGGGGTCTCCGATGCCTCCTTTAATGCGTTACAAACTTTCTGACAAAATAAAAATACCCTCCACACTATGTGTGGCGGGTATAAAAAATAGTTTTTAACTATAACTACAGACTTTGGAGGTGTTCCGCAAATTCCAAATTAATCTTTATATTTTCTCGGGAAAATAATCAAATTTTGACATTTTGAAAGCTTGAAAGCTAAATGTTTAAAATGTTTACAAAGCAAAAACCAAGCTTTTGTCGAAATTTTTGTGGACGGACAGACAGACGGACATGGCTAGATTGACCCGTCTCGCATCGAGTTGATTAAGAATATTTATATACTTTATGGGTTCTACGATGTCTACTTTAAAGCATTACAAGCTGATAGCACTACTTGAAACAAGTAAAAAATAAATAAAATAAAAAATAAAATACTTACATGTTGTTGTAGTGATTGGCTTGGGCGTGGTTGTAGTTGTTGTTGTTGAAGTGGTGTGTATTATATCTGCTTCCAAACAACATATAATTTTCTAAAAATAACATTTATACATTTACAATTAAATAACACAAATCAATATTTTAATTAAATTGTTTACACTTACTTGTGTCTTGTTACAAAAGGAGTTTCTAAAAGTATTTCTCACGAATTCTGTATGGTTTTTAACTGAATAGAAATAGTGGACATGTTGGCACTCTCCAAAAGCACACAATAGCCTGTTTCCCGACCATGTGCATTGTTACAACTCTCCACTTTAAAATAAAAAAAAAAATTTTAAATAATAATATAAATAAAAACTAGATGCATCCGAAGCTTTAATACTCGTTATGTGGACGGACAGACAGACGGACATGGCTTAATCGACACGTTTCACCGTGCTGATCTAGAATATATGTATATACTCCTTTAATGCGTTTGTCGAAATTTTTGTGTACGGACAGACAGACGGACATGGCTAGATTGACCCGTCTCGCATCGAGTTGATTAAGATTATTTATATACTTTATGGGTTCTACGATGTCTACTTTAAAGCATTACAAGCTGATAGCACTACTTGAAACAAGTAAAAAATAAATAAAATAAAAAATAAAATACTTACATGTTGTTGTAGTGATTGGCTTGGGCGTGGTTGTAGTTGTTGTTGTTGAAGTGGTGTGTATTATATCTGCTTCCAAACAACATATAATTTTCTAAAAATAACATTTATACATTTACAATTAAATAACACAAATCAATATTTTAATTAAATTGTTTACACTTACTTGTGTCTTGTTACAAAAGGAGTTTCTAAAAGTATTTATCACGAATTCTGTATGGTTTTTAACTGAATAGAAATAGTGGACATGTTGGCACTCTCCAAAAGGCACACAATAGCCTGTTTCCCGACCATGTGCATTGTTACAACTCTCCACTTTAAAATAAAAAAAAAATTTTAAATAATAATATAAATAAAAACTAGATGCATCCGAAGCTTTAATACTCGTTATGTGGACGGACAGACAGACGGACATGGCTTAATCGACACGTTTCACCGTGCTGATCTAGAATATATGTATATACTCCTTTAATGCGTTTGTCGAAATTTTTGTGTACGGACAGACAGACGGACATGGCTAGATTGACCCGTCTCGCATCGAGTTGATTAAGAATATTTATATACTTTATGGGTTCTACGATGTCTACTTTAAAGCATTACAAGCTGATAGCACTACTTGAAACAAGTAAAAAATAAATAAAATAAAAAATAAAATACTTACATGTTGTTGTAGTGATTGGCTTGGGCGTGGTTGTAGTTGTTGTTGTTGAAGTGGTGTGTATTATATCTGCTTCCAAACAACATATAATTTTCTAAAAATAACATTTATACATTTACAATTAAATAACACAAATCAATATTTTAATTAAATTGTTTACACTTACTTGTGTCTTGTTACAAAAGGAGTTTCTAAAAGTATTTATCACGAATTCTGTATGGTTTTTAACTGAATAGAAATAGTGGACATGTTGGCACTCTCCAAAAGGCACACAATAGCCTGTTTCCCGACCATGCATTGTTACAACTCTCCACTTTAAAATAAAAAAAAAAATTTTAAATAATAATATAAATAAAAACTAGATGCATCCGAAGCTTTAATACTCGTTATGTGGACGGACAGACAGACGGACATGGCTTAATCGACACGTTTCACCGTGCTGATCTAGAATATATGTATATACTCCTTTAATGCGTTTGTCGAAATTTTTGTGTACGGACAGACAGACGGACATGGCTAGATTGACCCGTCTCGCATCGAGTTGATTAAGAATATTTATATACTTTATGGGTTCTACGATGTCTACTTTAAAGCATTACAAGCTGATAGCACTGCTTGAAACAAGTAAAAAATAAATAAAATAAAAAATAAAATACTTACATGTTGTTGTAGTGATTGGCTTGGGCGTGGTTGTAGTTGTTGTTGTTGAAGTGGTGTGTATTATATCTGCTTCCAAACAACATATAATTTTCTAAAAATAACATTTATACATTTACAATTAAATAACACAAATCAATATTTTAATTAAATTGTTTACACTTACTTGTGTCTTGTTACAAAAGGAGTTTCTAAAAGTATTTATCACGAATTCTGTATGGTTTTTAACTGAATGGAAATCGTGGACATGTTGGCACTCTACAAAAGGCACACAATAGCCTGTTTTCCGACCAAATGCATTGTTACAGCTCTCCACTTTAAAATAAAAAAAAAATTTTAAATAATAATATAAATAAAAACTAGATGCATCCGAAGCTTTAATACTCGTTATGTGGACGGACAGACAGACGGACATGGCTTAATCGACACGTCTCACCGTGCTGATCTAGAATATATGTATATACTCCTTTAATGCGTTTGTCGAAATTTTTGTGGACGGACAGACAGACGGACATGGCTAGATTGACCCGTCTCGCATCGAGTTGATTAAGAATATTTATATACTTTATGGGTTCTACGATGTCTACTTTAAAGCATTACAAGCTGATAGCACTACTTGAAACAAGTAAAAAATAAATAAAATAAAAAATAAAATAAAATACTTACATGCCCACGAATTTGTCCATACTAAAGCATAAAGCACCAGAAAAATAAAAATTTTATATACATTATTCCGCAGTAAAAATATTTAACCAAGCCGATAAGAGACCGTTTTAGCTCGAGCACCAAAAGTCAAGTGTGATTTGGAGCATAAATTCTCGGTTCATATATTCTGATAATATATTATTATATAATCATGAGTTTGGTTTAATTCTGTTACTAAGAGCTTTGAAAGCTGTTTAGATTGTAGCAAAATGCGTATATCTTAACATTTACAATTTATGTTTTATAATCTCACTTGGAGAGAACAAACAATTTTGAGTAGTTGTAAGGTACTGATTTTATTTTTAATTTTCTTCTGCTTATAAACTATTACAAATGTACTGTATTTGTGTATTTTAATGTTCTAATCTACTGCTAATGATAATTAGAAGAATTGATACTTCATAGTCCGCCCGGGGATTGAAATTCATATAATTTTTATGGTGTGTGTATGGTAATTAGTAGGTAGTCTATAATAGACAAACAAAGCCGATGCTAAGGTTTAACCTTGCGATCGGTAATTAGCATAATCGTCAAACTTTATGACTTAATTTCGCTGCGGCATATGATCCTTATCGCGTATAAACATGTTCATATTTCAACAAAAGCTTTTTGAAGACTTCCCATACTCGCATCATCATGATCGTATTGGTCAGAATTATAATTTTGCATTATTTGTGTTATAGAAACTTTGCACTTTGTACTTATAGAATTCTAACCAATCGGTTGCAAAAGTGATCCATCGGCTCTTAAAAGTATTAAGGGCGCAACCAATGACAATATGTATACTATATATAATATATATGTATACATATATATCGCTGTTTATATGACTAATTTATATATTTAAGTTGTATTTTTCAAGAGTAGGCATTATGAATGAAAAAAATGTTAACTTCGGTGGAACCGAAGCTTAATTACCCGTCACACGAATCTTTGAATAGTTTATGTGTGATCATCAGTGGCTTAAATACATTTATAAATATATATTCGAAAATAATTACTTTTTCATACATTTGTTCGAAAATAATCGATAAGTTTGTATGGGGACTATGGCTAAAAATGGGCGTGGCACCTTGGTTTTGTTATTGGATGTCATTAGGAAGTGTTTTTACACAAATTTGAGTGAATATTCTCATAAATAATATCTATTTTTATACAAAAATTCGAAAATGAGCGGTAAATTTGTATGGGGGCTATAGCTAAAAATAGGCGTGGCTGCTTGGATTTGACATTGGATGACATTAGAAGTATTTTTTTACCCAACTCTGAGTGACTACATTCATAATTAATAGCTATTTTCATATAAAATTCAAAAATGGGCGGTAAGTGTGTATGGGGGCTATAGCTAAAAATGGGAGTGGCAGCTTGGATTTAACATTAGATGACATTACAAGTATTTTTACCCAACTTGGAGTGACTACATTCATAATTAATAGCTATTTTCATAGAAAAAATCCGAAAAAAAACGGTAAGTTTGTATGTGGGCTATACCTTAAAATGGGCGTGGCACTTTGATTTTAACACTTGAACTGCTTAGGACTGAAAAATCTTAAGTTCCGAGTTTTAGGTCAATATCTTTAAAACTGAGCGAATGAAACGCATACATACAGACAGACGGACAGACAGACAGACGGACATGGCTAGATCGACTCGTCTCGTCGAGCTGATCAAGAATATATATACTTTATAGGGTCTAAGATGTCTTCTTTAATGAGTTACAAACTTTCTGAAAAAATGATAATACCCTCCACACTGTGTGTGACAGGTATAAAAAACAACTGATTGCAGCTTTCACCAATACATGTTGGGTAAGATAAAAAAAGGTGGTATTTTTTAGTATGTTTTAAAGTTAGCCCCAGTCCATTTTGGTTACGCTACATACAAAAAAAAAACAAATTGTAAAATTGTTATAAAAAAAAACGGAAAAGAGCTTACAACGTAGTAGCACTGCAACGATTGCACAGGCCTATTTTTCCTCAACGGATGCCCAAGCGTACTGTCACAGAAAATTTGTAAATATATTTTCAGCGACGTCTGGCGATGGTGTCTTCCAGAATATTTTTCCAAGAAAATCAAAACACAGTTCTACTTGCAAATGTGCGTACTTTTCAAAACAGAGTATCATAGCGAATCTATATCATTTAACGAAATAATATATGTACATGCATATAGCATATGTTCATCCTGAAGTAGGAGTTTATTGGTGAAATAATTTTTTTTATCGAATGAATAGTTTCAAAGATTATTTTGTACAAAAAAATATACAAACCTTTCTTTTTTATAATTATAATATAGATAAAGTTGTTTTATCATTAAAATTTGTCGTTTAAATGAGTAAAATGGCATATAAAGTTTTCAGCATTGAGAGAAAAGTCGTTATAGCTATGTATGTCTGCCCATCCGACTGTTTGTCTATCCGTACGTCCTGTTGTCTACCTTGTGAAACAGATTATCTGAATGACTATAAGAGAAAGAGTTACCATATTTGACTCCTAGACTCTACTGAGTCGTCACTTTAAAAGAAGGGTTTCTCTATCTATATACAAACCTACCCAAAAATTGCAATATTTTGTTTTAACCCAAAGAAAATATCCTAATTTGGACTAGACAAAAAAAATTATAAGTAAACTTCCCATACATACAATATACAACATAAAACAATATAATATACAATATAATTAAAAACTTTTTTTATTACTTTTAATAAAAAAAAAATTAAATTAAGTCAACCATGAATTTGTTTTACGTTAAATCACTATTACATACTAACCCCATACCAGGTAATTCCAAGATTTGGAATTGTTATGAAAACTTTACCAGGTTATTATATTGTTGTATTAAAAATACAATAAAGAATGTTACTAGAATAGGACATATCTTAAGGTGCATAAAAATTAGGTACAGGGTATTTCGTAGTCGAGCAAACTCAACTGCGGCATACTTTTTTTGTTTCTATTTTAGTTTTGTGACTCCATAATTCGTAGTCATTAATTTGCTAAAACTGTGCAATTTTAAAACCAAATACAAAATTAAATATAATAAACTATCATATAAGGCTGGGATCAATAATAGAAATGTTGTTTTTTATTCCCATTTTTTTTTTTTTTTTGCATAAACTCTGAATAAGAAGATAATATCCCCATATTTGGATTATATGCAGAATTTCGGCCTTAGAAATGACTTATCGATTTTGGTCCAATTTGCGACATTATTTAACATGGCTGCCATATTAACAATCTGACCGATTTGTTTTTATTTTGTTGTTTTTTAAGCTCCAAACTGAAATTCCGCTTGAACTCCAAAAGAACATTCCTTAAGTTTGGTTTGATTCAGACCACTATTTTATATAGTCACCGATCTAAACGTCTAAGAGTAAAAAAAATTACATTACATTGCCTTGCCTTGCCTTGATCCGAAAATAAAAATAAAAAGTATGAAATGCTTAATCAGCTTACTATATATAAGCTAATCAAAACCGATTAACAACAAAAATGTAAAAAAAAGTCTCAAATGATAAAAATCCGATAATAATTGACCACGTTATTTAACTTTTTCTATGAACACATTTTTCAAAATTAGGCTTTCTAAGAATTCTAAGCATTTTCTTAAGAATTTAAAAACAACAATTTTTTTAAAAAAAATTTGTTAGAAAAAGTTAAATAACGTGGTCATTTATTGTCGGATTTTTATCATTAAACAATCATTTTACTCGTAGTTCTGGGTACTTTAAGAAAACCTTTGTCATAAAGGTAGCTTTCAAACAAAAAAGTGTAACCAAAGTACGATAACCTAAAATGGTTTGAAAAAAAATGAGAAAAATTGCGTTTGTCTTGAAAATACGCAGAGGTACGTTCAAAAATGTCATAAAAATGTCATTGCCCTCAAAAGGGCAACGGTTTTTTCTTTCTAAAACATGTTAAAAAAATTAAAATCGGTTTGTAATTTACAGAGATATTGCTCTTTAAGTGAAAAAATAGGGAACATTTGTTTTTTGACCCTAGATTCAGATTTTAAGGGTCCCCCGAAAATTCTAAACATACCGTTTTCTTCTACTCGACGAGACCTACAACCTGCACTAGAGGATTTCATAGCTATCTTAATAGAGACCAAGATATTCAAGTTTAAGTTTTGTGTAATTACTTTTGACGCAAAAAAAATGTGTGTAATAACTTTTGACGGCCGCTACTCATTACTTCATTCGCTTGAATCTCGGTTCGATATACCGTTATCTTTTCCAATTACACTTCGATCGATTCAGGATAGATCAAGGATTACAACAACAACACATATAATGGTCTGACACCAATAGCAACAGTAGGAAGAAGGAAGGAAATTGTCCAAAAAAATTTGGTTGTGTAATAACATTTGACTATGGCTGTATATATTATATAAAAATGAATTGCTGTACATACATTAACATTAACAACGCCAAAACTCGAGAATGACTCGACCGATTTTAACTTTTTTTTTGTTTTGTTGTTCTCATCATATATGGGGTCAGAAAGGAAAAAAAATTTGCAAAATTTTGACCCGGGGCCTAATGGGAACCTTGAAACCGGAAAAGCCATATCTTTGAAGTGAATAAACGTAGGGACTTGAAACAGGGCTCATTTGAAAGATGGTTAAAAAACATTTTTGGCGTTCAAGGGATTTCCGGAATTTGGACCTGGGACCCATATGTGGATCCAATATAGATTTTTTGACCAATTTTTTTTTATTTTTATTACAGGTGAGCACTTAGACGGAATTTTAGAAAATTTTGACCCGGGTCTAATGAAAGTCATACATTTGGATTGAATAGACGTAGAGACTTGAAACTGGGCGCATTTGAATGATGGTTAGTCGTGTTAAGGGGATTTCCAAAATTTGAACCCACACGAGTAAAGCCGCGGGTACCTGCTAGTATAACAATAATTTTCTTTAGAATATTAGAAAATTGGAGTTTAATTTGCATGGGGCTGTATGTTATAGTGGCCCTATATCATATTATTTTTAAATAATAAATATATTTTCATATAAAATATTTTCATAAAAAAAATGCAGAATACAGTTCTACTTGTAATAATATATGTACTATATACATAGATTCATCCTGAAGTTCTATTCTATTTATTGATGAAATAATTTTTTTAATCTAATGAATAGTTTCGAAGATTTTTTTTTTATAAAAACAAACATATAAACATTTCATGTTTATAATTATAATATACATAAAGTATTGGGTTGCCCTAAAAGACAACGGCAATTTTTTGTAAAAGAAAATAAATACATTTTTTTTTAAATTTTAGAATGAAAATTAATCAATTATATATTTTCCATTTTGTTGGATGACTTTTCACCATCTTTCCGGCAACAATATTATTCCACGCTCATATAACAACTGGCCTTTATCTGCAAAAAACTGAACCAAGTGCGATTTTATAGATTCGTTATCGAAAGATTTACCAATTAGGGAGTTTTCAAAGACCGAAACAAATAGTAGTCTGACGGTGCAAGGTCAGGGCTATATGGTGGATGCATTAAAAGCTCTCTTAGTTTTTCGCGAGTGACCAAAAATGTAGGCGTCCTAGCGTTGTTCTGGTGGCATATGGCACCTTTACGATTGACCAATTCTGGCCGCTTCTCGTTGATGGCTGTATTCAATTTGTCCAGTTGTTGACACTAGACACCCGAATTAATCGTTTTGTTCCTTGAAAGCAGCTCAAAATATATCACACCCTTTCAATTCCACCAAACTGACAACAAAATCTTCTTCTGGTGAAAATCAGCATTTGAAGTGGTTTGTGGCGCTTTAGCATGCTCGGACCATGATCGTTCTTGATTGACGTTATTGTAAACAATCCATTTTTCATCTCCAGTTATGATTCGCTTCAAAAATGGATCATATTCATTGTATCAAGTTTTTTACCAATTCAAGACGTCGTATATAATTATGAACGGTTGATTTTGGTATAAGTAACTTCTCTCCAATCTCATGCTCAGTTACACGACGATCCGATTCGAATAAAGCCTTGATATCATTTTCATTAACTTCACTTGGCCGACCTGAAAATGGCTTATTTTTGAGTGAAAAATCTCCCGAACGGAATTTGACAAACCATGTTTGACACTGTATTTCTTTTAAAGCTTTATCACCATACAAATCACGCAACTTTTTAGCAACCTGCGCTGCGTTTTTTCTTTTATGGAAATAATGAAGCTCGTTTGTGAGCTCCATATTAAAATTGACCCCAAACAAACAAATATTAACAAAACTACGCTCATTTTTTATTCAAAGCCAGCTAAAAGTGACTGCTTATAACTAATAAAAGAAAAAATACAATTAAATAGTCACAAGCCGTTCAAAAAAATGTTTAACGCCGTCTGTATGAATAATCGCCGGTTTCTTTTGGGACAACTCTATATTTTTATAATTAAAAATTGTCGTTTAAATGTATAAAATGGTATATTAAGTTTTCAGCATACAGCAAGAAGAGTGGTTATAGCTATGCCTGCCCATCCGACTGTCTGTTTGTCCGTATGTCCTGTACAGCCTAATACAAAAATTAAATATAGGCTGTCCCAGAATTAACGCAAGATTTGAAGTTAAGTTCTGGTAGCCCTAAAAATATAACAATTTGACAGCTGGCAGTTTAGGGTTAGTAAAAATGGAGCGTCTAACGATATAATTTTTTTATGGTTGCCAGAACTTAACGGCAAATCTTGCGTTAATTGTGGAACTTGCGTTAATTCTGGAACCCCCTATATAATAAACTAACATGTAAGACTGGGATTAATAAAATGAATGGTGATTAGGAAATTTAAACTTTTTAAAAGCTACGTGATTGGTTTGTTTGTTTGCTTCCAGAGCACTGTGTTTTTTCCATTTTTTGGCATAAACTCTGAATAAGAAAATACAATTTACCCAAAATTTGGTTCATATGTGTACGCATAATTTCAGCATTTAAGGTAGTATTATACTTCGTAAGCAGTGAAAAATGACTTTAAAAAACAATTTTTTTCTCGGTAATAGTTTTATTTAAAAGCATTTAAAATGTTTTTGCATCATATCATTGACATTTTTGACTGTCAAGAATAGTACAAAAAAAATTTTTACTTTGCTGGTTTTATCACTAGAGGGCGCCAAAGTCAAGATATTAACAATTAACGTCCATTCGGCGGACAAGCTACAGCCTACTAAGAATATCTGATCTGAAAAAACCTAAGTTGCTTTTGAAGCTAAGACATGTGGTTAGGCATCCCCCTAACCCGGATAAAAATAAAAAAAAAAAAAAAAAAAAAATGGCGACAATTTAAAAAAAAAATCACAAAAAATGGGTTTTTTAGTCAATTTTTGAGTCATAATTAAAAAAAAAAAAATAGACAATCGGATTTAGGGGGAATGCCTGACGGCTTTTATAACGAAGAAATTGATTCAAGGTTTTTTAAAATCGGTTAAAGAGAACTTGAGTTATGCTGTCCGCCAGTTTAAAAAACATCGGTTTGAGAAAAACGCTTTTAAAGTTTTGTACCGACGTCCGCGCGCAGAGAACCATTGAACATGTAATTGTGTATAACTTTTTTATTTCTTTGAATTTTAATCTAATATTTCTTGAGGTAATTTAGACCACAAAAATAAAATTTTTAAAAAGAAGTATAATACTACCTTAAAATGACTTAACTATTTTTGCCCAATTTGAGTCATTATTTTATATAGCTGCCATATAACCGAACTGAGTCACGAAAAACTCAAGAATTTGACCTGCATTTTCACGGGAGCTACTTAACATAGTGTCATTTTAAAAGTGAGTTGTTATAGAAACTCTTTTTACCAAATTTAATGCAAATAGCTTTTAAAATATATATTTTTTTAAACTTAAAAGAGGGCGATAAATTTGTATGGTGCCCATGCAAAAAAGTGTAGAAAAGTGCAAAAATTTTTAATAACTAATTAATCTGGAAATATTGGATAATAACTTTTCATTTAAAACTTTTTGCTCTGGTGTGCTCTTCAAAAGTTATATTCCATGAAAGCTGTTTAGGTTAATCTAAATTTAGGCAAAAAAACACTGAGAAAGTGTGATCAAACTAAAATTTTAGATACCAGCACTAAAGTTTTCCATTATTTAATACTAAAAAAAACACTAGATTTTCAAATATGAAACAAACAAAAATAGAACTTTATGCCAAAGCTGCTGAACAAAAAAAAAAGACACTGTGCAGTGATTGTCCATTACTTAATAAAATAAAAAAATATGACCCATTACTACCCATCAAGAGTTAACATTAAAATTGAATATTATATGCTAGCAACTCGCCCCGGCTTCGCACGGGTGCAGGTACCCGCGACCTTGCTCCTCCTCTCCCCCTTTTTCCTCTTCTTTTTTTCTCGTTTTCTTTTCTTCTCTTTTTTTCTTTTTCTCCTCTTTTCTTTTTCCTTTTTTCTCCTTTCCTTCCAACCCGCCCCCCTCCTCTCCAATCCTATTTTCCATTTATCTCCTTTCCCTCTCCCCCTTTTTCTCCTCCCCTCTCCTTCCCCCTCCCCTTTTTTCCTCCCCTCTCCCCCTTTTTCTCCTCTTTTTTCCTTCTCCTTTTCCTTTTTTTCTCCTCCCCCTTTTCTCCTCTTTCCCCCCCCCCTTTTTCTTCTTTTTCTCCTCCATTTCTTTTTTTCTCTCCTTTTTTTCTCCTCTCCCATTCCCCCTCCTCCTTTTTTTCCTCCTTGGGTTAGATTATTCAAGTTTTAGTAAGCATCCCTAATTTTTTTGAAAATAAAACATACTCGTAACCTGTGTCACTCGGGAATAGTGTAGCTTGCCAACGGTGAACGAATTTTTAAATCATTCCAGTAGTTTCGGAGCCTATTCAAAACAAAAAAAAAAAAAAAAAAAACAAACATTTCCTCTTTATAATATTAGTGTAGACAAAATACCAATATTATTTTTGCACAAAACTTATTTTTTAAAATTTTTTTTTCCATTTTAGTTCAATTGAAACGCTTCGAGCTGAAACACCTGAAGAACTCTGTCTAATAGCACAACTCCAACAACAGCAACAACAACAACAATTTGACATTAGCCAAGAACATTTTTCAAATCGTACAACAACAAAATCAATGCCACAAAAATTAGTGCATAGAAAAAAATCAACACAACAAGAACAGGAAAAACATTTGGAAAAATTGCGTTTAAAGCGTGAAATGCATTCTTTAGCACTCGAAGGTGGCGATGTAGCGCTGGGTTATTGTTCATGCGATGAACAATGGACAACATCAACAACACCGACCTCATCGACATCACCAACATCGACAAATTCAGCAACGAACTCACCGCAACAACAACAACCAAAACAGCAACACTATAATCCAAAAACCAATACTGCCATCATCATCGATGAAACTCAAGAAATTAATGAAAATGTTGACGATGATTTTAATATTATTGTTGTTCATGATGCCGAAGTCGCCGATGTTTCCGTTTCCGCTGTCAGCGAAACAAATAGCAATGACGTCAAAGTAAAATTACAAAAAATGGCGCTTAAAAAGGAACTCAACGGCAACAACAACGACAACAACAACGACAGCAAACAGCAGACCACGTCTTAAACAACAACATCATGTACGTTTCTCTGATGAGAAAAACTTCTCCGATTAGTAAATAAAAAAATTTTTAATAGAAATAGTTTCAAAATGGTTGAAAATGGTCTGATACAAAGAGTTAAAAAGTTTAAGTACTTTTGTTTCATAGCTTGTATTTTAGACATGTCAAATTTTGTTAAAATTTTAATTGATTTTCTTGAAAATGTTATTACAAATAACAAAAAAAAAAAAAAAAGAGAGGCGAAAATAAAATTTGAAATTATTTAGAAATCTAAGAAATGAACTACTAGACTGCACCTAATCTGTTTAGGTTAAGCTTTTTTTATAAAAAATAAATTTAAAAAATTATATATATAAAAATAAATAAAAAAAATGTAGTTGAAATATAATTAGTTAAGAAATTAATTAAATAAATTGTGTATCAATAAGCATATATGATATAAAAATTATGCTTAAATTCTAATTATAAAAAAAAAAAAATTTTGTGTAAATAGTAGTATAAAAATAATATTAAAAAATACTGTATGAAATAAAAAATAATATCTAAACATACTATATATATACATAGCAGAATTAATTAATATAAATAAAATTAAACGTTAAGCAAGTCTGTTGTGAACTAGCAAAAAAAAAAAGTTAAAAAGAAGCATAGAAAAACAATAAAGCACATATTTTCAAAAAAATTATTATTGTAATAAATAATTGTGTAATTACTATTAAGACTTCATAGTTAATGTTTGCATTGGCTGATTAATAAAAAAAAATATAACAACTAATTTAAATTTAACTATTTGCCAAAACAGCTCAAGTTCATATTTAATGAGCAAATTGTACAATAACGAGTAAATGAGTTAATTGGAACGAGAACGAGTAAATGAGTAAATCCCGCATCAACGAGTAAATGAGCAAATCCTACATCAACGAGTAAATGAGCCAAGCGCATTAACGAGTAAATCGTACATCAACGAGTAAATGAGCAAAGCTTAAATTAAGGGGGTATTCTGGTTCGAGAAACTTTTTTTCGATTTTTTTTGCATTTTTTATACACATAAAATAGCTTGGATATTTGAAAATATCGCTCTAAAAGGATTTTTGAAATTCGAAATACTTTATCGATGCAGAATTGTCAAAATTTTAAAACTGCTTACTTATATATTCGATTTCTATAAACATTTCATTTAAAAAAACGGTTTCTTACCAAATTTTGTTTTTTGGTTTTTACAAAACCACATTTTTTTTACTTTTTGAGTCACTTTTCTCCGGTTCTACTGAACTGATTTTAATGTAACCAAGTGCAATCAACGCAAAATTGTCGAATTTCTAAAACTGCATACTTATATTTTTCATTTAGCTTTTTTTGTATGAAAAAAATAGCTTCCAACTTTAAATGCGTTTATCTCGAAACCACGTTTTTCGAAGTGGCGCCAGTTACACTGAACCTATTTTGATGAAACAAAGTGCAATCGACGCAGAATTCTTACCATTCTCGTCCGAACCTAAATCATAATTTTGAAAAATTTTTGTTTTTTTTTTTTACAAAGAAAAAAAAAATAAAAAAAAAAAAAAAAAAAAATTAAATTGCCGCCATTTTGTTAAAAAAAATTTAAATTTTTTCGAGGTTCAGACGAGAATTACATCTGTACTGATTATAACCCTATTTTTTCTTTTCATTTTCGACAACCCGGAGTTGTGACCGCCAGCACCGTACCTTTTTTTGGACCACGTACTTTGAAGGCCGACAACTTATTGAACAGCTCTCGTAAAAAAATATTTTTTATTAACTTCAATTAATTTGTAATTGTTAAAAAAAAAACTCCAATCAAATATGTCTTTCCCTTTGCAAATAAGATTTTTTTAAAAATGGTTTAAAAATAGCCTCGCGAAGCAGAATAGCCCCTTAACGAGTAAATGAGTAAATCGCACAACAACGAGTAAAACGATGATAAAAATTGTTATGCAACGAGTAACTCGTTACTCAAAGACACAAATGCAATGCAACGAATGTCAATCGTTATGTTAAGCACTAACGATCGCACATTGAGTAACTCGTTACTTATTGAGTAGATTTCAATTCACCGAGTAGCTCATTATTTGTTGTTCAATTTTTAATGCTCGCATAAATTAACCGAAACTAGCTCGGTTTTCCAACTAATGAAGTTATTTATTTAATATTCCCTTTAAATAATCATTCAATGCAAACATGCCAAAGATAAACTAAAAAAAAAAAACGAAAAAAAAATAGTCAAATAAAAAAAAATTAAAAATAAAAATTTAAATTAAATAAAGTAACGCTAGCCAATTGTAAATATTTTATTTATAAAATAAAAAATGTTATATTTATATAATAAGCAACAATTTAAAATACATAATTCGAAAAAAAAACAAACAATTTTATTTAAAATTTGTAAATAAATTTATAACAAAAATGTAAAAAAAAAAATTATATAAGACAAGAAAATCTTTTTCCGATTTTAATAATTTAATTTCAGAAATTTTATTTTAAAAGTAAAATCTACTTTAAACTATATAAGAATAATTTCATTTAGCATTTACTAAATTAGCGTACTATTCACACTATGTGTGGAGCGTATTTAAATAAAATTAAATTTTTTTTATTCGTATTAAAATTGTTGCACTATAAAGTTTGTTCTGTGTTATTTTAGTTGTGTAATTGTTTACTTTGTCTAAAAAATTCTGTTACAATGTGTAAAATAGTTAGAAATATAAAAAAAAAATAATACAAAGTATTTCATTTATTATATTTTATAAAAAGCTCAAGGAATACATAAATGTTTTGTTTTTCTAAAACTAATTCGATGCTCAAATTTTTGGTGGGAAAAAATAATAAAAAATATAAAAAAACACTAAACAGTTTTAAAAACTAATAGCTTAATTAAAGACAATGTTGAACAAAAATAAAAATAAAAAAAAAAAATTGAAAAAAATACAATGTATGGTTTAAATAAAAATAAAACAAAAATTGAATTAAAAAACCCTGAAGGTAAACAAATAAAACAAGAATTAATTAAAAATAATTAAAATTAAAAAAAAATATAATGTCTTTTTACTTATTATTTTTATAACCGTTACACATTATGTAAACGGAATGGAAAGTTTCAAGTGTCGATTTGGGCTTAAAAGCCTATAAAATTCAACTCCAGCAAGAATTGAATGGACCTTACAACAGTTCCATGAAAATCCGCTGTTTTATCGAAACATTTCTGGCTGAACAGCTACATGCCATACAAGAAATACCGATGCATCCCGAAAAAAACGACAGTTTGGTGTGGTTTATGGGCTGATGGGATCATCAGTCCATTTTTCTTCAAAGACGACTGAAGAAACGTTAACGTTAACGGCGAACGATATCGAGCCATGATACGCAACTTTTTTTGCCCCATTTGGCTGAGTTGAACTTGGTTGATATGTGGTTTCATCAAGACGAAAGAATCGATATGGCGAGAAACTATCTCTTGAAATGGCCCTGTGAGTTGGCCGCCAAAATCACGCAATTTAACGCCTCTTCATTATTTCTTGTGGGGTTATGTGAACTCGTTAGTCTATGTGGACAAGTCGAACACAATTGAGGCCTTACAGCAAATCATAACACGCGTTTATCATGAAATACAGGCTGAATAAGTGTCGCAAATTGGGACCTTCCGAATTGACCATTTGAAATGTAAATAGCAAAGGCCAACTTATCGATTCCAATAAAAATATTGAGTATATGACGCAAATTTTAGTGTTTTATACGATTTAAAAAAAAAAAACTACGCTTAAAAAAATCACCCGTTATATGTAGTACACTGTGCGACAAAAAAAATAAATTCAATTCCAAATTTTATAGAAAAAAAATCTAGATTTAGTATCAAAAAACCGATTTTTACGTCTTTAAAAAACTCACAGATAGGATCGATGTTATAAGATTATATGTACTGTTCGAAAGGACTAAGTTTTTTCTTTCTAAAACATGTTAAAAATAAAAATCACTTCGTAATTTAATGAGTTATAGCTCAATAAATGAAAAAACGGACGCTAGATCCAAATTTTGGGGGTCTCCCGAAAATTCTATCGGGTGCGCAACTAAATAATTTCGTATTTAAGTATGAAAGTGAAAAAATATCTTATTCAAAATATTGTCCATCGGAAGCGGTAACTTTTTCCCATCTTTCAGGCAATTTATGGATTCCATCCCAAAAAAACTTCTCATCTTTTGCGCCGAAAAAATCATCAAGCCATTTTTTAATACCTTCAACATTGGTGAACCGTATTCCAGAAAGGTGATTCTGCATCGACCGAAACAAGTGGTAATCAGAAGGAGCTATGTCTGGGCTATAAGGCGGGTGAGGTAGAATTTCCCATCCAGCATTTTCCAAATAATTTTTGACCGGTACTGCAACATGTGGCCGAGCATTGTCATGATGGAAAATCAATTTTTCGTGTCTGGTCGCCCATTCTGGCCGTTTTACGGCTATTGCTTGCTTCAAACGTATCATTTGTTGCCTGTATAGCTCTCCCGTGATTGTCTGGACCGATTTTAACAGCTCATAGTACAGCACACCCTTCTGATCCCACCAAATACAGAGCATTACCTTTAAACCATGAATATTCGGCTCTGGTGTCGATTTGGCTGGTTGGCCTGGCTTCACATATGATCTTTTACGCTTAGCGTTGTCGTAACGAATCCACTTTTCATCGCCAGTGACAATACGATGCAAAAACGATTTCTTTTTGTGGCGATTAAGCAGCATTTCAGACATGCAAAATCGTCTCTCAACGTCTCTCGGCTTTAATTCGTGTGTCACCCAATTTCCTTGTTTGTGAATGTATCCAGCTGCTTTTAAACGTTTAGAAATGGCTTGTCGAGTGACTTCCAATGTTTTTCCAAGTTCTTCTTGAGTTTGACATGAATCTTGATCGAGTAATGCCTCCAAATCTTCGTCTTCAAACTTTTTTGATGGACCTGGTCGCTCTTTGTCTTCTGTGTCAAAATCACCACTCTTAAATCGTGCAAACCACTGCTGACATACTCTAACCTCTGGAGCATATTCAGGATAAGCTTCTGAGAGTAAACGATGTGCTTCTGTTGCACTTTTCTTTAAATTGAAGAACAAAAGCAAACCTCCCCGCAAATGCTGTTTTGTAGGAACGTAACTTGACATTTTGACTGTAATAAAAAAATTTGTGTGTTTACTAATATTCACTGTGACATATCAAATGTTCTTGATTTTTTGGCGCGCTTTAACATAGAATAGCTGTCACTGTCAAAATATTGACTACATAAATAGATATGAGGTTAGTAACAAATACGAAATTATTAATTGCGCACCCAATAACTAATCTCGATTTTGTCTTTTGTGTCGCACATGTCCGTCTGTTTGTCTGTTTGTCAGTTTGTCTGTCTGTCTATCTCTTCGTCTCTTTATTTTAACGTGATACCTTTGGAGAATACTGGAGTTATTTAGCTGAAATTTGAAACTTAAGCTTTTCTCGGCAATGGGTGAGTAAAGTTTGAAAATGAAAGTGTCACGCCCATTTTATGATTTTTGTAGGAAAATATGAACTATTGTTGTATGAAATCATTCAATGCTAAATCCAATGCCACTCCAATATTAAGGATTTTTGTGTGAAAATAATAATTGTTTCTCAAATTGGATAAAAATACATCTAGTGTTATGATATGTATGAACCACCGATATGATAAGGATCGGGCCGATACAACATAAAGCCCTATACAAGCTCACCTCCCATTTTCTAATAATTTCGAGAAATTTATTTTTATATTTCTGTCCTTAGCTTAATATATGGTCCCATTATTGATAGTAACGGACCATAGACCCATATCTTCTCTAAATTTAACCTAAGCCACTAATGACCATAAATAACACAGCCCTGCATCAGTTTTGCGAATAAGATGTGACCTAGTGTTTCCGAAGCGAATTTTCGTGCTGAACATGAATCTAAGTTCAAAAATTATCCATCATCAGGTTTTCTAGAAAAACGGGGTTGAAAACCCTAAAAATACTGTTTAGGCCATTTTTAAAAAATTGTCTGTAATTGAAGGTTGAAGTTTGCTCTTTGAAATAAGCCCTAACCCAAATTGTTCGCATGCACCCTTAGAGTTGATGGTGCACCTGTTTCCTGTTTCATAGTTTCAATTGTTTTAGATTCTTTGGGGTTACATACTAGAAAATACCTCTTTGAAACTTGGTAAATAAGCCGTCTGCCGACCAAAGGGTAATTGGCTCATGAAGGCGCGATATTCCCTATAAAGAATATATTCTTGATCTGCATTGAACTTAGTGTCGTTCTAGCTATGTCTGTCTGTCCGATATTTGGAAAAAAAAAACATATTTTCCTATTACAAAAGTTTACAAACTCAAAAAAAAAAAGTACTGACTTGCGCCAATAGCCATCTTCATCTATTTAGACAAATATTTAAAAACTTGACCAGTTTTTGAGATATACATAACTAAGGAACATAGGCTAAAAATTCACGCTTTCTGTACCTCGTAAAAAACCGTAAGAGATCCATTTTGACTGAATTTATTACATATTATTATTGTTCGACTCTAAATTCGAAATTGCAGATCTTGTGATTTGATATGAACTTTAGCCCCCTCCCTGAATTTCTTAAACGAAATTTTTACAGGGATAATTAAGTTACCGAAAATGTCCTTTTCTCGCATGGATGTACTAACCTGATTTCAAAGTTATGTATGTATGTATGTAAAAAAGCAATGAACCTATTGAAGATCCTGAAGAAAAATATAAGAAATGTAATAGAATGCATAACAAATATTTTATTAATGGAAAGAACTTACAAAAACATCATCACTAGGGTAAGTGTTTGTACGTCCCTTCACGGCAGGTCCTTGCTAAAAAATGAAATGAAAGTTAATGCAAACCATACACAACATAAATACAGATCGTATTTAGATACTTATGTATGTATATGTCTTATGTCATTTATTGTTTTCAGTCTTACAGCATTGTTCACCATATTCAAACGGTGCTCTATCCGGAACATCGTCCAAACGATTTTCCCGCTTATACACAAAGTTATTACGCCTGTCATCCGCTTCCATCGCTCTCAAAAAGTGATCGATTGTTGACAAAAGACCTAAAATTAAACAAACTAACTTAAATAGAATTGATTAAAAAATATTAAAAGAGCTTCTTGAGCCATTTAATGTTTTCTTTAATGGAATCCAATTCATACTGTCGCATATGAGCAATCGTGAACACATAATCCAATTCGAACTGCAACTGTATAGCATACCTTAAGATGTTTATCGTCTGAATTGTTTCAGAATTTATTTATTTGTTTGCTTAAACTCTAATTTCACGGAATGAATTTATTGGGATAGGTCATGCTACACTATTGTGAATTAACTGCGCCATCTGTTATTTAAACTACTATTAAGCAATAGTCATGTGTCGGCGCCGGCAGACCAATATCGGTACGCGAAGTATATCGGACTGGTGAGTGTTCCGTTGTTCCCAAATGAACATTCCTGTTGTTTTAAATTTTCGATAAATATCATTATCGGCCCGTGCAGCCACCGACGACTTACGCTGCCAATCGGTCTGCTTTTCAGACTCTTCAGTCGCTCTCGGTCGGTTGGCAGCAATAGATTGCTTTTTGTGTGGAATAGTTGTGTCAATTTCATCCAAAAAAAAAAAATCTTTTGGTTAGAAAATGAGAGAAATTAATATTTCAGATTGAGCTTTACCGTTACGAGGTGTGGACGTGTTTTGTCGTCGCCTGCGCGATTTTTCATGTTCGCTGCGTGTGAGTGTGTGCGCATTAAAATTTTACAAAATTTAAAATATGCAAAAAATTACGCATATCTATCAAAAATAATTGAAATTTTTATAAAACGAATTAATTGAAATGTTTTCAATTAATTTACACTGCGTGTATTTTTGTGTTTAATAAGAAAACAACAACGTGAAAAAAGAGAATAAGTTAAACGAAAATATGTAATGAAAAATAAAAACGAGAATCAAAAAAAAAAAAAAAAAAAATAAAACTACTACAAATAGAAGAGAGTCTACTTGCTCTCTCGGTATTTTCAGTTTGTTTTTGTACAATTTATTTGTTGTTGTTTTTGTTGCAGTTGACCTCACACAGACATCCCTTACCGTTCCTAACATAACACAACACAATACAACAACAACACAGCAACAGCAACAACAATACTCATACCAACAAATCAGGTGCACAACATTTGTTCGTTGCAGTCGACGTAAACGTTAACGTCGGCAGAGGAAAATCAACAACGCTCATTTCAATTTTCCTCAATGAATGAAAATTTTTCACGGTAACACGAAAAGCAACGAGAACAACAACAACAGCAATATTATTCGTTTACACGCTCGCGTTTTCTTATAGTCAATATAAAGCAACAACAACAACAAAGTAGTAGCGATTTTAACTTCATACAAATATACATATACCATACATAAGTATTCACATCCATACATACCTTTGTATATATACATATATATCGCGTATTACATGAGCGCGTTATGTATTTTTGTTTGTGAGTGTAAAAAAAAAAAAATTTATACGCAACGGAATTAATGCAAAAAAAAAAAAATTATTATATTTAAATATTAAAAAAAAGTTTAAATATGTATTAAAATTTTTAAATTGTTTAAAATAGCACAATAGTTTTAATTGTTTTGAATTGTGTAAAATAAAAGAAATACTAAAAACTACAATTAAAAAAAATTACTACAATAGGCCCTGATAAACATAAAAGGCCAATAGTAATATTCAAATTACAAACGCATGAAGGTAAGTCAAATTCTAATAAGAAATTTATGTGTTTAAATTTATTTGCCAATTTGAAAATGTTGCAAAAAAGAAAAATTTCCCAATCATTTTCCGTTTTTTTTTTTTTTTTTTTTTTTTGCATTGCGACAAACGAATAAGAAAAATCATACACACACGCAGAGCAAGAGCACCGCAACGCAACGCATTTTATAAATATGCTCTCGTGCTATAATTCTCACTCTATCTCTCTCATTTACTACAGCCATGCTCGCCCACACATATAAACATACTTATATATAGCTTCATAGCAGCTCAATGAGCAATGAATGAATGCTACAATGTCTGTGCATATGTGTATGTGTGAGTTTTTTTTTTGTGCATTTCTTTTATAATGCTCTTTCTCGCTTACTCTTATCATTTGATTTGCGTTTGGCTTGTTTATTCCTTTGACTTTGTTGTTGCTACGTATTATTCACTTCACTCCGTTCTGGACTTGCTAACACCCGCTGTTTTTTTTTTTTTCTTGCTTCTATATTGCACGTAATTAGAGTGACCATAGGCAATAGAGATAAATGTTAAGGTGGTCAGCAATTGAGAATTTATTGTTAAGTGTATTATTTGTATAATGTATGAAATATTTGTGATTTTATCAGCAACAGCAGAAATTAAAATTTAGTTGCCAGTTCCGATCTGATAAAAAGTTTCACAAAATTTTGCGAAAAAATGAAATGAAACTCCACATCAGGGGGAACAGTAATCATAAAAAATCAACCAGAATCAAAATAAATTAGATTCGATCTATTTCGAAAGTACGAACACCCAATATTTCTTGGAGCATAGTTTAATTTTTTCAAAGCAAAGCGAAATGTGGAACATAGTATTTACTAGCATTAAAACCAGGGCGGCAAACCACTAAAAAATTGGCAGTGGTTGGCCGCTGGTTCGGTTCATGCACCGGTTTTTAGTCAGTGTAAAACAACGGTTCGGTTAAAGTGGTTTATGTAAATGGTTATGGTAAAAAAATTTAGATCAACTCATAAAATTTTGCCTACTTTATATGAGCACCTATTGATATATAATATTTGTATAATATTTGTGTTCGCGTAAAAATTCAGCAATCTCGAGCTGTGTTACTTACATCTTCTAGTAAAATCATACTACTTAGCTCTCTTTACCGATCCCAACGTGACATTCAGATCGATTTATTTTCCTCTAATGTTCACACGGTGAACTTATAGCTAAAACTCAATATTAATGTTTTTTTTATTTGCTGAGATGAACTGAACTGAGATGATCGGAAAAAGGACAACTTTATATTTATTTACCACCACTATTTATTGGTTTTAGTAAAATCAAATTTATGAGAACTTGAATTAACATTTTTAACATTTTCGCATATGCTTCGTCATAATCTCAAGCAATATCATCACTGAGGTAAATTTTAAAATATAATATTTAATGAAATGGAGAACCAGTTCGAACCGAGCCACTTTGCCTCTTATTCGGTGCGGTTTTTGCTTCAAAACCATTTTCTCTTCATGGTTTGGAGCAAACATTTAAAAATGCTGTTCGGTTCAAGACCGATTTGCAGCACTGATAAAAACTACAATAAATCTATGAATATATCGTCAAAATTGATGAAAATACATTATGTAGCCAACAATAGTTTCTATATACTTACACATGTAAATAATTATCATTATTTGTTGCAATTTTTTTAATATACAAATGTTTTAACTAAATGGTCACTCTAAAATTTCTGATACAAATAATTAAAGAAAAAAGATACACATAATTGATATACCAATTAGGAAGCATTTTATACAAATCTATATAAAAAAAGAAGTACTATTGGCAATCCAACGCTGCACTTGAGTCAGCTTGGTCAGCTTCAAATAGATTTTCAATACATATACACACAATATATATGTATGTATGTACATTTTATTACTTCATTTCTGCTTTGTTGTTTTTTATTCGTATTAGAACGCAGCTTCGTCCAGCTTCCTCTACTTATCATGTTTAGTAATTAGCAACTAAGTGAACTCTCACACACATACATAATCTTTCCCTCTCTCTTTAGCTCACTATCTACATATGTATGTGTATATTGCTCATATGCTTGATTATGGTTGACCTGCACGAGCCTATTTTACATAGTGAAGTTGCTTGGAATATGTATGTATGTGTGTGTGTGTGTGTCTCTAAGTGCACTTATTGTTGTTGTTGTAGTTTTTCTCATCGCCTGATAATTACAAGCAAATTACCAACGCACTTTAAAACAAGAAGAAGAAAAACGCGAAGAATAGAAAGAATATCTAACATAGAAAAGGCCAAAGACAAAAAGCGACAAAATCAAGCACACAAATTGACATTTATTAGTGACTTGATTGCAATGTTGTGTATGTATGTGTGTATACATGCATACGTTCCGTTACCATTAAGCTCAAGTTATTGTTTTATTGTGCAAGTTGTTGTTTTTGTTGTTGGATTTAACTGAGCTGGCTGTGGGTGTTTGCAGTTTATCTTTAGTTTTATGCTTGCTTAAATAATTTTAAAAGCAAATATAAAAGTATTTTTGTATTGTATAAGCTTTTAAAAGTAATAAAAAAGTTTTGTATGCAATAACCAATGTCTTTATATATTTTACTAGTCGTTGCTTGTGTCCTCAGGACTGTTTTAACAATCGACGAAACACATGTTGAGTAAAATACAAGGGCTGTTTTATATGTTTCGATATTCTGAGAACATGTTGCCAATTAAGTAGTTCTTAAATACTTAACTTTGTACATCCGTATTAACAACGAACATAATTTTTATGTTTTTAATGGATTAAATGGTTTTAAATTCTTAGATTGGCACTTTACCCGCTAAAAAGTAAATGACCAAAATATTCGGCCAGTTTTAAACGGTCCTCTTTTTAAAAGGGTTTTTATAGTTCGTTTATTACATTCAATCTAAAATTCAAGATGACACTTTATCATTTCCTTTCCTTTTTTTTTTTTTTTTTTTTTTGATGAGTTAAAACCTTTAATTAGGGAACACCAAGCAAAACACCAAAGACAAAACCCTAATTGCCCTTTCCAATAAAAATAAAAAAGTCAAGTAGGTAAGACTATACGATGCACTAAAATTTTGTTGTCAGATGGTCTAATTTTTTTTTTTTCTAGATCAAAGCTTCTATCTTTATATTTTTAGAAGTTTTATAAAATTTGGGAAATGTTTGCGTGAAGACTATCCGGTATGTGCTAGAAAACGATAACGCACAGAAAACGTCTAGTTTGCTAAAAACTTTATCCAATTGCATTGATAACGTTATCAAATTTCGTTAAGTTTGTTTTATATTTGATGTTTCAATTTATAAGTGCATACCCAGCAGTATTGGCTCGGGATTGACGAAGGGTATGCCCCTGCCACAAAGGGTTAAGAAATCTCAAACCTTGTGGTAAACCTTTCGAACAACTGGGTTAAGACTAATTTTGCCATTTTTGATAACCTTGTCAGCAAATATAGCACATGAGTCGGTAGTGGTTGATCCACACAAGTTGGTCAGTAATGGACCCAACTACGTCGGTCAGCAACAGTCTCTCATGAGCCAATCAGTGACCGAACCACACAGTCTCGCCAATGGCTGGTCACGGCTGATGCGGAGTAGACCTAGTGCTGGTCAGCGACTGTCCTAAGCAGTTGCAGAGCCGGCTTTTGTAGAGAGGAAAAATCATTGAGGCTGGCTTGCTCGTGGGATAGTGTGACTAGGCTGTGCTAGACACCAGATTAGTTACGGGTCGATCTTAAGTACCGCTGGGTATATACATTCAATTAATCTTAACATGAAAATCTTACACCATTAATATGGTCTTTCTACGATAAATCGCAAAAGAAAGTTTTTAATAAAAAAGTCCTGTGGTAGTTTTTTATGTGAACCATATAAAAGATAAGTACCTCCACGCAAAATTTGAATTTTTCAGGAAGTTATAGACAAATTAATTTTTGCTTAATCTCACTTTTTACATACAATTTCAAATTATTTTAAACTTAGAAAGTGCTCTCCTGCAAAACAGTAAAATCAGACCTAAGCAGTTTTTCCTTTTTACCACAGATTTCATCATAACTTGCAATTTTGAATAAGGCTGCTTCGAAGACTTCTCTTAGACTGCAATATTGATGCACAGATTTAAAAATAAATTTTCTAATGCAAATTTGTATTTCGTCATAAAGTATAGTAAAAAAACATTTTATATGGTAGGCATATTTTTTAATTGGTATACATATGTATATTGTTTCCACTAAATAAATGACTAATTAGTCAATATATACTATACTGTGCCTTGTAGAAAGAATAAGAAGAAGAATATAAACGAAGAAGCTGCTATAAGAAGTCATAGAAGACTACAACAGCAACAACAACAACAACAAATGGCTAAGACTTTGCTAAGCAACCAGCAGTAAAAATGAAAAACAAACCGGTTTAGGCAATGAACAACATTAAAAGCGTACGAGCAAGTTTACAACCAAATATGTATATTTGTATATGTGTGTGTATGTATAGAAAAGTGTATTTTAACCAAAAAAAAAAAAAAAATAAAAGAAGAAGACGAATAACAACAAAATCGATATGTTGTGCTGCCAAACATGCTGCAAAGACGTTAAAATAAAAAAATTGAAAAAAAAATACTACAAAAAAAAAAAAAACGAGTAAAAAGAAACAGAGATGCGATGCCAAAGCCATAAGACAAACAGACAGCCGATAACCGCCCGCCCGCACGTGCTCCAACATTTTGTACATACGAGCATACATACATACATATATAGTACCCACTTGTACACTCTCCTGTACTCTTTCTTCCGCTTTTCAACTAATATCACTATTTGCTGCTGCTGCTGCTTTGCTTTCTGATATTTTTTGTGTATGTGTTTTTGTTTGCATTTGTGTATTCTTGAACTTCAAAATTGGGTATAGAAGAAATGGGAAATTAACCGACAACTACAATAACAAAACTTATACAAACTATACACAAATCGTAAATACATTTATACATACATACATACGTATACGACTGACGAGGCCGACAGACAGACAGACAAGAGTTGCGTTGTCAGCGGCAGCAGCAGCGACGATAGCAGCTACTGGTCTTGAGCGTAGTAAAATGGAGAGTAGACAAAAACAACAAAACCAAAAAAAAAAAAAAAAAAAACTTACGCGTAAACTTGTTTGTTGCCCCAACACAATACCCCACAATACGTACATACATATGTACATGCTTACTCGTTCTTTAAACTGTATGTCTGTATCTCTATCTCACTTACTGGTAGTTTTCTTGACTGTTGTTGTTTTTGCTCTGCTGTGTATAATTATCGCTCACTCGATCACTTACGACAGCAACGCAGCAGCAGCAGTAACATAGCAGTATTGTTGTTGTCGTTGTTGTTGTTGTTGCTATCAATAGCTACTACTACGACGATACAAGTATAGGGTGTTTCATTATGAATTTTGATTGTGGAAAGAACATTTTTTAAAAAATGACCAACGAGAAAGGGTGTAGCCGGATAAGCATGTAAAAAAGTGCCCCAACGATATTGGATATCTTTAAATGAGGTTCAATAGCCCTTGATCTTTTCTCCAATAGCAACTTGATAGATTTGACAGTAAAAATAAATTGTACAGCAGCCAAAAAATTTTCTGGTTTAAAGAAAAATGTATTCAAGTAGTATAATGTTTATTCTCATTTCATCGTTACACCTAAAATCATACTACTGTGGGCAAACAGTAGGGAGAATTTTCAATTTAAACTTCGCGGGCTTAACATTTCAGCTTAGTTCTTTTTTTCTTGAGTTGGCAGTACTGTTAATAACCTCTACGCCAAATTTCACATCCAAAAAGTTAAAAAATTAGTGCTTGCACACCGTCGATTATCTATAAGAGACATTGCTGATGAAATTGGCGTATCGAAAGGATCAATTAATACCATTTTGAAATATGTTTTGGGCCTTAAACGTGTCAAGTCTTGACTGGTACCAAAAATGGTCATTTTTCTTGAAACACAGCGTCGATTCTTCGTGACTTTTTCTCCAAATATGCAACCAATATCGTTCCGCAACCACCGTATTCGCCTGATTTGGCTCCGTGTGACTTCTGAATATTCCCAAAACTCAAGAGACCACTCCGGGGAACGCGTTTCGAGTCGATTGAGAAGATAAAAGCTGAATCGAAAAAGGCGCTGATGGCTATACCAAAAAAGGCCTATTTGGCATGTTTCGAGGATTGGAAAAAACGTTTATCGGGAGGGGATTACTTTGAAGGGGATGAAATTGATTTACAAGTATAAATAAATATTTTTCATTTTACAAAGAAATTGGTCTTACTTTTGTACACAGTAGTAAATGTCTCTTCTAAAATATAATGAAAAAATGATTATAATTCACAATTAGTTAAAACTACACTTATAAAATTAAAAAAATAAAATTATGTTTGAACTATTTGTGAATTATATTTATTATTTCATTAAATTTTAAAAGAGATTTGAAACCAACCAAAAGAGAATTTGTGACACTCCTGATAATTTTATATTTTATATCATTGCTTCTACGAGTATGTGTACAATGTAATTGTTATTGTTGTTGTTTATTGTACTGTTAATCATTTTACTCTCCTGCTAACACTGTTCTCTGTGGCATGATCAACTCAAGCAAATATAGCCAAAAGGCCTCAGACAGCAAAAGAAGAAGAAAAAAAACCAGACAATGAAATGATATACTATAGCACGCTTCATTTAGCTGGCCATTTGTTGTTTTTTTTTTTTTTTTTTTTTCGTTTACGTCTGTGAGCAAAGGAGAGGAACAACAGAGCAGCAATACTATTTCTACTGCTACTACTACTACAACTTCTTATTCTTCTTTTTATTTATTTTTTTCCACACAGCTCCAAAAAACTGTTGATCGTTTGGTGTACTTTAATTCTTTAGCTTCATTTCTTATATATTTTCTTATACGCTTTGTCTGTCTGCACTCAACCAGTTTGAGTTTAAGATGAAAACGACGAAGACTAAGATGGAATGACAGGCGGCAAGCTATTCCTGTTTTTTAAAAAAGAATCAGACAGCTAAAAAAGAAAAGAAGTAAGAGATTTTTTTGTATTATTCGATAAGTTGAAAAGCATTACAAATGCTTTTCTTTTCGTTTGGGGCGGCTTTATTTATGAATTTTATTTGAGTATCTTTTTTTTTTTTTTTATTATAGTATTTCGATCATATGGCTTTGTTTATAAGTGTAAATCTATTTTACTCTTACAAACTGTTCAGCTTGTTCGGGTCAGTGCATTTAAAAGAACCACAAAAAAAAAAAGAAACTTCTAGATTAATATTGGTTTAAAATATACGTTTTTTAGAATGTAAATAAAAAATAGAATAAAAATAAAAAATACGAAAATCTACATGGAAAATTAATGTAGTATTTTAAGAGACGTATCTAGAACGATCTTTTTGGGGAGAACTTCTTGGGGGGAACTCCTTTGTTAAAAAAATAATATATCAATTTTAGTTGCCAGGTTGTTCGTATCTATGATTTTCTTCAAAAATTTTTAATTTAAATTCTATATAATAAATTTTTTTGGGAGAGAGAGTACACCCATCTGGAACCTACTCTAGTTATTTTTATAGAACATATTTGTATTGAATTTATCCCATTTATACCAAGGACATCTGCTGTAAAAAAGAGAAATAACTTTCTGCTTAATATGCTCAAATACCATAAATAACTTTAGAATCAATCCAAACGGCAAAATATGTTATGAAATAAATTATTTAAGCTTATTTAAAAGAAAAAAAATAAAATTTACAAAATATAACATTCATAAGCTTATCAAAAACTTAGCTTACTCTTTAAAGAACAGCAACAACAATCCTGAATTGTTAAAGTACTATAAAAAAAAAAAAATATGAAAGAATAATTTATTCGAGTCACTTCGACTACAAGAAACCATACGCAGTCTCTATGAACCGTAATGATAGTCCTTTTTTTTAATTTGAAAACTAGATGGTGTTTCTTGGAACCAGTATAGAAGGCGAAGTGAACCAAATTGAACCAAAAACAAAATGGCAAAATAGCTCTTCTTAAATAAAAACAAGAAAAAAACGTTAACTTCGGTAGAACCGAAGCTTAAATACCCGATCACACGAATCTTTAAAGAGTTTATGTGTACTCATCAGTGGTCACCTAAGTTTACACACAATATTAATTTAAAATTTTGAGCTAAAAATACAGATATGTATAACAACATATTTCTCGAATATATCTGGAAATGGGCGGTAAGGTTGTATGCAAGAAACACCTAAAAATGGGCGTGGCACCATGATATTGGAAGAGTTTTTACCCAATATGGAGTAAATACATGAATAAATTAAAACCATTTTCATACAAAAATTCGAAAATGGGCGGAAAGTTTGTATGGGGGCTATACCAAAAAATGGGCGTGGCTCATCTGATTTGACATTGGATGACATTAGAATGTTTTTAGCCAAATTGGAGTGAATATATGCATAAATAATTAGTATTTTTTTTACAAAAAATCGGAAAAATCGGAAAAAACGGAAAGTTTATATGGGGGCTATGCCTAAAAGAGGGCGTGGCATTTTGGTTTTAACACTGGATGACAAAAGAAAAGTTTTTACACAATTGGGAGCGAATACATTCATAAATAATTACAATTTTTATACAAAAAATCGGAAAAAACAGTAAGTTTGTATGGGGGCTATACCTAAAAATGGGCGTGGCACTCTAATTCTTGAACTCATAATAGTCGTTGCCGAGAAAAGCTTAAGTTCCAAATTTCAGCTTAATATCTTTATATCTTCAACAAAAAAGATGCCTAGAAATATACAGACAGACAGACAGACGGACATGGCTAGATCGATTCGTCTCGTCGAGCTGATCAAGAATATATATACTTTATGGGGTCTACGACGTCTCCTTCAATGCGTTACAAACTTCACACTATGTGTGACGGGTATAAAAAACTCCAATAATTGTGATTGGTTTATATATATATATATCGATCAATTTGAAGCATACTAAATTCGGCGTTTCTAGGCAATCTAACAAAAAGTTATTTTTTTTTATTTGATTTGATTTTATTGGTTCGAGACTTTGAGCGCTACTCAAGGAACTAGAAAAATGAAATTAGAAAAATATTTTCATATAAGTTACCTGAGGATTGATCTGAAAAATGTTCCTAGTTTGGTGGTTCTATTTATATAAATTCCGAGATGAGCTAGATGAACTCATCTTTCGATGCTAATTAAAATATATATGCCGGTTTGCACATTTGCCCAAAGTTAATATAATATATATCTTGGGATACAGGGTATACAAACTTCCAGATGTTTTTTTTATTTTTAATGTTGTTGGTTGTTTTTCGTTTTTTTAGTTTGAAATGTATTTATTATTCGTTCTTTTCAAAAGTAATATTGATGAAGAAAAAAAAATAGTTGCAGAAAAATAAATAAATCGAAAAACGTATGTATTAAGTGCCAGACACATAAATTTTAATAGAGATCAAACCCGACTGTTTTGAGACAGACATAATTGAAAGAAAAAGATAGCAACTGCATTGAAGTGACCATGTGTACTTTTTTTTTTTACACTTTTTGCAAAGCTTAGAAAATTTTAGAAAAAGAGGAAATCAAAAAAAACTTATAGAGTTAATTTAGCATAAAAGATTGAAACAAATATCATGGTCACCTTAATTATAAACTAATAATTTTTATAATGATAGATTATACTTACATATAGTAGGTATATATAGAAATATAAAAAAAACGAATGAAACTAAAATGTACTTTAAACACGAAACACGTTGACAAAAAGTAAAAACTAAATAAAGAAAAAAAAAAAAACAAGTAAAACAGAGTAAATGGTATAAGAAGCTAAAGTAAAAAGTGATAAGCTATAATTTAAATTTATATTTTATGATGATAAGCCGGTGAAATGCAACGAATTTTATTGAAATCAATACAAATTACACAGAGGACAGATAAAGAAAGTATAAAAACAAAAACAACAAAAAAATACATTACGACTTATTGTCGGTATTACCACCTATATAAGAATGTATGTATATAAGTAGGTACATATTTATGTATTTATTTCAGTTACATATACATAGGTGTGTACTAAAATACTATCGTACAAATGTTATCGTTAGTCAGTTGGGCGCTATATCGCGAGTCGTACGAGTTTGTTTACAAAAAAAACTGGCACTGAATCAGTTAAGTTCTTTAAAAAAAAAAAAAAGATTGTTAGTGATACGCAGGGGTACGATATACTTACATTCATATAAATACACAATATATATATATATATATTATATATTTTTTGTTTTATTTACAAAGGTGTAAGGTATTTTTATGTACCTAGTACTCTCATTATCTCAAAAGTAACGTTTTAAACTAGTATTATATTTTATTCCCATTTAAGGTAGTAATTTCTAACTTCTCTTTTCAATGAAATATAACAAAATTATTGCTATTGTTTTTCAATTTCACGAAATTTATTAATCGAATTTATTGTATACAAAACTACTTTCGTATTAGATTGTATCGATTGATTAAATTTATGCAATTAAATTCATATTTTTTTATAAAATTTGAATTTTTATTTAAGTTTAGGAATCGTTGAATCGATTAGAATTAATTATTCAATTGTTTTTGTAACAAAAAATATGAATAGTAGAGCTACTTTGTTAATATACACTCTCTGCTAGCACTCTGAACTTTATTAAATGAAAATAAGATTCACTTGAAAAATTTCAAAATGTATTTAGAATACTCCAAGGGTACATCTGTTCGAGTGATGCTCAAAAAAGACAATTGCTATATGGACTCTCATCTAACACAGCTAATTATGTCAATATAGTAGGCATCTTAACTGGTCACTGGGTAACGGCCGCCCATGTGTAAAACGCTTGGTATTACATCCACAGACATTTGCAGAAAATGTGAGGAGAAGCAAGGAGTCATAGAGACTCTGGACTCATATACCACATCTGTAACTGTCCAGCTATTGCTAGGTCAAGAATAAAGTATCTAGGTAAATCTCGGATCACATCGTTAAAAGAAGCGTCCAGTAGAACTCATATCAGACTTCTGCCATTTGGCCTACACGAAGGAATATGAAGAGACTACAGTAATCCCTGAACGAGCTCTGCTATAGGTGTCACTAAGAATATCAATATATCAATATATTGCTTCTAGGGTCTTCAATCAGCTCCTGCTATATACATACATTGAGATAACTTAGACGTACAATAGAATAAATGATGTAAAATTTTAAAAATTTAAGCCATTCAAACAATTTTAAATATTTTTTGAATGTTTACTACTCATAAGCCCAAATATATACATTATATACATATCTACATATCTCTATATATCATAAACCTTGTAGTTTGGCGCGCATTACGTAAATATCTGACTTTACTTTTAATATTGTTTCAATATAATTTGCAAATAATATAATATTGTTATATTATAAAAACTATATTTATTTTTACAATATTATTACATACGCTTTTATAGACATGCTATGTGTTTACTCACGTAATGTTACTACAAAATTCGAAGAAAAATTTGTACAATTTAAAAATAATATAAAATATACAACAAAAAAAAAAACAGACTCGGTGGGACTCGATTCTGAACTATGTACTCCAACACCATTCGACTGTCTAGACCTGATGTTCCTGATTGCCTCTTTATAGCATTTAAAGCGAATCAATTATTTAATATATTCTTAGTTTTTTTTCACTTACCCTATATAAAATAATAAAAATGTTTCTATGTCCGCTATGGAAGTTAGAACCATCCAACCGATGAGTCCCAAACCAGTTTCATTAGAAAGGCAACAATGCATTTATAATTATAGACCACTAAAAATGCATTAGGCACATTCGGTACATTCATGAAGTCGATTTTTGGCTTTTATTTTGCTTTTTTTGTATGTTTTGAAACTGGCCCCAATAAATTGTGGTCTCGCTGCAAACAAAAAAAAAAAAAAAAAAAGAACTGCAAATGCACAAAAAATAGCAAATGCGAAACGGAAAAGAACCGATGGAGCACCCGATACGCCGAGATGAAGTAGCACACACCGAGTATCCGCTAGTCGATTTATAAAAAAAATGTATGCCTTAAATTAAGAAAAGAAATTAATAAATACAGACTTCCATTTTCGAAACCAATGGTTTACTTTTCTAATAATATAAACTTATAATTCTCAAACAGTTTGAGCGTAACAATCCAGGAGTTTCTGTGTGGTCGATAGTCTTTGTCTAACTTGTGTTGAAAGGGCAATACTGGTTTAATAACGTTTATTTTTAATGGACCTTGTTGACGGCTCATATGCGATCATGAAAAAACTCCTATATTGTTATGCTCAAACTGTTTGAGAATTATAAGATTATAAAAATTTATTTGAAAAGAAAAATCAATAAATCTTAGTGATTTTGAAGGTGGGTCGATAGTTTAAAAACTAGAAGAGAGTTTCTAACTTCAAGATTACATTGTGCGAAAAAAAATAAAATTAAGATAGCTTGGAAATCTAAAAGTAGAAGTTGTAGGTCTGGTCAAATAAAAAAAAAGCTGTATACTTATAATTTCCGTGGAAAAAAACCGAGAACAGTAAATTACGAACCGATTTTTATTTTTTTTACATGTTTTATAAAGAATAAACTAAGACCTTTCGAAAGTATACATAATATTATGATACTTTTCATCCAGTTTTGAATGGAAACATTCAAAGCAACTACTTTTTCATATAATCCCTCGAAAATGGACGGCAGATTTGTATATGGGCTATATATTATAGAAGCCCCTATAAATGTTTTTATTATTATTGAGTGTTGATAAAGGATCTATAAACAAAATTTAGAGACAGATAAAAGTAAGCTTACTTTAGTTTAAACTTAAGAATTTGAGGATTAAACAAAACGTACCAAAATATAGGCTATTTACTAATTTGTTTAGGAACACCCTAGAGTATTTTAATTGAATAGTTTCTTGTTAGTTGTATCTATATGTAATATTTTTTTATATTATAGTATTTCATAGTTCAATCGTCAGTTATTTTTATCTATATAATTTGTATTCAACGTTGCTCTTGCTGATATGGCATTTAAACAATATTTCTTGTTGTTGCCTTTTTTATTTTATTTTATTTTATTTTGTATTGTATTTTTTTTTTTTAATTTTTTTTTATTCAACGCCATCGTCGTATCATTGTCGTTGCTTTAACAGTCGTCTATAGTATACATCATTCTATAATAAATATACTATACGGCATAGCGTTGGGGGCCTGATTAGTCTTAACTCATCAGACAGTCAGTTGGTTAGTTTGTTTGTTGGTTGTTTCGTTGGTTGGTTGCTAAGTTGATCAGTTAGTCGGTCTGTCGGTCGAACTCATTTGGTTTGTCATTCACTTTTTTTTTTTTTCGTCGTTGTCGTCGACGTTGTTGTGCTAACCAGTTATGAATTTGCTTTTCAAAGTGTGTAAGTATTAATAATATACATACAAACATACAATATTATTTATATGGGTGTGTATTTGAGTATGTACAATTTTTTATCGCTATTATAAAGCCGGCAGTTTTATTTTTTATTTTTTTTTATATATTTTTCTCTTTAATAAGCTTTAAAAAATATATATGTATGCATACCGAGTTTATTGTATAGCGTGCTATTCATTAATAAGTTGTATTGTACATATACCATATATATTGTATATCTCAGACTTTGTCTACTACCAGAAATATGATGTATGTATGTATACATACTTATACATACATGCATACATACATATTCCATGACAGATAATTCAGTTTAAATTGTTTTTAATTTATGTATGCTAATTGTGTTTGTTCAGCAATAATTTTCGTTCGTTCTCTACTTGGTTCTTATCGACCCGACATGTGTTTGTTCTGATATTCAATAGTTGTGATTAGCTTGTATTAAAAATACTATATATGTATACTATTAAGATTATGTCGTACTCATTTCTCAAACGGAAATGCTTTTGATGTGTGAATACAAAAAAAAAAAAAAATAATATTCATTTAAATTAAATTGTTTGGATTTAACTCGTTTTTATCTATTTTAATACACAACAATTGTGGAATACTCGTAGTACTAAGAGCATATGCAATCTAACAAGTACTACCAATAATAGAAGAACAATTTAGAAATATTGTTACTAAGACAATATCAAAAATACCAAAGGTAATATATTTTATAAGCGTTGCCAAAAATAATAATAATAATAATAATAAATTTGTCAAAAGAACTTGTAATATAAAATTTGTATAACCAAAATATATGAATATGACATACATATATTTTTTATCAACATAAAAAACCTGTTTTAATTTAGCTATATCTGTCTATCAATCGATCTATTCACACCTCTGTCCTTATCTCGAAGGCTATAATCGATAAGTCCAAAAATATTATCATTTAGATTCTACTGAACTCTTGTAAGAAAGAATTAGTTACTTGTTTTCTAGCTCCTGTTAAATAAGAGGTCACATCCATACAAACTTTACCCTATTTAAAAATGTGGAGACATTTTTGGACCAAAACAAAAAAAAAAACCATATTGTGGTAAAAGCTTGTTTAAAAACTATGATGGAATTATACTATGTGGTGTATTCTACCTCTCTGACTGTTTCAATCATGGTACAAAAAAACAAGGTACCGCCACGGCTCGTTTCTCTGCCAGCGTTGGGTTTCTTATTTATTTTCAGTATGAATGCGAACGTCGTAGCGAAAGGTCGTGTGTGTTCGGTTACCGACGGCAAAACACAATCTAAGTTTCTTATTTCGTGTGTAACAACAAAATGTTCTCAAAACCAACAAGAAAACTACAGGCGTTTATATGTTCTGCTCTCTCTCTCATCTATCTCTTTCATACACACGAGCAGCGCACAAGTTGCTTATTTGATGAAATGGCGATACCTTGTTTTATTGTACCGTAGTTTGAATTGTCAATTAATCTGAAAGAATACTGAGAGCGTAAAAATGTTCATGCAAACTGAACGGGCGAGAGAGAAAAATAGAAAGATATAGAATACGAATATACCACCTTATATATTTGCATCATGTATCAAAACTATGATTTTTAATTAGTTCGATATGAACATAATTTACAAATTTTTCTGGGCTTGACATAAAAGCATTCACATTCAACACTCCAGGCTTTCGTTTTCAAATGGATTCTCTTTCTTTTTTTTTTTTCAACCAGGAAGAGATGGTAATAGAAAGACGAACTGTGAATATGTTATAAGGTGTAATTAATTTATCGAAAATTGTCTGTGACAGTATCTTCATGTTGGCGCCATGAGACTGTAGGCAATTTGTTTCGCGAAGTTTTTTCGATTTATACGTGAAGAGTTATGAGTTTCGAGAAAAACGTTTTTAAAGTTTGGTCCTGAGGTATCGATATATCTTTGCAATCCCAGGTCCATAAAGTAACCCTTCTAAGTTGGAGTATTCCTGATCTAGTTCCTTTCTGAACAATTTAATGCTGTAGAGCATCTCTTTTGAACGCTCGGCTACCTTGGCATCGGATTCGTGATAAAAATTGTAGGCCACGACCCGTAGCACCCATAATACGTAGAAGACTTGTCAGTCCAACGTTGATGGTGCATACAGTGATGCCTGTAGCAAGGTCTGAGAATTTCCTTCCACTTGAGTGTTAGCATTTCTTTTTTTGCGTTCTATGCACGTGTACTAACCCTTCAAAATGCTTACTAAAGGGCAGAACTATATCAGAAATTTAAAACCCAACAGGTAGTCGTTCTGAGACACTTGTGTAGTTTTCCGATCTGAGTCAAATAGGAATATTTATTTCAGGATTATTATAAGTTTAAAAACTAAATTCCGCCAGCTACAAACATTTCTACCAACTTAATATATACTTTTCTCTTCAGGTAAAGATCGAAAGCTCTTTATTTTCTTTTATATTATTTTAATTTTATTATTTTTTTTCAACACAAAACAATTAAGTTTATGTAGAATTGTTCTAAGATGTCGAGGTATGCAAACCTTTCCTATAAAATATGCATTTGTGTCTTTTTTTCGAGTTAGCCTTAAAATAAAATCCAAATATTTTCATTCAAGTTTTTTCTCAACCTGGAAAAAAAAATATCTTTTGCGTAAATAAGTTTCTATCGAAAAATTATTGTCAATTTTAATTCACACGGGGCAGACAGCTGTTAAGATATTAGAAATAGAAACCAACATAGTAAATTTTTAATAGTTACATATCTACGTTTCGACTACAACGTTATTTATTGTATGATTTATTAAATACTTGATTGATGAAGCTATTTTTTTATTTTTTTTTATTTGTCTTTTATTTATTTTATTTTATGTTTTTTTTTTTTTGCTTGATTGCACGATTTCATTCACACGCTACATTATGAATACAATTTATTTATGCCATCCATATAGATTAGTATGTATAAGTAACAAAATTCGTGGATAGAAAAAATAATAATGTCGATCATATTATATTGCTTTAGGTAGATATCTATATATATTTAGTTAAGGCCATCGTGTGCGTTTAACTATTAAGCAAAGTGATGTATGAGATTAACTATTTGTATTACTTTGGCAAGTTGTAGTGGAAGCGCGCGCTAATGATTGTGGGTAAACAAGTTCGTTGTCAAGGACTGAATCATTTGCAAAATTTAAAAAAAAAAAAAAAAACTTAAATGGTTTTACTACTTTAAATGTTGGGATTAGTTTATCTTTTAGATAATCGTTTTCTTCTATAACAGCCAAAAAGGTCCAGGTTTCTCATAGATTTATTTGCATGTATTTTGCGGCGTAGATCTCAAAATGGCCACCAAAAATCGTTCTCAAGATATCCTCAAAAACATAATGTCGGGGTTTTTGTTAGAATCGAATCATATTTTCGTAAAGATTCAGTGCTAACAAAAAATGAATTATCAATGAAATATTAGGTTGAAAAAGTACATATGGCTTCTTGGAAAAAGATCCACCCTGAGGTTACGCGTCAAGCTTCTAATATAATAAGGTCATATGAATGCCCATTTGGAAATAACAGATCTCTATCTGGGGCACTGCCAGCCATAGCAACTGTCTATTGATCCAGAAATTCAAAAATAAAGTAGTTCGTACAATCTCCACTGCGCATCCATTCCGTACGAATAGGCAACTCCATCCATAGGGTCCATCAGAAGATCCCCAGGATTGCCAAAGACTACCTGGAGAGACAGGATAGGTCAACAGCGCTGTCAACCGCCGCCTATGTAGAGACTTCCCGCTGTATCTGCCTCACCGAATAATATGAATTCCTCCACCAATTCAACCAACCCCTCCCCAACTCCCAAGGTAATGTTAATTTAATATTAATGTTACTTTAAAGATCAATGTTAAATAATAACAATTTGCAGATTGTCCAAAAGGTCAAATAAAACAAAATACTTGAAAAAAAAAAAAAAATTTTTTTCCTGGAATGTACGCCCCCAAAATACATAGGAATAGATCCATGAGAACTCAGACCATACGACAAAGTCAAAATTTGTAAACAAGTGCAATGCGTTTTTCTCGGAAAGTTTTACAGATATTGACCTGAAATTTGAAACTTAAGCTTTTTGTGCTCCTAGGCAGCTTGTATGTTAGAACCAAGGTGCCACGCCCATACAAATTTACCGCCCATTTTCGAATTTTTGTATGAAAATAGGTTTTATTTATGAATATATTCACTCTAAATTGAATAAAAACACTTCTTTTGTCATGCAATATCAAGTCCAAGGTGTCACGCCCATTTTTAGGTATAGCTCCCATACAAATTTATCGCCCATTTTGGAATTTTCGTATGACAACATTTATTTTTTCTGAAAGAACTCAATTAAAATTTGTTAATTTCAATTACAATGTCCACCTAGGTGAACACTATCAATATCGATAAGGGTCGGGCTAATACACCATAAAGCCTCCCTACAATTTTGATCCAATTCATCGTGAAATTTAATCTAAGCACCTGGTGAACATATAAACTATTAAAAGTGTTGTGTAACGGGTATTTCAGCTTCGGTTCCACAGAAGTTAACATTTTTCCTTGTTGACATTGAATTATTCAGTCACCAAAAAGTAGTCAATTAGTTCTGTTTATAGATTACACTTTTTAAATTTGATAAAAACAGAAACAAAAAAAGTAATTTATAAATTACTATAATTCTTGTGATTCATCTTGAAACTGCCGAACTAAACAAATGAAAACTTTCCATAATTTTTAAATTTTTAAGATTATACTTCTTTTTTTTTTTTTAAGAATACGAATTATATTGGTACGTTTGTAAACATAAATATTGATAAGGATTTTTTTTCTAGTGCTCTATATAATCAAGTTTTACTAATAATTTTGCTGCTGCTGCTTAAGTTCTTAACTCAATCAATATAATTAATCTTAAGTTTTACTCAAAACACCACTACAAATAAAATGTTTTTTGTTTTAATCAAAATTTAACATTTAGACGCTCCCCAAAAAGATTTCTCAACACAATAAGATAAATTTGTTACCAAATATACCATGAAAAAAAATGAAAAAAAACTAAAACTCGTGTCACAAAAACAACACACATCATTCAATCAGACTTATACACATAACCGGTCTTACACGTAAATCAATTAACCAACAACGAGGAACAGCAACAACCAAATCCGAGATCCAAAAAAAATAAAAAATAAATAAATAACATGCTTATACTCTACACGTATGTATGTAGCTGCAGATACAAGAACGCCAAGAGTTAACAAAAAAAAGAAGAACGAATCAAGTAACTAACTCTTGGAAAAAGGTTGAAAAAAAAATGAAATAACAAAATTTCAACAAGAAATTCAACACAAACATTGCATAAAAAGTTCTTTTGAGGTCTTGACGTGTTCTCGCGTATTGCTGACTGCTTGATTGTCCGTACGTCCGTCCGTCCTGTTGTATCTGTTTAGCTTTTTTTTTTTTTTAACCGTCAATTTTTTTTTTATATATATCTCTGCCGCTGCTGCGGTTAGTCGGCCTATCTACCTACTTGAACGCGCACACAATTGCTGGGTAATATCAATTTAAGTTTAGCGTATTTTTTTTTTTTATATATACACATATACCATATTATATATGTATACTTTTTTTGCAGTCGCAGTTGTATTTGTTGTACTACGAGTATATACAATAAGAATTTTTACGCATGCGGTGACATGGTGACCTCCACTACCGCCTTCGTCGTCACTGCTAGGTTTTTTTTTTTTTTTTTTGTAAGCAACAAAACACCGCGAGCTATAGACGTAAAAAAATCAAGCAGATCGAGATAATCAAACAAAAAAAAAAATATATAAAAAAAGACTCCAACGTGCCACAAGACAACAACATACACGAATCTTTTACTTATAGACTTTAACTTGGACTCAAACACAACAATTGTTGTTGTTGTTGTTTGCCAAGACTAACGAGCGACTTGTGACATACGCTACACGCGATATAGTGATCTGGGATTTATGATAAATATTTGTATATAAAAAAAAAAAAAAAATAGTTTGAAAGTTAGTTTATGTCTAAAAAGATATTTTTTTTATATTAGATCTTGAACGGGAAACTTTCAGATTGAAAATCTTTTAACAAAAGTAATCATGATTTTAAGATAAAATAGAAATAAAAGCATTTATTTTGTCTTTAGTTTAAAAAAATAAGTGGATACAACTGAAATCTGTTATTGTAAACCATCTTTAGGTTCTAAAGTTTTGCAAAAATTGTGCTGTATTTGAATTCTTGTCGATTGTATCTTGACAGTTTTGAAGAGAAACAAGAAAAAACGTTAACTTCGGTGGAACCGAAGCTTAAATACCCGTCACACGAATCTTTGAATAGTTTATATGTGATCATCAGTGGCTCAAATACATTTATACATATATATTCGAAAATAATTACTTTTTCATATATTTGTTCGAAAATAATCTATAAGTTTATATGGGGACTATGGCTAAAATTGGGCGTGGCACCTTGCTTTTGTTATTGGATGTCATAAGAAGTGTTTTTACCCAAATTTGAGTGAATATTCTCATTAATAATACCTATTTTTATACAAAAATTCGAAAATGGGCGGTAAATTTGTATGGGGGCTATATCTGAAAATGGGTGTGGCAGCTTGGATTTGACATTGGATGACATTAGAAGTATTTTTACTCAACTTGGAGTGACTACATTCATAAATAATAGCTATTTTCATAGAAAAAATCCGAAAAAAACGGTAAGTTTGTATGGGGGCTATACCTTAAAATGGGCGTGGCACTTTGATTTTAACACTTGAACTGCTTAGGACTGAGAAAAGCTTAAGTTCCGAGTTTCAGGTCAATATCTTTAAAACTGAGCGAATGAAACGCATACATACAGACAGACGGACAGACAGACGGACATGGCTAGATCGACTCGTCTCGTCGTGCTGATCAAGAATATATATACTTTATAGGGTCTAAGATGTCTCCTTTAATGCGTTACAAACTTTCTGACAAAATGATAATACCCTCCACACTGTGTGTGACGGGTATAATAAAAAAATTTATAGAGTGTTTCCTGAAAGATCCTAAAAATCATGGAAAACGTTCGGTTTATGGCCGCCCATATACGATTGACGCACGTTTTATAAGGAGAATAAAAAGTTAAAAACTACTTTAGTCCATTCTAGATTCGTCGCGAACTATCTTTACTTCTAGGCACTCGACTTTTGCGACAAATATTATGCTCCGGCAAACATATTTTATATGAAAAAAAAGCGCAAAATTTACTGCCAAAGCATAAATCAGCTCGAATAGACTTCGCAGAAAAATACAAATTTCGGCAAGATTTTGGCGGGTTGCTATTTTCAACGTTAAGAATTATTTAATCTTGATGGTTCAGATGGGTATCAATACTTCCATTGCGACAAGAGCGTCCCAGAGCAAGATTACAAGGCCAGAAACATGTTTAGGGCCGTTTTAGACATATTAATAGATCCGAGTTTGCTTTGTAATCCTTTCAATTAATGCAAAAAATAATTGTGTAGCTTTTGGATGATGTTCTTATAACATTTGCATATGATAATTATGGCAATTCATGGACTTTTCAGCAAGACAATGTTGCATTCTTTGCTGAAATAAACATCGATCTTTTGCAATGGCCAGCACGCAGCCTTAATCCAAATGAGAATCTTTGGACGATTTTCTCGAAAAAAAAATATGGGCATGAAAAACAATATTCAACTTTAAAAGAGCTAAAAGTAGCTATTGTGGAGAAATGGTCAAAATTTGATGCCTCAGTCCTACATAATCTTAAAAATTTGCTTCCAGGACGTAACGTTCAAGTCATTAGTAAAAAACGCACTAAAGAAGACGTCGTAGATCCCAAAGAGTATATATATTCTTGATCAGCTCGATGACCCGAGTCGATCTAGCCATGTCCTTCCGTCTGTCTGCCTGTTTGTCTGTAGTTATGCGATTCATTCGCTTAGTAAAAATTCGAAACTTAAGCTATTCTCAGTCCTATGCAATTGAAGTGTTAAAATAAAGGTGCCACGCCCATTTTTAGGCATAGCTCCCATAAAATCTACAGCCCATTTTCGAATTTTTGTATGAAAATAGATGTTAGTTATGCATGAATTCCCTTAAAATTGGGAAAAAAAAACACTTTCTATAACATCCATATCAAAAAAAGTGCCACACCCATTTATATATATAGGCGCCATATTTTTTACCGCTCATTTTCGAATTTTTGTATGAAAATAGGTATTTTTTTATGAATATATTCACTCCAAATTGAGTAAAAACACATCTAACATTGTCCTATATACACACCGCCGACATGCTAAGGATCGGGCAACTATAACATATAGCGCTATACAAACTTACCTCTAATTTTCTGACATTTTCAAGAAAATCAAATTTATAAACTTAAGTTGTATCAGACCATTGAACCCCATTCATTCCATCTCAAAATTCTATCAATCTTTTTATTATTGTGTGACGTGTATTTATGCTTTGGTTCAACTCAATTTAACGTTTTTCCTTGTATATACTTACTACAATACTATGTATCTTTTGTATACTTTTTCTTAGTTTTGCTTTTGGTCTTGTTTGTTTTTTTTCTTTTCCTTTAGCTTCTTACGCGCATTTGTTTACTATAGATACTTTTTTTATACGCACGCACATACACTCATAGTGTGTACGCTACGTGCTACTGTATCTTTTGCCATTAAGCTTAAATAAGACAAAAATAAATACATACAATAAAAAGTTTGTTTTTTTCGGTTATTTTGTTTTTTAAGTAAAAAAAAAACCAAATATATACGCCAACGTACTAACAAATTTTCTTGTTTTTTATTAATAAATATAAATGTTTATTTATTTTTTTTTTGTTAAGATTTTTAAGACGGATTCAAATGAAATATTTATTTAGATACAACTTATTTTTGTTCAAAATTTTATAAATTATTTTAATTTGCGCACTATTTTTGCTTTTTGTAACAACATTTAGTTTCTTTAAATAGCTTTAGAAAACATTGAGTGACGATTAAAATGTCTATATATTTATGGTTTCGTATCTACTATATAGTCGCAGATGCATAGTATCTACATAGATACTATATAGTTTAATATTATTGTATCTAGAAAGTGTTATTATCGCGTCATTGCGCCAGACGTCAACTGTGTGTTTGCGGCAAAACTCAGATGCGGTGAACAGATGATCAAAGCAAATGTTGAATAAATACCACAACGAAAGTGATTGATGTGGTCTACAAGATGAGAAAGAAAGAGCCAAAAGATTTTGGCAGCCACTGTAACAATTTGTTAGTAGAAAACAATTCCGAGTGAAAGATTGCAAGAAATTGCGTTGGATCATACAATTTATTAAGTTTTAAACAATTCTTGGGCAAATGTTATAAACAAAAACAATTACAAAGAACAACAAAATAGCTTCACTTTGGTTAAATAATTTGTTCAAAAATATTAAATAATGTACAGTTTTTTATTTGAAAAATACTTTTGGTATTATTAAACGAGATGAATCCGCTCTTAAGGACCAAATAGAAAACAAGAAAGAACGCTGAAGTCGAGTATGCTCGACTGCAAGATACCCTGTACCCAATCTATATGTACCTTAAGTTAGGTTCTATTTGAATACCATACATCATTGAATTGGATTTTCATAGAAAAACTTAAAAAATCGGGTATATCTTTGATTAGGTTTATACCTAAAATTTTGTTGGGTCTACCCATATTGGTCTATTTCATTGGGACTATCATAGACATAATTTATACTAAATTTTAATTTTCTAGAATAAAAAACAATGAAGTTTTTATGTAAAAACCCAAAATTTAGGGGTAAATTTGTATGGGGGCTATACCTAAAATGTTGTTGGTCTTATCCATATTGGGATATTTTATTGGGACTATCATAGACATAATTTATACTAAATTTGAACTTCATAGAATAAAAAACAATGACGTTTTTATGCAAAAACCCAAAATTTTGGGGGTACATTTGTATGGGGGGTACCCCTTAAAATGGGTCTAGAGAAAAACCGTTTTTAAGTGCACACTTGACGGCCTAGCAGAGTCTAAGTTTCAATTTTGAAAGCTCTACCTCTTATAGTCTCCGAAATAATCGTTTTCATACGGCAGACAGCATGACAGACGGACGGACGGACAGACAGACATAGCTAGTTCGACTCCCCTTCCAATGCTGATCAGGAATATATATACTTTATAGGGTCTATCTTGCCTCCTTCTGCCTGTTACATACATTCGCACAAACTTAATATACCCTTTTACCCTTTGGGTACAGGGTATAAAAAGCAGATTTATATTTACTTAATGTTCAACTTCTTGTTTTGGTGCAATTAATAAAAAATCAAATTGTTATTTTTTTTTTTACCAACATCAAAGAATCTTTAATTTTGGCGGGATTTTTAAAAAAATTAATTTGTTTTTACCCGCTTGAAAGAGTTAAATTAGTTTGTCGAAAAATTTTTAAAGGAATGAAGAAATTTAACGGAGTGAATGCTCCCTTGAACTTTTTTGTGAACGAAGAAATTACCACATTTCTATTTGACAGGGTATTGGAATGTTCCCTAGCCCTGGGGTATTGGACCCGAACTAGAAAGCACGGTATATTGCGATGTCTGATACCAAGGATCGCCAGAATTCCCTGGCTCGTTGGGTACTACTTTTTTTGGGAGTATCATGGTGGCTGTGGTTTATACTCAAACTCGGGGGTAAAGCGTTTTACTCGTACGTAGTGTTGCGTGAACAACCAGACCTGACTCATCGTAGATATCAGTCAGGCAACAAGGTTTAGATAGTACTCAACACTCCTCCAAGTTGGGAAATAACATGTACCAATACTAACCTGGCTCGAATTTGATACCAGGCGATGCATTCTCTGGGACGCAGGATGGCGTGAACCAAACCCTACGGGTTCCGTGCGATTAAATCGACAAAGACAGACACCCTCGTAAAACATTAATCAGATTCCCCGCTCTAGAACCGCCACGGATTTAACAAGACTGATTTCTTATTCCAGGAACTTAAAATTTTGTATAAATTATGCATCTGGTGATCCCAAAGAAATATGTATACCAATATGGGTGGGACCAAAAAAAAATTATACATAGTCCCCATACAAATTTAAATAATTTTTTGAGTTTTTGTATGAAAATCAAAAACAATAAAATATGGTACTTAGATAAGACTTAACTTAAGAGGGTATTCTGGTTCGCCAGGTTGTTTTTGGACCATTTAAAAAAATCTTATTTGAAAAAAAAAAAAAGACATATTTGATTGGAGTTTTTTTTTATTCAATTACAAATTAATTGAAGTTAATAAAATACATTTTTTTTACGAGGGCTGTTCAATAAGTTTTTAGCCTTCAAAGTACGTGGTCCAAAACAAAGGTATGGTGCTGGCGGCCACGATTCTGGGTCTCTGGGTTGTCCGAAAGGAAAAGTAAAAATGGGGTAAAAATCTGTATAGATGTAATTCTCGTCTGAACCTCAAAAAAATTTTTTTTTTTTTTTTTTTTTGACAAAATGGCGGCTATTTAAAAAAAAAGTTGTAATTTTGGTCATTTTTTTTCTTGGTTTTCTGTGTAAAAAGAAAAGAAATTTTTTTTTTAATTTTGATTGAGGTTCACACGAGAATGGTGACAATTCTGCGTCGATTGCACTTTGTTTCATCAAAATCGGTTCAGTGAAACTCGCGCAAACGTGGCCACCAGTTCGAAAAATGTGGTTTTGAGATAAATGCGTTTAAAGTTTGAAGTTATTTTTATTTAAATGAAAAGTATAAGTATGCAATTTTCGATTGCACTTGGTTTCATTAAAATCGGTTCAGTAGAACCGGAGAAAATGACTCAAGAAGTTCAAAAAAACGTGGTTTTCAAAAAAAAACATTTGGTAACAAATCGATTTTTTAAATGAATTTTTATAGAAATCGAATATATAAGTAAACAGTTTTAAAATTTTGACAATTCTGCATCGATTGCACTTAGTTTCATCAAAATTGATTCAGAAGAATCAATGGTGCGTTCGTGCATAATTGCTATGTCTTCTAAAATATTTCGAATTTCAAAAAAATCCTTTTAAAGCGATATTCTCAAATATCCAAGCTATAAAAAAAATGCATAAAAAAAAAATCTAAAAAAAATTTTCTCGAACCAGAATACGCCCTTAAAAGAACTTGCAAAGAATACAAAAGTATATTAGTCTGAAAAGTTAAATGGCTACTATACCAATTTGTCTGGGAGACAGAGTATCGATCAATATTAACTGCAAACTGTATTTCTTATCTATTTAAGTTTTAAAAATTACTATCTGTATATAAAAATATTATGATAATAGAAGTCAGGTTTTTGACTTGTTGCCAACGAAAGGTTTCAAAAATATTTGAATAAAATTATATAAAAAAAAATAGTTGTTTTAGTTTGTTGATTCAAAAAAAAAAAATGTCTATAAAAATTTTGAAAATAAGTGCATTTATAGTAAAATACTTTTTAGATACTTAAACGCTTCTGCACCCAGTTTTATATATATTTTGGAACAATGACTGATAATTCCGATAACTTTTAGAACGATTATTGACATTCTTAATATTTTTTTAAGTGTCTTAATACTGCATTTAAGTAAAAAAAAAAAAAAAATCCGTATCTAATCATTAAAATCTGCACTTTTTTTTTTTTTTTTTTTTAAATAAAAAAATTTAATTTTAAATGCGTGTATATACACGCGTTTTACAGATACATCTACTATAGCTTTCATATAGATACATACGTACCTCTTTAACACAGCTACAAAAGCACATGCCAGCTTGTTTAACTTTACGTTTTCGTTCATTCATAGACTAAAAGAATAAATATAAACAACAATAAATAAATAAAAATTTGTGAAAAAAACTTGGCATGTGTTTATCAGCGTAAAAATTGTTGTTTTTTTTTTTTTTTATTTTTCATATCACATATGTACGAGTATATTGTATGTGTATCTTAGATAGATTTTCGATTTTTTTTTTTTTTTTGTCTATCATACAATTTTGAGTGGGTCTATGGGTACATAAATATATATATTATACACATGTGTTTATATATATAGTATACACAATCTTATATCTAGATATATGAATATAGATATTTTTACGCCTTTCTATGCGGCTTTGTTGGCGGCAAATACTACGACGACGACGTTTATGTCGACCTCTCCTCACCTCGTTATGCCCTCTAATGCTATATTTTTATCTTGTACATTATTTTGTGTGTAAATAAGCAGACGTTTCAATTTATTTATTTATTTTTTTTTTTTTTTTATATTTATTTTTATTTTCTTTGCCACACGTTAATAATTATTTTTCTTTTGCAAGAGAAAATAATAAATAAATACCAGAAAGTACACACGCGCCTTAGAATATTTCACATCAACTATATTTGTATGCATGTATATGTGTATACAAATTTTATGTTTACGTATATGTGTATGTGTGTATTTGTGTATACTAACTTTTTTTTTTTATCGATTATAATGTTATTTTGCATACCAGCCATACCGCAGCCGGATGCTCTGTTTTCTTGTTTTGACACCAAACCAAATAAGCCTCATTAATCCGTAGGCAAGCATTTTTTATTTAACTTTTTTCTTTTCTTCTATTTTTTTTTTTATTTGTGTGTAATAAATTTCACTGGCGCCTTTCAATCAAGTTTCAAAGCGTACCGACGTCATTGTTTTATTTATTTTATTTTTGTTTTTTATATCTAAAATGTTATTTATCTCTAGAGCCTTACGGTAATTTTTTATACGCTTTTTTAAATTGGTTTTCACAATAAATGTTCCTTGTTAAATTTTTTTTTTAAATTTTACTTGTATAAAATCTCTAGGACTTTATGGAAATACTTAAGCCTAATCGGTTTTCTGTTTATACTTTGATAAGGAGTTAAGGAAAAGAAAAAAATTTAAATTGGACCCGAATTCGCAATTTATCAAAATCGATTTTCATACATGATGCATATGTATGTTTTGTTTAAAAAAAAGAAAGTATTATTCTGCAAAATGAAACAAAAATAAAACTTTCAATCCTTCACTTTCAAATTTAAAATCAAGAAAAAGCGCTGAAGTCGAGTGTGCTTGACTGCAAGATACCCTGTAACCAAACTTTATGTACCTTAAGTTAAGTTCTATCTTTGTTATATACCTTATTGTATTGGATTTTCAAACAAAAACTTGAAAAATTGGGCAAATTTGTATGGGGGCTATACCTAAAATTTTTTTGGTCCTAAGCAAAACACTAAAAATGTGGGGTAGATTTGTATGAGGATTATCCGTTAAAATGAGGTTAGAGACGGCTTGGGAGTTAAGTCTAAGTTTCAAATATGAAAGCTATACCTCTTATAATCTCCGAGATAATCGTTTTCATACGACAGACAGCATGACGGACGGACGGACAGAAAAATATAGCTAGTTCGACTCACCTTTCAATGATGAATTTCAATGATCAAGAATATATGTATATACTTTTAGGTTCTATCTAACCTCCTTCTGAGTGTTGCATACATTCGCACAAACTTAATATACCCCTTTACCCTTTGGGTACAGGGGTATAAAAAGTCTAGTTAGCAGTTTATGTATTTTTAATATCTAAATCCAATTCCATGTTCAGAGATTCGAAACTAACGAATTTTTTTCTTTTATGGAGCAACTTTTTGCAAAAAATGGTCAGTTATTTGAGGTTATAATTAAATCGCCAAATAACTTTCAAATGTCTTTCTTCATATTTGAATTTAGCGGTCCAAAACACATTAGAAATGACTACCCTGGTCCGCGGCAAAATCTAAAATTGAAAAAAAAAAAAAAAAAGTTGTGTTTCTTAATTTTTGAGCAAAATTTGCAAATGAGAGCCAACTTTGGAACTCTGACTAACTTGGTCCACCGTACAAGTCATGAATTTTTTTGAGTGGGTGTGTTCCAAAGAAAATCTGTTTCTTCAACTTTGTAGGTCACTAGGACCTACCGAATCATTTCGGTATTGTTTCGGAAGTATACAATAAATTTATAGTCGTTTCTATGGAGGGCAATTACCAAACCTCCTTTCTTTTAAGTTGAACCAAAAAGTATACTTCTACAAAATTTCATTGAAATCGGTTGAGTTGTTTCGGAAATATTTGATGAATTTATGATCAATTCAATGGGGGCTACGCCCACCACCCCCCATTTAGTGGTACGAAACATAGTTTACATCCTATTCTCAGACCGCACAAAATTTCGGAGAAGTTTTCATGGTAAATTTCGGTTGTATTAAAGTTCTAAAAAAAAAAATTTAAATACGAAGTTTAACACTCTACTCTAATCTAAAGAATTTCTTTTAATGCTGTATTTATGATAACTTTTTATACCCGTCACACACAGTGTGGAGAGTATTATCATTTTGTCAGAAAGTTTGTAACGCATTAAAGGAGATATCTTAGACCCTATAAAGTATATATATGTATTCTTGATCAGCTCGACGAGACGAGTCGATCTAGCCATGTCCGTCTGTCTGTCTGTCTGTCTGTATGTATGCGTTTCATTCGCTCAGTTTTAAAGATATTGACCAGAAACTCGGAACTTAAGCTTTTCTTAGTCCTAAGCAGTTCAAGTGTTAAGATCACGCCCATTTTAAGGTACAGCCCCCATATAAACTTAACGTTTTTTCGGATTTTTCTATGAAAATAGCTATTATTTATGAATGTAGTCACTCCAAGTTGGGTAAAAATACTTCTTGTGACATCCAATGTCAAATCCAAGCTGCCACGCCCATTTTTAGCTATAGCCCCCATACAAATTTACCGCCCATTTTCGAATTTTTGTATAAAAATAGGTATTATTTATGAGAATATTCACTCAAATTTGAGTAAAAACACTTCTAATGACATCCAATAACAAACCAAGGTGCCACGCCCATTTTTAGCCATAGTCCCCATACAAACTTATCGACTATTTTCGAACAAATGTATGAAAAAGTAATTATTTTCGAATATATATTTATAAATGTATTTAAGCCACTGATGATCACACATAAACTATTCAAAGATTCGTGTGACGGGTATTTAAGCTTCGGTTCCACCGAAGTTAATGTTTTTTCTTGTTTTTTTTTTTTGTTTTTGTCGCTTTTACAAGCCCATTTGTTTTAATTTTGTAGGTCCAAGTGGCATGTATACCGAATCATTTCCTCCAATACTTGTCAAAATACGATGAATCTCAGTATTTATGAATATTGACCACGCCCATTACCCATTTATCAAAATCTACATATTTCGTATCTTTTAATTTGAACCAGGAATTGCACATCAACAATATTTCATTGAAATTGGATGAGTTGTTTCGGAAATATTTGATGAATTTACGATCCAGTTAGGGGTAGAAAACAGTTTTTTTTTTTTTTGCTTTATTTTTCTCGATTAAAAATTAATTAAAATTATATTTATAACGTGTTTTTCATTCTATTTAATTTGTTTCTTTTCAGGTAAGCAAATGAATCACAATTAAACGTAAATTATGTAAGTTTTTAATTTTTTGTTTAAATTAAATCGAACGAAGGTTCATAATGTTCTTGATATTATTCGCATAAAAAAGTTCATGATATATATATATATATATATATATATATATATATATATTCAAACAAACAAAAGGACAAATATATGTATAAGGCTAGGAAAATTATTTGTTTTATGCTTTTTAGAAGTTCTTTTTTCCAATCTAAATTTCAATTCTGGGACCATACGTGATTCTTGAATTCTACAAAGGAGACATCGTAGACCCTACAAAGTGTATATGTATATATTATTGAATTGCACAACGAACCCACTCGATCTATGTATTTATTATTAATCGTAGAGCTAAAGGATACAATTTAAAAAAATATATATATTGGCACATTCCAACAAAAAAAAATAATTGAAATAAGTAGGAAATATGTAGTACTTATGTTAATATTTTAGAGTAACCTCAATTTTTCAGTAATTTTTTCTGTGCATATTGCACAGTAATCTTCTCAGCTACTCGTATATAAAATCAGCTGTTCAATAAATGATTTTTTTTAATTTTCGTATACAATTTTATTACAAAATTGTTTGTTTCACCTACAGAACTACATTTTTTCCTAGTTGCTAATCGTTTGTAGATAATAATCATACTAAATACATTCAAATATAAAAACATACAAATAGTACATATGTACGAGTATAAAACCTATTTAGTCAAATACGTTTGTAGTATAAATGTGCGCTTGATAACCCTAAGAGGCTGGACGTAGAAACACACATAATAAATATTTAGAAAAAAAAAAGTATTTTTATTTTTATTTTTAGATGACATTATACCCTATTTCAGTACAAATCGACAGCCGCTTACAATTCAATTAATTGCTACGTTTAGCTGTAGTAGCTATAATTATTTTCCACGCCAACGCTGCAAATCAAAATGAACTTGACGAACATTTAATATATTTATTTATATGTATGTTCGTATATTTGCAAAAAACAGTACATACATATTTCTTATATGTAAAATGAAAAATCAAAAAAAAAAAAAAACAAAACTAGGAAATACATAAACTTTGGTAGAACCGAAGTATTGATACCCGTCAAACGATGATTAGATTAACTTTGCTTAAATGAATAATTGAGTTCGGTTTGTGTGGGGGCGTTAGATCGAACCAACTCACGACCAAAAGAAAACTCGAGTCACTACAATGACTAGCATGCATAAGCATCCCAGGGGCGATACGTACCTGTCCTACAGCAGCACTTCTAGACTTGACACCACTAGACATAGAAGTGCACCCTAAAAATGAAAAGTACGCTCATCCGCATATTGATAGATGGAGACAAAAAAAGCATCTACCATCTGCAAGAAACACCTGTCAACGTGGACGGGAGGGTCTCAACCAAAACCAAAAAGTATAATATTGACAGAGACTTTACCATCAGGTGTTCAAGCAAGAAGACTTGGATATCTAAAAACGCATACAATACAAAACAACACACCATTAAGTGGTATACGGACGGATCACTTACCGACGTAGGCGCCGGTTTGGATGTAGCTGGCCCAAGAATTAAACTATAGGAATCCCTGGGTAGATACACTAGCATCTTCCAGGCAGAGATCTGCGCGGTAATTCGTTGTGTGCTGATCAATATTGGCAGGAACGACAATAACTGCGATATAGCAATACTCTCAGACAGTCAGGCAGCTCTTAAGACGATTCAGTCTGATACAGTAAAATCTAAACTAGTACAAGAGGCCCTAAATGTAGTAGGACAAAATAACAGAGTACAACTGTTGTGGGTGCCAGGGCATACAAACATCCCAGGTAACGAGTAAGCTGACGCACTAACCAGGAAGGGCCGCAACTCCTCTAATAAGCCCATAACGTTATTATCCCATTGGGAGCCACACACTTAATGAGACAATACGTAATGATAGAAAACAAGCCAGCGATGAATACTGGATTCTAAGGCAGGACGTGGAACAGGCCAAATTATTAATAGAGGGATTCAACTCTAAGGTTACCAAAGCATTGGTTAAGCTAGACAGAACTTAGCTAAAGATCATATTAGGGCTACTAACAGGTCACTGCAGACTTAGGAAACACATACATGTAATGGATGTGGCAAGCTCTCCTGAGTTCAGATTCTGTGGGAGTATGGAGGAAACACCTATCCATATTCTATCAGATTGTGTAGCTACAGCCAGATATTTGTAGAACGTCATTGTTAGGAGGATACACACTCTCCTTAGAGCAGGTTAGGAAAACCGAAATTATAAAAATGATTAGATTCATTCAAAGAATTGGTACAATTAGCCTCTTAGGCAATAATAATAGAAAATAATTGTACAGGGGGCTATATGCTACAATGATTCTACTTCAATCATGTATCCCTTTGTAAGAACTTTGGTTCCTAGAAGAATAATTTGAACCTTTTTGGCACAAATCGTTCGTAAATAACCCATTTTTCATATAAGAACTCATAAATTGTCAGACTATTTTTTTGTGGGCTATATGCTAAAGTGGTTCCAACGCAATCATGGGTCCTTTTCTAAACATATGTTGCTATTCGAAGTGCTTTTTATCCTATTTGACATAACTCTCTTCCGAGATAACCCATTTTTCTTTTAAAAAGCTGAAAAATTTGTTTGCTTAGAGCTGAAAAAAGCTTAAGTCTTGACATTTAGTTCAAATGAACAAATTAGAAGCAAAAATACAGATTTACCGACATAGCTCGAGTGACTCGTCTCGTCTAGCTGACCAAGAATATATATACTTTATATGCGTTACAAACTTTCTGACAAATTGAATATACTCGTTCACACTATATGTGACGAGTATACAAAAAAAAAAAAAAAAAAAACAAAAAATTGTATAAGTATAATGAAAACCTTGATTTTGTGTATATACAGTATTTAGTTTAGCTTTCTTGTCACAATTTTTCCATGCATAATCATATTTTCTGAATTAATTAAATTTAATCAGTTACAATAATAACTTTGTTCATTTGGCTAGCTTTGGTGGACTGTTTGTGTATAAATTTCAAAAAAAAAAAAAAAATATATTATATATTAAATAAATTCATGATTGCACATTTAATTTTACTACGACGGCGACTATGGCGACGACGGCAATGTCGGAGAAGAGCCCCCCCCACCCAACCAACACCAAAAAAAACTGAGGAGAACACCCCCCGCAGCCATGCACCACCCAAACAAGCTGAGCCAAGCACGCTTTACAAGTAAGCATGTAAGCAAGCGAAGCAGGCAAACTGAGCCAGCAACAAGCAACCTACACAATGTGATGCATTTACTATTGCATATATACATACATATGTATGTATTGTATTGTATAATATATATATTCCATATAATCTTATAAGTATAGTATATGATGTATAGTATATATATATTTATAGTATAAAAAAGTACATAGATGCATTTATGTATACTATACATATATGTAACAAGCTATATATACAGTATATTACAGATACATGACATGTGCAACGCGTAACGTAAAAAAAATTGTAGCAAATTTCTTGTTACTATAAAATCGCTCGCTATGCATTGTGGTTGTGTTTATATAAACTTACACGTTCTGTAAAGAAAAGTCTTAAATATCTTGAATAATACAAGCATTCATTAAATTTTTTTCTGTCACATAACTAGATAGTAAATGTCTTCTTTAACTTTTAGTCAGGGCTGCATATCGGGGTTCGAACCGCACCACAGCATTTCCGAACCATCAATTCGGAGAGAAAATTGCTTTGAACCTAAAACCAAACCATATTAGCGGCAAATGTGATTCGGTTCAAACCGGTTCACAATATCTTAAAAATATAACTTTATATTATACTAGCGGCTACCCGACGAGTGCTACTACGTTTTACAGGCGTTTTGGCTGCTCTTTTAGTTCCTTTCCGTTTCGTATCTGCTGGTTTTTGTGCAATTGCAATTCTTTTCGATGGCATTTTTCACTATTTGTTTTTTTTTTCTTATTTATTTGTAAAACATACTAAAAAATACCAGCTTCTTTTAAATTGCAGCGTGCCCAAAATATTTTGGGGATCGCTGTAATCAGCTGTTTTTTTAATGTTTTTGTTTTCCCCCTAAAATGTTGGGGCTAGTATAAATAAAAAAACATACAAAAAAAGCAAAACATTATTGTATGGAAAAATTGAAAAATCGCCTTTTTAAATGCATCGATTGTGCCTAATGTATTGTTTTAGTAAAATTTTAATTTACTTGCATTATTGCCTTTGAAATGAGTCCGCTTTGGGACTCATTGATTGGATGGTTTCAACGTCCTTAGGGGACATAGAAACCTTTTTTATTATTTTATATATGTATAGATATTGTGATATTATAAAATTTAGTTGAGTTAAGATATTTTTGTGTTTATGTCGAAATGTATGCGGAAATATTAAAAATAGAAGTCCTCGTAAACTTGATGTCAAATAAAATAGAATAGTGGTAATCAATAAATTTAAAGTGGTCCGTTCTGTGATTGAAAATTTAGCTTATTCTGAGCGTTTATGCGAATTAAAAAAATAATTTAAAAGTTTTTTCTCGAACTTCTCCCTGAGAGCATTAGAGCAAAAGCAATCCATCTGTATGTCTCGCTCTTTGTACAACGTTTTTTTTTATATCAGAGCTTAAATTAAATAAATTTTGATAATAAATGCGAACAAAAATTGACGATTACTTGAACAAATCGAACCGAAGCTCTGTTCGATACCAACATAAAACCAATTCGTGAAATAAAGTTGTGGCTCAATTTTCTGACCGCCCTCGTTTATGATATTACAGAGCACTTGATTAACTTTCAAGCTAAGTTAATGTATAATAATATTCGAATTTACTAGTTAAACCTTTCGTTTTAGCATTCTGCTTGAGTGTTTATTTTTAGAAATATGTATCGCTGTGCCCCAGAACTCGTGTAAGCCGTAATGTGTTTTATTTATCAAGCCAAAGCACCATAATAAAGACATCTTTCGTTAATTAGTTTAAACATGAGTAGAAAGCATACAATTAGTTGCTTCCTTTATCTGTTCCTTCATTTTATCATTTTAGTTATAGCTATTAACCGCAAAGACCTTGCGAGACTGACAACCGCCATCACTGGGCATTGGCCCATCGGGAAGCATGCGGCTAGACTGGGTATCCCTTATAACAGCACCTGCAGAAGTTGTAAGAAAGAGGACACCCCGGAAACGTTGGAACACTTTCTCTGTGTGTTTCCTGCACTTAGATCGAGTAGACTAAGGTACTATGGACCTTGGCAGTTGGAATCGCTGAGCGAGAGATGTTTTAGTGGTAGCAAAACGGCATTTATATGCTAATTGTGTGGGGAATATGGGTTTTCTCCTCGGCCACCTCTATCTCTATAGCTATTAAAGAGTTCCTGAGACCATACAGTTTATAAAATGCTTTATTCTAGGATTTCAAACATAGAATTTTTCTGCATTTCTAGCTTAAAAACTTGTTTAAACTTGGGCTGTTCCGAGCCATTAAACCTCACCCAACTCCATTTGTGAAATATTATCTACGGCACAGATTATTTAAAATTTCGTTTAACAAGTATTTGAGCTTCGGTTTAAATATTTTTTTGATTTTATGCACGAAAATTCAACACTGAGTTTTTTGTAACACTATTGCACCCACTCACAATTCTGAGTATCGGAAAAAACCCAAACTCATTCACATCATCAAATGCATCTGCAAATACAATTAAAATATATTAATGAAGCAGTTCATTAATAGAGCTCGGACAACAAACTGCTGCTGCCTTATTTCCATTAATTGTGAAATACATCATGCATAAGTTGTCTATAAGGGACCGACAACGACCGGCCACGTTTCACAAAACCACAAAATAGTGAATACACACAAACTTGTATTCTATAGCTAAAGATTACTATGAAGCCATGTTGCAAGTGAATGACTCACCGAAACGAATTGATCGAATAAACGATCGAACGAATGAATTTATTATTATTGTATGATTATATAAACCTTTAAACAATGTTGGCTAAAAAAAAAACCACAGAACAACAGCAACAAAATTTAACCTTTTTTTTTACAATCTTTAAAAATACATACGATCATATTGTACAGAAATAAACGTTATGCATCATCACACACTAACTGACCCTAAGACATCGAAAAAGACAACAAAAAAAACTTGCCATTGCATGAAGTCAGGTAGTAAGGCGGTTTTCTAGTACCCTATAGTCATGCGGTAAAGAGGTATATAAAATCTATGAAAATAAATGTAATGGGATAAAAGAAGTTGGGCCATATCTGAGAATATGCCTACATGTATTGTAAATATCTCGAATGTACAGTGGTGTTCGAAATAATATGAACAATCCAAGAAGTTTAGAAACGAACCTGATACCGTTTGGCACTACATATTGTGGTCAGACGAAACAAAAGTGGTGCAGTTTGATACAGGTTCAGATAAACAGTACGTAAGACGCCCTCCTAAACAGGAATTCAATTCTAAATTTATTTGTAAGACCGTTAAGAACGGCAATTTTAGGCTGATGCTGTAGGGTTTTTTTTTCATAGAATGGTGTGGGACCTCTGGTGAAGATTGTGGGTAATATGGATGCCAACTACTATGTTAGCAACATATTGGAAGGTTTTATGTTACCTTACTCTTAAGAGGAAATGTCTTTACGGTAGATTTTCAGCAAGTGAATGCCACAAATTCAATGTTTTGGAGTGGCCTGCGTTATCACCGGACCACAATGCGATAGAACACCTCTGGATAGATGTGAAGAAAGGTGTACGAGCTGCTAAGCCAAAAAACTTCGAAGATTTATGTCAAGCAGCAAGAAATACTTGCGAGAATATTCCATCTCCAGATGCCGTACGCTAATAGCTTCCATGAAGTCCAGATGCATCGAAGTTACCAAAAATAATGGGGTAGCGACTTCTTACTAAATGTACCTACAGATCTAAATGTGTATTTATAGTCTGTTAACATTAACAAACGATTGTTTTTTTCCTTTGTTTTTTTTTTTTTCGAACAGCTGATTTTTGATTTCAACCACCAAACTTGCCAGAACAGCAAAAAAAATCAAAAAAGGACATGCTGAAAATAAATAATAACGTTTATAAAAAGCTTATAACCTAAGCTGTTAAAGGAATTAAAAAAAAATTTTAAAATTGTTTTAAGAATTTTTAGGACGGATTGAGTTTTTAACTTGCGTTGTTCTTATTATTTCGAACACCACTGTAGCTCTATTTCTCTTTTCATTTTCACCTTATAGTGTATCTAATAGTCGACATATTCCAATAAGGCTTCTTATTTTTAACATAAAAGTTGTTATAAATTTTTTAAGAATGTTACTTCTAGCACACATTGTATTTGTTTAGGTCAAGTTTAGATAGGATAGGAAGCATGAAAAAATACATTTGTACAAATAACATTCTCCTTGTCTTACTACGTGAATACTACGACGTGTTACACTAAAATTATAAGCAAATACTATCCGCCTTTGGTGATAATACACACTAACAAATGCCACAATTTACATAGGCATCAAAATAGTCATCCGCTAGATACAAACTTGCTTTTGGTTTGTGTTTATCCCGTGCCAGAAACGTGCGTGTTTTAAGTGCGTACATTACCGCTTTATTCGATTTGAAATTTGAGATAAGCCATGAGCAATTAGCAGTGTTAGCAATACAAAAAAATTATTTTCGTTTATATTTGTCCCTTTCTATTACTTTCTAAGTATGTATCTGTGAGTTAGAAATTTTGTATTGCATTGTAATACATAAGTTGTGCCCATTGTTTGTATTGTTGCGGTCGATGTCTGTCTGTCCAGTTTGTTTCTCAAATAGAGGGCATCATTTACTTATTTTTTTGACTTTGTCGTGTATTTTTTTTTTTCTAATCTTACTTATAATGTGTATATATAAGTACGTATCTAGTTATATATACTTTTATGTTTCTTTTAACATTTGATTTGTATCTTTTACCAATTGTTACTTTTTTTTTTAAGGTCAAAGGCATAGACACAAGTAATAAGTGGTGTCAAATATTTACATGATAGTATTTTTTTTTTAACGAAATATGTACGTATTGTATTGGTATATCTTTAGCTACAATTTTTCGATACACGTGCTAGAAGCAAATATTGTATTTCAAACAGATTTAAATATGAGTGAGTGATTTATATAACTGTAAAAGTATCAATATAAAATACAAATTGCATAAAGTTAAATATAAAATTGTATGGCGGTTATTTGCTATGGTAGTCCCATATCAACCTTGGGTCTTTTTGTAAACTTGTCAAAAATTGCTTCGTAAAAAAAAAACATTTTTAATTAAAAAACTTTAAAATTTGTATGGGGCCTAGAAAGTCTAGAAAGCATAAGTTTTAAATTTCAGCTCAATATCTTTAAAACTAAGCGAATGAAATACTGATCAAGAATAAGGTATATATACTTTATAGGGTCTACTAAACTCCACAAATAGCACCATATTTTAGAAGATTCCCGATTCAATTATATCTCAAAGAACTTATCGGGTTACGTAGAATCCAGCATAATTTCCGTCCCGCATACATATACATTCCTATACAAAATTGTATACAGTGCTTCCCAATAGGGAGAATAGGATTTCGACAAGTGATAGCGGCCATCTTGGATTTCAGAAATACGACATATGTTTATTTTGATGCTCAGTAAGTTTTCCCTTTAATCATAAATATGTAAACGCTCTTACAACGTTTAGAAATTGTCTAAACTTATTATGAACAAGAAAGAACGCTGAAGTCGAGTATGCTCGACTGCATGATACCCTGTACCCAATCTTTATGAACCTTAAGATCGGTTCCATTTTACTACCATACCACATTGAATTGAATTTTCATACAAAGACTTAAAAATCGGGTATATCTTTGTATTGGGGCTATATCTTAAACTTTGTTGGACCAACCCATATTGGTCTATTTCATTGGGACTATCCTACTTATAATTTATACTAAATTTGAACTTCCTAGAATAAAAAACCATGACGTTTTTATGCAAAAACCCAAAATTTTGGGGTACATTTGTATGAGGACTATACCTAAAATTTTGTTGGTCCAACCCATATTGGGATATTTTATTGGGACTATTTTAGACATAATTTATATTACGAAATGGCCCCTAACAAGTGGCCACCAAGATCGTATGACTTAACACCATTGAACTATTTGGACAAACCTGCAACAATTGGTGTGCTTAATGCCAACATACGAGACACTTTTGGTGCTTTTCCAGCGGAAATGTTGCAGCGAGACATCGAAAATTAGAAGAATCGTATAAACTAGTGCAAAAAAATTCGTACTGGTCACCTAAACGATATTTTGTTCAAATCATAAATGGCATAAAATTTCCATTATTTTTGACCAAAATTCATGTTTTTTCGTTTTCAAATTCAAATCCTATCCATCATATTGGGAAACCCTTTATATATCAATTCAATAGCGCTGGATAACGGTGATGTCCGCTTTAAAATTGTCAATATTGCTGCATGTGCAGCTCCGTAAATCGTTGTTCTTAAAACGTTTCCGTGCCCTTGGCGTGGGATTGAGATCAGGTGAATTTTAATTTTTGTGTCTGCCATCTGGACTATCTCCATTTTGACAAGCCAATTATTGTGTTTTGTTTTAATTTTGTGTGTGCGTTCACATATGTTTTTTTAGTTTATTCAAAAATATTTTCTCGAAACAGAAAAATCGTTCTCGAAATTCATTAAAATATTTAAACATTTTCTTCTCCATTAACATCTAACAACTGCTTTGGCTCATTTTCAGTTTGATTTGAGCAAATCAATTGACAAGTTAACACAAAAAGCAAAGTACCGCCAACTACAAATGAATTCATCATTAAAAAGAAATTTCTAAACGTCTTTTTTAGTAGTTGCCTATTAAACTTGGTCAACATGCTGCATTACCCCAATGTGATGATGTCCTTTTTTTCTTTAGTTACTGCTTTAAGATTTTGTTGTTGCTTCTAAGAACTTTTCTCTATCACATGTGTATGTGTGTGTGTGTGTGTGTGTATTTTTGTAATAGATATTTTCCCCTATACTATTTTCCATATATTGCGGAAACAATTTTGCATTTCTAATCTACCCCAACAGAAAACGACTTGATTTTATGCAAGGCAAATTGTCGAGGCATACTTTTGCCAAAGATTTTTCTTTCATTTGGGGTTTGGAAGTACGTGTGTAAATACAATACACAATATCTTTCATATATGTATATAAATCGACTCTTATGTATTTCTATATTGTGGTGTTTGTTTTATGGTTTTTTTTTTTCATATTTTTTTCTCGCCATGTTTTCGTTTTAACGAAGGGTTTAACATACTTTTTTTATACGAGGTTTTTTTTAGGTTATTGCGCATTAATATAACTCAGACTTCCAATGGTTTTTTTTATTTTAGCAACTTTGATAAAAATAAAAATTAAATTGTTGCAATTTTAAAATCATTCAAAAAACCATGCAGTAATTCCAAAGTCATTTTACTGGAGTTACTGGTACATACCTGTTGGTATCATATAATACCGCTATTTGCACTTAGAAGGTTCTAGCAACAAATGTACTGAACCGAAATTTGTCAAATTGTTTTTTTTTAACTTAATAAAGTGAGCAACCGCAAACGTTTACAAAAAGTTCAAAGGAATGCGAAGATTTGCATTAGTGGTGAACTACCTACCACACCAACTGATGCACTAAATTCTCTTCTATATCTTTTACTCTTAGATCTCATATCCAAAGAACAGGCAGCGAACACAGCTATGAGAGTTAGGGTGACAGCAGGCTGGCACAATTGCAAGTATCGACACTTGAAGATACTCAACCTTCTAGTGTCCTCGCCACCAGCCACAGACTACTGTACATCGTACCCAACATTTGGTAGGAAGTACAAAATTTTTAACCCAAGAAGAGCACAATAGGAAGACCTATCACCATTATGAAACCAATGCCACAAATATCTACACAGACGGTTTCAAACTCGAAGGAAGGGTCGAAGGAGGTATCTTTTCCTCGGACCCGGAGATTAGAGAATATTTTAGACTTCCCGATCACTGCAGCGTTTTTCAAGCTGAAATGATCACTATACATGCATTATCTAGGGCACTACATAGGTAGTGGGCAAAAAATACACATCTTCTCGGATAGTCAGGCTGCCCTAAAAGCACTTGACTCTTACAATAACACATCTAAAACTATCTCCCAGTGCAGCACATCTCTCAACGAGACGGCTGAGCAATGGGATATTTGCCTCACATGGGTTCAGATGGATTGGCCAGAGAAGGTGCGAATTCCGGTTTTCCTACAGGGAGGAGTTCGACAGGAATTCCCTTGGCCTCTCTGAAATTGCGAGTGAAAGAGGAAATAATCAGAATGGCTGAGACTAGATGGACCACTAATCCTAAATGTTATATTTTGAAACTTACGTGGCCAGGGTATAACACTAAACGAACAGTCCAACTCATGCGCCATAATAGACAAGCTATCCATGATGGTTGGAGCTCTCACGGGACACTGCCGTCCGACTAGGGGTAGCATCAAATGACTTCTGTTGAAACTGTAGAAACGAAGAAGAGGAGAAGACAGTAAAACATTTTCTCTGCCACTGCCCAGCCCTTGGGAGAATATGGTTTACCGTATTTGGTATGCCATTTATCGATAGTCTGGCGGAGATTGCATCAGTCAAGATTGGTGCAATAGCCGCATTCATAAGGAAATCGAGCTGGTTTGAGTAGGAGGAAATAAAAGATGGATCACATGGTATCACAATGGGCCTATCTGGCCTAAGCGAATCTAGAATTTGCCACAAACTCGATGTCTTTCAAAAGATTCCTTCTTGCTTATTATTCTTTTCGAGTTTTGCCAAATTTTTAATCTATTTTAAAATTTATTAACTTTATTGTAGGCAAAAAGTTTATTGACCCAAGTACACTATATAGATTTGCATTATCAAAAATTCACCACACACACACACACACTCATTCACAAATCAAAAACAAAGAATGGCGCATTCAACATTGGCAGCATCACATGGACCACCGGAAGTTTGTTTCCAATTTCTTATTTATTTATACGCGTTTATCTGGGGCTACCGTACTCAAAACACTACACTTTAATCTGAAATACATATTTTCATTCAAACATACATACATATGTATGTATGTTTCTATATGTAGATGTATATAAGCATATTTAAAAGTCGATATTGCAAATTTTGCAGTTCTCGCTCAGTCGATACAGAAAAGAAGTACAGTTAAATATATTTTCAATCAGAATTTTCATTGCAAAAAAAAAAATTTCAACAGATATAAAGATAGATGGACAGACAGACTGTCTGACTGACTCTGCACTGAAATCAATGCAGCCAACTGGTAAACAAATCAGCAAAACAAAACATTAACATATCAAGCGCAATCAAACGCTTTTTAAAAATAAAATTAAAATTGAAATGGAAAAAAAAGTTTAAGCTGAATAAAATAAAAATATACATAAATATCATAAATATTTGATGGAATAGTGCAAAAAAAAAAAAAAAACGTTCTGTATGAATTTGTAGTTTGGATTTGTTTTATTCTATTCAAAATATATTATTCATTTTTATTTTATTCGAATACGGCTAATATCGGGGATATCACTCGGTTCACGGTGTTACAGAACTTCGAGAGATTTCATTGTTCGTACAAAGTTTTGCCAATATCTGTATAAGGGGTTGTCATCATCATACAATAAAATTTCTTAGACATATGACGACAGACCCATACAAGTCGTTGACGACATTTTCATACAAATGCCTTCATCGACTTGTCTTTAACGACATGTCTTGCAAGACTTCTTGGCTGACATGTCTTGCAGCTCTTTACAAAGATAAATTCCAAATATATTTTTATACCCGTTACACATAGTGTGAACGGGTATATTCAGTTAGTCCAAAAGTTTGTAACGCATTGAAGGAGGCATCGGAGACCCCATAAAATATATATATTCTTGATCAGCTCGATTTGACGAATCGATCTAGCCATGTCCGCTGTCCGTCCGTCCGTCTGTTTGTTGCTATGCGATTTATTCGATGAAGAAATAAAGATATTGGGCTGAAATTTTAAACTTAAGCTTTTTCTCGGCAACGACTAGGTTTAGTTCAAAAATGAGAGTGCCACGCCCATTTTTAGGTATAACCCCCATACAAACTTATCGATTTTTTTTTTAAAAATTGTAATTATTTATGAATGTACTCGCTCCTAATTGGGTAAAAACATTTCTTTTGAAATCCAGGGTCAAAACCAAGATGCCACGCCCATGTAACGGGTATTTCAGCTTCGGTTCCACCGAGCTTTTTCTTGTTTATTTTATTTTTGTTTAATTTCTATTACATTATTATTCATTCTCACTACACATTTTAACTAACTGTTCAGAATATACTGTACAGATATGTTTTTCCGCATAATAAAGTATCATTATTTGTGATATACTCGTATACTTTATTTTGTCACTGCGAGAACAAAACATGTTTAACAGATTGATTTTAATCATGACCGATGACATGTCACCAATCAACATTAGTGACCAAGTCATCAAAAAAAAAAATTTAAAACGAAAAATAAATTAATCACGAATTTGTGATCGTAGGTTTTTAAATTAAAGTACACGCATACATATGCACATCCATGCTAGTGATGGCAAATTTTTGATGACACTATAACTCAAAATGCAATTACTTATTTGATAAAAAAAATCTTCGGAAAGTATAAAAGTCCATTTCACGCAAATTGGAACTTTTTTTGTTCGGATGATTTTACTACCCAATAATTTTATCTTCAATTAATTTACTAGAGATTTGGTAAAATGTTTTTTAAACAATTTTACCAATTGTAATGCTGCAGTTAATTCTGAAAAGGAATATCGTGTCTGCTAATTTAACTTATATAATTATAGGTGTATATTACAAAAACTCTATCAAATCTCTAACAAAAAACTTGAGAGATTTGAAATCACACAAAGAGATTTGTGTGACACCTTCTAAGGAGCTCGTTTGGAACTGGAAGATGTTTGCTAAGGAGTTCCCTGACAACCCTGATAAGATGTAATAAATGAAAATGCAGTAAACCTTTAAAAATTTATTAAAAGCCTGGGTATATTTCCTGGAAAACCGTAGCTATTTTGGTCTCGTTAAAGCAAATGCGAAGTAGAGTTCTGCCCAGAGAAACAAAAATTAAACTGTACAAGACGCTGGTGATGCTTGTCCTGATGTATGGCTCAGAAGCATTGGTCATCCGAGAATCAGATAAGTCGACTTTGGGCGTGTTCGAGAGGAAGGTATTTCGAAGAATCTTTGGTCCAGTTAGAGTAGTCACCTGTGTCAGATGGACTCAGAAGCTCCGGCAAGAAAAGTTTATAAGCAAGACGTTAACGAAACCGGAGGGGCGTGGCAGAGAGGACGTTCGCCACTGCGAACCGACCGGAGGACATTCGGATATACCGAACTGGTACCGTCAGGCACTGAATAACAACTCTATCAAATCTCTAATAAAAACTTGAGAGAATTGAAATCAATCCAAATCTCATCTTGAAATCTCTTTTGGTAGAAATTGGGTTGGTAGAGATTTCCCAGACACCCCTGTATAAGAAAAGGAATAACGCATTTAATTTAACTTAGGCTCTACAAAATTTCTAGCAAGAAATGTAAAATTTAGACCAATCCAAAGAGATTTCTGTAACACCTTGAAAACTATTTTGTTAATTAGAGATTTGTGTGATATCCCTAAAATTTAGAGATCATTTAAAACAAAAAATACTTTATGTTTCAAGAAGTGTATAAAGTTTTTGATTTTGATTATAGTTTTCGATTTAGATTTCTCTCTTATAACGAATAATTCCATTGCTATTTATTTGTAAATTTTTAAAGTTATTACAAATTCATTTTAATCTGAAAAATAGTATTATTTTTATTTACTGTTTTTTTTTTTAGTTTTTAGTTTTTTTTTTTGCATTTTGCGGTTTGTTGATTACTTTGTGTATTGTTGTTGTTGTTATTATTATTGTTTTGTAGTTGTTGCCATTGTTCTTGTTGCTTTTGTTATTAGACACTAGAATAATTATTTTAATTACTGCAAATTTACGCAGCTTCATAAATGTATGAAGCGTTGTTGTTGTTGTTGTTTCTGTTATTCTATTTTATTTTGTTATTGTTACTACTCGTTTCCTTTGTTGTAGTTTTGTTTTAAGTGGCTGGCTTATTGTCGCTCAAGCATCAATCTCTCTTTCTGTCAGTCTGTCTGCCTGTCTAGGTGTCTATTTGTCTATTTATTTGTCCCGTTTCGCCATGATGGTTATGATATGCGTGGGAGCTGCCAACTTTACGATTCTTAACTTTCCTCTCTCCTCACACCTTACCTATTGCATATAGTGTGGTGTACAGTTGTGCTTTTGTTTGTTTTACTACTGACAAGTTTTTTTTTTGTTATTTGAAACGTTTTTTGTTTTTAATTAAATACAATTAGCGTTTACTTTGTATTAATTGAGATTTTCTTTCTTATTTTTTTTTTTACATATATCTCCTCTAAGCTTTGTTGCAGTTAAACTATTTTTTAATAAGTCAAACGAAATAATGACGAACGATGATGAACGAACTAGCATAGCATTTCCAAGGATACTTCGTGTGCAGTGTTGCATTCATTGTAAATGTCAGTGCTGGTAAAGAAAAAAAGTGTATCCGCGTGATTTGACATTGGTTCTTTTTTATATATTATAAACAACAAATTTTATACATTAACTAACCGAAATACCCCGCTTTGCTCAGATGTCGCAAAAATTATTTTTAAATATTCACCAACCACCTTTTTCCAACGTTTATTTTTCCAATAAACCATACTTTTCCCGTACTTTAATATCCACGCCCTCTGACCGTCTATTGAATGTTGTCGAAGAATATGGCTTCTCCCGTTTCTATTGACATGTAAACTGAGTTTCAATCCTGTAGCTCATATTCTTCTCAACTCTAGCATCATGTATGCCAATATTTCTAAAAAATACTATGAATATTTATATCGATTCTAAAGGGACCACGCCCACCGCCCATTTCCCAAAGCGATATATATCCTATCTTTTAAGTTGGACTAAAATATACACATCTGTGAAATTTCATTGAAATGGATTGAGTTGTTTCGGAAATATTCGATGAATGACCGATTCTATTGGGGTCACGCCCACCGCCCATTTTTGCAAAACCATATACATCCTATCTTTTAGGTTTAACAAATAAAATAAACATCTTCAAAATTTCATTTGAGTGTGATTGTTGCGGAAATATTCGATCAATTTATTATCGATTCTATGGTGACCTCGCCCACTGCCCATTTTTCTAAAACGAAAACTTATAGTAATTGCAATGGAAATGTCGTAAAAAGAATTGCTTTTATATAGTTAAAAGTTACTTATTTGATAATGAATAGAATCGTATTGACCACAAAGGCAGACAAATAAAAGCAAAACTTTTCCCTTTAATTACACAAATTTTGCAAAGCGAAATGGAATTTGCTAATTAAATACAAAGTTTAACTCTTGAGAACGTAAAATATTTCTTTTTATACCCTGTACCCAAAGGGTAAATGAGCATATTAAGTTTGTGCGAATGTATGTATAAGGTAGAAGGGAACATGATAGACCCTTGATTAGCATTGAAAGGCGTGTCGATATAGCTTTGTCTGTCCTGATGTCTGCCGTATTGGAGAGATTATCTCGGAGACTATAAGAGATAGAGCTACCATATTTGAAACTTCGACTCTCCTTAGCCGTCAAATGTTCACTTGCAAAGGGTTTTTCCTAGTCGCATTTTTAGGGGTAGCTCCAATACAAATCTAACCCCAAAATTTTCGGTTTTTGTCTAAAATATTTTTTTCTTTCTTATTCTAGGAACTTCAAATTTATAGGAACTTCAAATTCAATAGTATATCCCAATATGGGTAGGACCAAAAATATTTTAGGTATAGCCCCCACACAGATTTACCCCATTTTTTTGAGTTTTTGTATGAGAATACAATACAATAATATGGTACTAAGATAAGACTTAACATAAGGTATATCAAGATTGGGTGCAGGGTATCTTGCAGTCGAGCATTCTAGACTTCAGCGTTCTTTCCTGTTTTTATGTAGGTAAATGTTTTGAAAATGAGCAAAAAACAGGATAATTATAATATTAAATTAGGAAGAACCGATGCATATATACTCTGCATACCCTTTCATAGAATTATTTTCATCATACCTAAAGCAAGCAATTACTGATTTTGTAAGAAGGTTCGTATCAAATTTCAAAAATATTCTTAGAAAACTCAAATATTATCTTCTGCCAATATGTTGAAAAGTATTTTATCAATAAGTTTAACAACTATTGAAATCTTCATTCCATTTTCATATTCGTATATGAACTCCACAGTTGTGTTTAAATTTAGATTACATTGGTCCTTTGACCCCATCCCGTCTTTTGCGAAAAACTATCTGCTAAATCCAGCTGGACGGGAGAGTAATTTCCGTTTCACCATATTCAACATAGTTCTCACCGTTTTCCTAACCAACCAAGCAGCTCCTACCAATTTACTAGCACAATCATGAGTAAAGAATTTCCGTCTGTTCGAGCTCGATATTGATGTGTGGTTAGACATTATTGACTGATGTGCCAGCGGTGTTTGAAACCCGGAAACTTACTTGGGAACCAAGTATTTGACTTTGTAAAAATTTAAATGTCGCGAACTTTTTAAGAAGACTACCACAAAATTCTATTAGGGAAAATAAAGAACACTTGCAAAAGAAGATTTGGAACAAATTTAATAATTCACTCCATAAAATACAATGTATATAATTTTGCTGATATATGTAATTAGAATATTACGTTAAAGCTTGTACAATTAAAATTATCAGCAAAAGCCGGTACAAAGTATTTATTATAGTAAATAACAGTGTCCGTGTAAAAATATGCTGCTTTTGCGATTTGCTTGCATTCTAATATAGTTTTATTTTTACAGATATTTTCTATTTTTATTTTATTTTATTAGTGTAAACAGGTATATTCAGTTTGCCGGAAAGTTTGTAACGCATTAAAGTAGACCCTATAAAGTATATATAATCTTGATCACCTCGACGAGACATCGATTTAGCCATGTCCGTCTGCTGTCCGTCTGTCCGTCCGTCCGTCTGTCCGTCTGTCTGTGTGTTGCTGCGCGGTTTAATCCTTTAGCAATTTTTTATGTTTTGAGCACGTACTGCGTCTTATTGGAGTGCCAAAGGATGCTAAGCTTTTTGTAGAAGTCTTCAGATCTCTCTGCAGACTTTTTTATGTTTTTATTATACCCTGTACTCAAGTGGTAAAGGGTTTATTAAGTTTGTACAAATGTATGATACAGGCAGAAAAAAGCATGGTAGAACCTATAAAGACTATATATTCTTGATCAGCATTGCAAAAAGAGTCGATATAGCTATGTCTGTCTGTCCTGCTATCTGCCGAAAGGGAGAGATTATCTCGGAGAGTATAAGAGATAGGGCAAACATATTTTATACTTAGATTTTACTGAGCCATCATGTGATTACTTAGAAACGAGTGTTCTCTAGTCCCATTTTAAAGGGTAGCCCCAAAACAAATCTACATTAAATCTGCTTTGTTGTTTTTTTTGTTTCAACCTCTAAATTGAGTGAAAAATCTGTCTATTAAAGCTCCAATAAAATATGCCAATATGGGTAGGATTAAAAATATTTTAGGTATAGCCTCCATACAAATTAACCCTATCTTTTTTTTTTTTTTTATTTTTTGTATGAAAATCCAATACAATAAAGTATGTTACTCAGATAAGACCCCCACATAAAGGGACATAAAGTTTGGTTACAGGGTATCTTGCAGTCGAGCATACTCGACTTCAACGTTCTTTCTTATTTTATATTGATTTTGTTTAGTGAATTTAAAGGAAATAATAAATATGCTTAACAACACAAAAATATGTTCGAGTTGAAGTGATTTATTCTCCTACTTCTTTTAGTTTTTTCTATTTATTGCATATTGTCGGGCATGTACAAGCACAAATTTTGTGAAGTTATCGGATTAAAATTATGAAACCGGGCTTTCCGCATTAAAGTTAATTAGAAACAGCTAACAAGGAGATAATGAAGTAAGAAAAAAAAAACTCAACACTAGCAGCATCGTATCTCATTATCATTTCAGACAATCGTAGTTACCTTTTTTTAATTGTCGGGAAATATATTATGCACACAGTTTTAAAGTTATTAAGCTGAAATTTTTGTGCCATCAATTTTTGCGCAATTCTTGCTTAAGCATAATTTAAAACACCAAATACAAAAAATGCAACTTTATGTGAACAAAAACAACAACATCAGCAGCAGCAATACACACATACATACATATGAGTGTATGTAAATATGTAGGCTCTTTGCACACTCCCATTGCTCTGCATTCCATTTACACTTTCTGCTTCTCAGCATCATTTTTTTTACTCACTTATTGTGTTGTCTTAAGCTGCATATGCGTAAAAAAATGGAATATTACTTAAAATAAACAATATAGACGGAGCAAGCAGACTGGCAAGCGATATCAATGGCAGCAATGGGAAGTTGTAGCAAAGACAACCACCTAAAAAAAAAAGAAGAGAAAAAGTGCAACAGCAACTACAATCAGAACATTGATAAAAGCCCTACAAGGTCTATTTCTGTAGTATGCAACCTTTGAAATTATGCACAGCAAAGCTAAAAAAACATAAAATTAAATTTAAATCAAGACAACCTGGAAATGATTACTTAAAATAAAAATGCGATTAAAAACATTATTGTCGGTTACAAATCTAGAACTAATACATCCATCAAGCCTTAACTTCGGTCCTGTAGTCCTTAAAGTGCTCTTTTTCAACAACATAAAGACGATGGAAACGAATGCGACGAGTGAACACTCCACTCTAGTGTTGCCAAAACGAATAATTTTTAGACGCAGTGTGATTAGTGGCCGCAAACAGTGATTTAATCACAGTTCGCAAAAAACATTCAGCGATTACTAAACAGATTCACTGTTCGCGAAGAATGATACACATATCGCCGCTAACTGAACAGTTTCATTACACCAACACAAAAAAAAAAAAAAAAATTTTACAATTAACTTTGTTTTCTATTCGTATTTTTGTTGCAATTGCGCTTTCCTCATTTTATTTATAGAACGCGCTTTCAGTGTATTGCACGTTTTGACGAACGATTCGCGAAGAGTGATTAAAGCACTAATCACTGATAATTGAACAGTTTCACTATTCGCGAAGAGCAATACACATGTTCACTGGAAACAAGAAAATCACTGTGAAAAAATCACCTAAAGTGAATTTTTTTGCCAACACTTCACCCCATTTCAAAACTAATACAAATTTACCTTTGAAATGTGAGAGTACGGATGTATTCAGTTTGTAGGAAGGTTTGTAACGCAATAATGTCCGTCTGTCGGTCCGTTCGTTTATTTCAACGCGATTCACTCCCCCCGAAACTTATGCTTTTTTCAGCAACGACTAGGTCAAAATCGAAAATGAAAGTGTCAGGCCCATTTTTAGTTATAGCTTATCGCCCGTTTTAGAAATTTTTATGAATTTAGATATTATTTAGGTATGTATTCAATTAAAACTAGGTAAAAAAAACATTATCGAATGTCATCCAACATCAAAACCAAGGTTCTACGCACATTTTTAGATATAGCCTTTACTCTAACTCACCGATTACTTTCGAATTTTTTTTTATGAATATCTGTATTTTTAGTTAAAAATTTGATTGTCCAAACTTGAGTTGTATTTGACCATTGACCGACCCCCTCCCATCTCAAGTTTTATCTAAGCCACTGATGATCACACAAACTATCTTAAAATTCGTGTGACGAGTATTAAAGCTTCGGATCCACCGAAGTAAACGTTTTTCCTTGTTTCATTTTAAAATATAACGAAACTAAAAATACGTAAATAAATGTACAAATATTTTTGTTAAAAAGATGTTAAAACAAGGAAAAACGTTAACTTCGGTGGAACCAAAGCTGAAATACCCGTTACACAAACATTTATTTGATCAAATTTGTATGGATCCTTTTTGTAATATTAGCCCGATCTTTACCATATCGATGGAGTTGACATTAGAATTGATTTTACCAAATTTTAATTGAATTCATTCAGAATTAATACATGTTTTCATACAAAAATTCGAAAATGGGCGGTAAATTTGTATGAGGGCTATACCTAAAAATGGGCATTGCATCTTGGTTTTGACCCTGGATGACAAAATAAATGTTTTTACCCAATTGGGAGCGAGTACACTCATAAATAATTACTTTTTTAAACAAAAAATTCGAAAAAAATCGATAAGTTTGTATGGGGGCTATACCTAAAAATGGGCGTGGCCCTCTCATTTTCGAACTTATCCTAGTCGTTGCTGAAGAAAGCTTAAGTTTAAAATTTCAGTTCAATATCTTTGAAACTAAGCGAATGAATCGCATAGCAACAAACAGACGGACAGATGGACAGACAGACGATCATGGCTAGATCGATTCGTTTACACTATGTGTAACGGGTATAATAATATGTTTTAGAAATTATTAAATCATACCTTGTATAAACACATAACATATACATAAATATGTATATTCATATATGTATACATTCATACAAACATACATTTCTACTGTTTCACATATTTTTCTGCTGCTTTTTCTTTGCTGATACTCCAACTTCTTATTGCATTTATACATGCACATGCAGCCTCTTTGTGCTTCTCAACGTTCGTCATCTCTGTGCACAATTTTAAGCACATACACACATATTCACCCGCATACGTAGAAACATGCATGCGAGTGAGTATTATTTCCCCCTTACTTTTCCAGGCGCTGGTTCAAAACAAAGATAGGAAAAGTTTTTTTTTTTTTTTTTTTTTTATTTGTAATTTGTCCTCGTCGTCTGATACGGGATGTTTTTTTTTTTTTTTTTTGCCGTTTGGATTCAGCTACGTTTATTTTTACGTGCCTCTCGTTGCTAGGCTCGACCCGGCAACGAGTGAATGTTCTACTACTGTTTGGAAGGCGATTGGAGGGCAGTAAGGAGACATTGTCAAGTAGATGTTGTGTCGTAGTCGAAGGCGGCTTACACTTCGTTCCTCCACCTTATGCTGCTGCCATTACTTCCTTCTTTTCTTGTTGCAATGTGTATGTGTATGTATGTACAATGTACATACTATATATAACATAGCAACAACAGCAACAAGCATTACACGCGCTTGACAACAACAAATACTGCAGCAATGGCAAAAATTACGCTTTGACAAAAAGTCAAAAAAAAAAAAAAAAAAAAAAAGGAAAAAAAAACGTTGAAGGAAACCTCCCTCTCCAGTTTGTTGCTCTCTCTCTCGCTTATACCATACACTGCGCATTGCATTTTTGTTGTTGACTCTCACAGCATCCATATTGCAATTGCACTGCTGCGCTTGTCTTTATTTTACTATACGAGAAGCGGTAATTAAAAGAGAGCTTTAAGAGCGCATTTAGCATGCATTTTTCTGTTGAAATTATACCCTGCACACATTCCTAATGTGGTTTGAGTACTACGAATAAATTGAATAGAGTTCAAGGTAGAAGACTCTTAATGTACTGCAACGCTGCGTATGTATCGAAACATTCTTCTTATCCCATCTAATATAAAAATAGATAAATTTTCGTTATCGCCTGCATTGGTATCGATGTCCGAATTTCACAATAGTTAATATGAAACAATTTGCAAAGTTTATGGCATATTTTGCCTTATCAATCTAAAGTGAGTCCATAAAACTTTTTTCGTTATCGTTACTGTAATTTCCAATTTATATGTTTGTAAAAAAAACATGTACAGTTTTAAAATAGGGTCCAATTATATACGAGTATATACGATATATATATATATATATATATATATATATATATATATATATTGGGTCCTCGTTGAATAGGCTTTACATTAAACTAGCAGGTACCCGCGTCTTTGCTCGCCTTTTTTTTCTTTTGCTTCTATTTGCTGGCTAAATAAAAATTGTTCAAAAAATTTGGGTTCAAATTTTGGAAATCCCCTAAACACGACTAACCATCATTCAAATGCGCCCAGTTTCAAGTCTCTACGCGTATTCAATCCAAATGTATGACTTTTTTTCAAGGCTCTCATTAGGCCCTGGATCAAAATCACCCTTGAACATCTTGAACGCCAAAAATGTTTTTTAAACATCTTTCAAATGAACCCTGTTTCAAGTCTCTATGTCTATTTACTCCAATGATATGGCTTTTCCGGTTTCAAGGCTCCCATTAGGACTGAATTCCAAAAAAACACAAAAATAAATAAATTTTTTAACGTCTATATGTTCCAAATATTTGGCTTTTTCCAGTTTCAAGGCCCCATTACCCCGGATCAAAATTTTCCAAAATATAAACCTTCCTCTAGTGATAGTGATGATGTACAGTTTTATTTCTTGTCTGGTGTATTTTGCCATTCTCAATTTTTACTTAAATAAGGTCCCATAATATACAGGGTCCGCCACGTAACTTTTTTTTTTTTAAATGCAATAAAAACAAAACACAAGATCGATCGTAACGTTGGCTGTATGGCACGGTGCGCCGTCTTGCTGGAACCAAATGTTGTCCAAGTCCTCGTCTTCGATTTCCGGGAAGAACCAATCCGTTAACATGGCGCGGTAGCGTTCGCCATTGACCGTAACGGCGGCTCCTGCCGCATTTTCGAAGAAAAATGGGCCAATGATGCCGCAGGCCCAAAATCCGCACCAAACAGTAACTCTCTGAGGATGCATTGGCTTCTCTTCGATCACGTGCGGGTTTTCCGTCCCCCAAATACGACAATTTTGCTTATTGACGTAGCCGCCAAGATGGAAATGAGCTTCGTCGACAAAATGATTTTTTGGTAAAATTCCGGGTCTTCGGCCAAGCGCGTTCCTCAATCGTATACACAACCATTTTCGTTCAGCGGAAGGATAAAACTATCTTCTGTACAATCAGATGTGACATCACACTCAAAAATAACCACTAGTTCAAAAAAAAAAGTTAGATGGCGGACCCTGTACATCCGTTTAAAACTACGTTACGAATTGTTTTCCCTCGTTTACTGAAAGTTTCTAACTCCAAAAATGTTGTACGAATCGTTCAAATTTAAAAAACCGAAAACTAAGAAAGATATGTATGAACAAAACATATTTTGCAGAACGAGAATTCTTGGCGCTTTACATTTACCTAATGTGAGACATTCTGACTGAACGTCTGAGCAACCCTTTGTTTTTTCAATGATCCGCATTTCCTATTTCTTGGATTTCGATAAAACAATCCTTTTTTTTTTCAGATGAAATTCGAAAAGATTATCAAAATCAATTTTTAATATGATAGTCTCAGCAATAGACCCATTAAAATTTGTATCCATATTAAAACCTTATTCGAGGATCGGAAAGTAACGATTAAGAAATTTTTGTGCTCTAACGATATCTATAAAATGTTTTCCAAATACTGAAGTTTAAAAACGATATTACTTTCATTTACTTTGCGTTCTCTAATAATAAATCATGCAACTTTTTATGCTTTCATCTCAAACCACTCATTCACATATATGCAAACAAACACACACACACACGCTGTATTAAAATCAGAACGCTGTAAGCGTATTCACTTTACCACGCTTTACTACACCGCTGACCAACTATCTTTAGCGGCAATTGTTGTATGGCGTAGTTTACATTGAGAGGATAACGTCAAATATAATGACGAATTCATACATACATGCAAACATAACTAAAACGATAGGCGACAAAATACAGCTTTTTTTTCTTCTTTTTTTCTTTTCTCTCTCTTTCTCTCAGCATCTTTGCAAGTGCTACATAATCTCTCACATTTTGCATTTTCAATATGCTACGCTGCTAGCTAGCTCTCACTCTATTTTTAATCGTTGCACATTGCTGCTATAATTTTTGTTGTTGTTGTTGTTATCACTGAGTGGGGTTACTGACATTCAACGCCAACTTTGCTAACTTGCTAGTGATGTAAGCGTGTTCATTTATGACACGACACGAAAAGGGATCGGTTTAATTTATAAATTTCCGTAGTGACCGTAAATGGAGTTTTAACTACAAATCCCGAGATGATATAGAGATGAGCGTCGGGACGAGAATCCCACATCGTTAAGATTTGCAGTACTCAAACGTAATCGGGACCCAATGAATTTCTGTCCCGACGCCCATCTCTATTCTGATACGTAAAAATATGAAGGATTTATATAGGAAATATATTTATATTGTTAGTAGTGTTTTGTTCTAGACGTTCATATATGACATACTTTATAAGGATTTAATTTCATAATACTGTCACAAACAATAACATTATATGCGCTCATCTCTAATACTCGCTCCCAAATAAAGTTTAACTATTCCGCTCTCTCATTCTTATATCTCTCTTAACTTTTGCATATAAATTTGTTCGTGCATTTTTCTTTTTCCTCTGTTTCAGACTTTTTATTTATTATTTCTTCTGTATTTTCAACACTTTTGCTTAATTTTTTTTTTTTTTTTTTTTTGTTTTTTTTTTGTTTGTCTGGCGGCAAGTTGTTGTTGTTGCTACAATTTAGAAAATTATTATTTTGATTCTCTCTTGTATTTTCGCGCGCAAATATTTGCGCCAACTTCTTGACGTCGATTATGCTGCTAACCGTATTTCTTGCTTCTCCTCTACATTGAATCAAATCTCAGTTAGTCACTTGTAGACACGCATACATAAAAAAGCTTCATTGAGTCATCATGGTTCGCGTTTTTTTTATCATTTTCTAATTCCTCAGAGGAGCTACATGCATTTAAAATCCGTAAATAACACTGGACAGCAATAAATATGAACACGACTTTAATTTTAGTTTACTTGAAGTGGTTTTTCTAATTGTTAAAATCCAAAAGTAATTTTTTTTCTCCTTTGGATAACAATAATTAGGGCATACATATAGAGAGCAGAAGTCCAGAGAAGTTAGGAAGTTGCATAATTTAAAAAAAAAAAAAAAGCTTAAACTAATATAATGTAAAAATTAACTAAAATTACTTTAATACTAATTGAGGAAAGAATACGCCCACCCAGACCCGTTGGAGAATTTTTGTTAGGTCGCCCGATTAACCAGGCTGTGCCATGATTCCTGGTCTTATTGGTTGTACTTTACAATTACAATATTTTAAAGCTTAGCATTGATAATAGATCTTTTAATAGAAATTAAGCAAAAAGGGAAAAGTTGAGAAAATTTGTTAAACATAGAACAGAGAAACCAAAGTGAGTCATGATAAGACAGAATTTTATTCCAATATGTGTACATATTATGGTACCAAATTAAAGGTAAATAACTGAACTTTATGAAAAGTATACATTCGTTGCTATTCTTATGAAATTTTTTTAAATTTTAAATAAAATCATATGTCTGATTATTCGATGAGCGCAAAAATAGGACTTGTTATGTACAGTTTGTCAGAAAGTTTGTAACACATTAAAGGAGGCATAGACCATAAAAAGTAAAGGGTGATTAAATTTCAAGGCCGATGTTGATTTTGAATAAAACACGAATTATTTATGAAATTATTGACATTTCTTTTTATTATGATGTACTGGTATGACTCAATTATGTATGGAACAAAATATCGGCCAAATGGCCGTCACGGCTTCGGCGGCACACGTCCATCCGATGGTCTAAATTTTCGATGACGCTGAGGCATAATTGAGGTTCAATGTCGTTAATGTGCCGAATTATCCCATCCTTTAGCTCTTGAATTGTTGTTGGCTTATTGGCGTACACCTTTTCTTTCAAATAACCCCAAAGAAAGAAGTCCAACGATGTCAAATCACATGATCTTGGCGGTTGGTTGACATCGCCGCGACGTGAGATTATTCGGCCATCAAATTTTTCGCGCAAAAGAGCCATTGTTTCGTTAGCTGTGTGGCAAGTGGCACCGTCCTGTTGAAACCACATATCGTCCACATCCATATCTTCCAATTCAGGCCACAAAAAGTTTGTTATCATCTCACGATAGCGAACACCATCCAGAGTAATTGCCTGGCCAGCCTCATTTTCGAAGAAGTACGGCCCTATGATGCCGCCAGCCCATAAACCGCACCAAACAGTCACTCTTTGTGGATGCATTGGTTTTTCGACAAACACTCTTGGATTCTCATTCGCCCAAATGCAGCAATTCTGCTTATTGACGAATCCACTGAGGTGAAAATGTGCCTCACCACTGAAGATGATTTCCTTCGAAAATTGATCATCCACTGTTACCATTTCTTGCAACCATTCTGACCATTGACGACGCTTGAAATGGTCAAGAGGCTTAGTTCTTGAGTCAATTGAACCTTGTAAGGGTGTAAATGCAACTCTTTATGCATAATATTCATCAACGACGAGCGTGAGAGGTGCAATTGTTGGGCACGACGATGAGTTGAGGTGGACGGCTCTTCAGCCACACTATCGCGAACAGCAGCAATATTTTCTGCAGTACGAGCTGTACGAGCATGCACAGGTGTTTTCACATCTCCTACAGACCCGGTTTGCTCAAATTTTTACACGATTTTTCCGATTGTACGCACATTTGGACGATTAAATTGACCGAACAAATCACGAAGTGCACGATATGCATTTTGATTTGAACGCCCATTTTCATAATAGGCCTGAATAACTTTAACGAGTTGCTCGATTGTGTATCTTTCCATGGTTCAAATTGAGTTAGTCTGAAGTTGAGAAATGCCAAAAGAAATGCAGGAAAAACTTGACGTTTAGGTGTGGTTCACATTCAACATCGGCCCTTGAAATTTAACCACCCATTTTAAATATTTTCTTGATCGGCACGACGAGACTTATTCAGAAACTACTAATGATATTTAGCTGAAATTTTAAGCTTAAGCTATTCAAGACTTAGTTTGAAAGTGAAGGTGTAATGGCAAACTTACCTCCCATTTTCGAATTTGTATATGAAAATAGTTAATAATATGAATATATTCACTCAAAATTGAGTAAAAACAGATCTAATATCATCCGAAAGACACCACCAAAAGAAAAAAGTGCTTAACTCGACTAAAAAAAAACTACGTTGATCTCCATAACGAAAAGTACCTTCATGCAAAATTTGACGATTTTTCAGGAAGTTATAGACAAATTAATTTTTGCTTAATCTCACTTTTGTATACAATTTCAAATTATTTTAAACTTTAAAAGTGTTCTCCTGCAAAACGATAAAATCAGACTTAAGCAGTTTTTCCTTTTTACCACAGAAATATAGCCCGAAACAAACTTACCTCTAATTTTCTGATATTTTCAAGAAAATTTTTGTTATATTTGTATTTTTAGCTTAAAATTTGAAATTCAACATTGTTTATAAACTTCAGCCGGCTCTGACCATTGTCCGCCACCTATCCCATCTCGAAGTTCTATCTACATAAGCCTCAGTGGTTCATACATCAACTACATATTTTAAAATTCGTGTGGCGGATATTTAAGCTTCTTTTGTTTTTGTTTTATTTGCTAAAAAATAGCATATGAAATGTTGTTGATTTATTTTTTGTTTCGTCTATGAACTCAAAATAAAATAACAAATCTACATGCTCAGCTCACTTAATCCAAAATGAATAGCACATTTCCACTGAGAAAACTCTTGTCCGTGCCACTGTGAAGTATAAAATTTTGTAACTTGTATTGAATTTTTTTCCAAATAAATCATGTAATAATATCACAAATAAAATATAAAAAAAAAAATAATAATAATTAGCAATGTTAACGGCAAAAAAAAAAAAAAAAAAAAAAGACCCAACAGACCCAACAGACAAAATTAACTGAATAAGAAAAATAATAAAGAAAGAACTAAAACCGTTATGCAAAAAGTTCAAAGAACTTTTTCTAATTACAAAAAAAAAAATACACACAAATAAACAAATTCATTACATATGTACATACTCGTATGTATTTATGTATGTTTGTATGTATGTTCATACAACAAAAGTAAAAAATGATGCTGCAAATGCAGTTGGCTGCAGCAGTAAAATAAACAACAAATTATTAACACTAAAGTCGAGACGAAGCTATCTGTTTCATTTAGTCTTTTAGACTCACGTGTACATATATATGTATCTATCTCATTTCTATTATAAAATGTGCACTCACTTTTTTCATATCATAGACAATTGCTGCGCTGCGGCTGCGGCTGCTGCTGCTGCTACGTGCAAATTTATCACAACTGCATTGAGTTTTTGATCTTTTTATAGACTTCCAAAAACAACAACAACAAATGAAGTAATTTTAACAAATATACTCTTATTCTCTCTTAATTTCTTACACTTGTTCCTTTGTATATTGCCTGCCTTGTCTGCCCGTCATGTAATGTGTTCTCATTAAAGCTGCTGCTGCTGCGCAATCAAATCCGCATAATAATGATGATATGTAATAAAAAAAATGCATATGTACAAAACAATAACTATAAATGTGTATTAGTGATAATGTATGCGTATAGTTTATGTGTTAATTAAATACTAAAATTTGTCTAACTTAAATTGTAGAGCATTTTAATTACTGCATTGTAATAATAAAATCATTCATGACTACACACAGTCAGTCAGTCAGTCACATCTCTTACATATAAATAAAATAAAGAAGAAGCAAACATTGTTTTCTTGTTGTATCAATATTAAGATAACACACGTACATACATATGTACATACATACGTACATATATGTATGTTTATTTGTATTTTATTAAAACTTTATTCACAAAGTTTATTCATTTGTACAAATATATTTTGCAATATTTTATTTTATATTATTAATTAAAACATAAAGTAAATCTTAAATACATATATACATATGTATGTATGTATAATATTGTAAATAAAAGCATAAAATGAATCATCCTTATAAATATGTACATATGTATGTATGTATGTATATGCATACAACAATATAATAATATGCAAAAAGCAGCGGAAATACCGCACAAAGCTTCTCTTTTCACTCTTGTTTTTGTTTTTGTTTTTTTTTTTTGTCTCTCTTACTTTTTTTTCTCTCCACTTGTATGAGTAACTGTTCAAGCTTAACAAAAATATCGTAATTAAAATTAAGTTGTTTTGTATTTTGAGTCTAATTGAGACTACGCGGTTCTACACTTCGATTTAGATCAAAATTTTCGGAATATTAATTATTTATTTTTAATTACAAAAAAAGTGTTTGTGTTTCAGTGGTCTAAATGAAAAGTAAATATAAAAGGTTCTTTTTTTTTTATATAGATTCCGTTTACCTTTATAGTGATGTTTTTTTTTAAATTTTTTTTTTTTTCTTAAAAATTGAAAAAAATGAATCGAAATGAAAACGATCAGTTTTAGATTTCGACATAACGCATGCGCAGCACTTATTGAAAAGTTTTGTATTGCTTTGATTACACAGGTCTACATAGAAAATGATACAAGCATCGGACTTAACTCATTTTATAGATTTTTCAAAGCTAAATACGAATCTGGTCTTAAAATTACGTCAAAATTAAAAAAAAAAAAAAAAAAAAAAAAAAATGGGATTACAAACTCCAAAATCATTGTTTTTGTCTTTTTTGACTATGTATATACGAGTATAGCGGATGAATCTGAGGTGATAGAAAAGCAGAATTACGTTTAAATTGAAGCTTGAACCTTCCGTTACAAGAGCATGTTCCAGAAAACCCTGAATCATGACTACATTATCAATATGTTTTTAATTAAAAACTTCTTCTCTACAACAATTCTCAAACCATTTATTCATAAAAAAAAAAAAGTTACCTATACAATTTTTAAGATGCCGTTCACCGGATAAAAAAAACCACTCACTCTTCTCTTACCAAAAAAAATAATATGTTGTGCTATATCAAAATTCACGATTGATCCCGGCTTTTTCTAACCTTGATCTTGGAACAGAAGGTGTAAGCTTCAATTTAAGCCCAATTAGAGGTTACTATCACATCCTGATATATATGATAAAAATTAGTAATTTAAGAGTTTTAAACAATTTTTCAAAACCAGATGTGATGTAATTTTTGAGACAGATTCGTCAAGCATAAAAATCTTTTTTGACGAGTTCTTGGGAAGTAATAAGTAAGTTTTATATAAGTATATAGTAATGCAATGCCTACTATATTTCTGTGGTGAAAAAGAAAAAGTGCTTAAGTCGACTTAAGCAAAAATTGAGATAAGAATTCTACGCTGATCTCCGTATTGAAAAGTTTCTCCATGCGATTTTTGTAATCTTTTTTTTTTAAAAATAAATTATTTTAAACTTAGGAAGTGCTCCAAAACGGTAAAATCAGTCTTAATTTTTCCTTTTTACAAATAATTATGGTAACAAGCATAAGACTATTTTCAACTGTTTTCAATGGAAATTGACCATAAAAGAGGTCTTTTAGTCAATTTTTCGGATAATCTATTTATTTTTTTTTTCTTTAGGAATGAATATTTTTTTTTCATATCAAACAAATATTAATTAATTCAACTAATAAAATCCAAATTATTAAAAGTATTCTCCTTTGGAATTGACGATTTTTATAAACATCTTTCAAATAATTTCCATTTTTAATCTCGTGAAAATTATTGCAATTTTTTTCAAGACATTCAAAAATGAACTCCCTTTGTTAGAATCTGCAATAGTTAGGAATATGCCCTTTTTCTCCTACTGGGCTATTCCATTGATTCCTTTGCCATTGATATTTCGCTTAGGTGCCCATAATTTTTAGCTCTTGAGATAATATCAATGAGTTAATTACAATATTTACCGTTTTTAGTCTTCATCTTAAAACTATGTTGTCAAATAAACCATAAATTTTTGGCGTAAAAATTTAATCAAAAACTCGATAAAGTACCTACGTATCGTAAGTATTTTTGATCAGCTATATGTGACAAAGTTAGCCAAGATATATATAAATGACTGACTGTCAGATATGTTACTGAATATCAATTAAAAATTCAGCAACTAGATTTTGCTTTAATTTTATAAAGTTCCCCTCAACCTTTTGCTACCATCAAATCAAACAAATAAATAGTTTAGTAGTTGACCTAACAACAAACACTTTGCAATTGTATCTATAAAATAAATATAAAAAAAATTAGACAAAAACAAATAAAAAGCAAAATCAGTTTGCAACATTTGATTCTTGTTGCTGTCTTTCAATATTTTATTTTTTTGTTTTTTACTTTTTTTTAAACTTTTTTAAGCTCATACTAAAACCTACATCCTCCTATGGTGTTTTTCCTTCCTGCCATTTTTTTTTCGTGGGCTTTCGGTTTTTTTTTTTTTTTTTATTGTAAAGAGTTTGCCGCCACCCGCAATGGGCGTGGCAGTCATTTCCAGCAATTATGTGCTTATACACACACACACACACACACACATTTATACTGCAAACTACTGATGGACGTCATGCCGAGTTGAGTCAGTGATAAGCTATATCTGCCTCCACATACAATTACACAAAACTTGCAACGATGATATCTACATCATTTACTTATATCTACACATATATAGATATATATGTATAGGTATATATATATATACATAAATAGAAATATACAAATGCAAAATACTTTTAAACACTACACGATACGCTTAGTTGAGTTTCTATGAATAACTGCATAAATGTTTGTATATTCTCCTCTGTTGTAGCTGGTAGGCTCGCAATTTTTATTGTGGCAAGAGCAACAGAGAGTCTAAAAAATTTGAGTTTATCAAGTTTTACTGCGGCCTGAGTGCATCTTTTAGGCGCTACAATTTTTAAACGGTTTTGACACAATAACATAAAGGCAGCCAATTTCGATAAATAATATTGTCCAATAATCTAAAGGCCTATTTTATTTTAGATACAAAAGACTAAGTCGAATCAATGTTTAACGGGTCCAGCAATAAAAATTTAGAAAAAAAACTACAAAATTATTTTGAATGGTAACATCCATGGTGCAATTATAGTCCTGAAATCAACTTAATTTGTGGTGAATTATATTTAATTTCACCACGGCAGGACAGATAAGTACGAGAACTTTTAAGAAAGAGATAGTAAGCAAACAGTATATTTTCTATACTTTTGCTTCAGTTCTTTAAAAATATTTATATTTTTTAAAAAAAAATAAAAAAAAAAAACTAAATTTTTTTTTTTTTTTTGTTGTTGTTTAAAAAAAAAAAGAAAAATATGGTGAAATTATATAAATTCACCATAACATGCATACTCAACACAATTTGTTAACAAATTAGAAAGAGACAGTGGCGGAATATGTCTCCTGAAAAAATAAAATGGGAAATTCAAAATATTTTACAAAATTTTTAACGAAGAGTTAAAGCCTAACTTTATTATTAATTTCGTATTTATATAATCGACTTTTCTATTAAATAAATTACAAACACAAATCATTTTTTTCCACGTAGCGTACTAAAGTTGAGAACTAAAAAAAAAAAAAAAAAAAAAAAGTGAACGCGAAAATAAAAGTCGACAGAAAAATCATTAAACAACTTTACAACATGCCACCACCATTTTTAACATCCTTTAACAAACCAGACAGCAACAATTCAGTCAGATATACTACACCTTTACACCCGGAATACGTTAGCACGGCTATAAACAGCGAGAATAACGTACTTTAACTACAACCCACTTACTTCAATAATAAAACAGTTCAACAGATTTAACTGAGACGTAGTTGCCACTCATACTAAGTACCACGTGCTGCTGTAGCTGCATCTAGGCTCAAGTTCGTCAAAGTCGAGGCTGCTGACTGTTGTCCGTCCGTCCTTTCGTCCATCCATCCGTCTGTCTCTTTGTGGTTGCTAACGAAAAATGAAGGATTTTTCAGCAGCGAGTGGAGTAAAAAAAAGCACAGAGGAAAAAAAATAAAAAATACTTCAAGTGTCATTTTTATTTCACCGTTCTGCTGCTTTCTCTTTTGCTCCAACATTCGAGTACATTATCTTTACTGCATCTCTTTTTATGTTATGCACTGTTGCTAGCTGCAAATACAAAAAATACGTATACGCCACCGTGTACATTTACTCTTGCTACTCGGTCGGCGTATGCGTTGAAGGCTAATTGCTTGCTGCTCAGTTATAGGGAATGAGTGAGCTGTAAATGAAACGAAACGAAACAGACTCACAGTCAAATACAGACTTTTTTTTTTTTTTTAACCGGCAGTCTGGTCAAATTAAAATGTTTTCCGTTGCATACAAATGCAAACATATAAATACAACGACTTCGACAGTCAGTCAGATAAACAACAACAAAAACAAAAAAAACGACTGCCATATTTGTATAAATAGATTCAAAAAGTCTTTTTTTTTTTTTTTTTTTTTTTGATCAGTTGTAGCAACATGATAGTTGTCAACGAGATTGCGCTAATTTTGAAAAATGACATACATTGATTTAAATGATTTTAAAATCGAATTCGAATTTGCCACATTATAGCGAAACATGCACAATGCATTAACTGTGTAAAAAAACAAGAATAAAATGTATGTATTTAGGTTTATCCGACTATGAAATGCACTGCGAGATAAATATCTCCAGTAGTCTTCGAGATGGACAGACAGACGGACATGGCTAAATGTCTGACTCGTCCCCCATTTTAGACATAACTTCCATACAAGTTTACAGCCATTTCGAAATTTTGTATGAAAATCTTTATAACTTTTGCTTATTTTGGTCCTAGTCGGTTAATATTGAATAAGGTGCCACGCCCATTTTTTGTATAGCTTCCATACAAACCACCGCCCATTTTCGTTATGATAAGCATCAGCTAAAAAAAAAAAGCCCCCATACAAACTTGACCAACTCCATTTTCGAATTTTTATACTGAAAATCTTTATTATTTCTCCTTTGGTATTTTTTTTATTTTTTATTAGACTCTTTAAATCTAAAGTTTTGTCGCTCGATAAGACATATCGCTTCTAAGTTCCCGTCGATTTTTTGGCAACGTTTTGGAGCATTTGAAAACAAATTTCTCTGCCGTTTCATAGGTATGATTTGATTTAAAAATGGGTTAAGTTGCTAGCATAATTTGAGATGCAAAATAAAAGAGCCTCGGCAAAAATTCCGTGTTTCAGGACCTCGATATTTTTAACTTTAAAATACCCCAAAAATTAGCAATGATGGCCCAATAATCCACGCAAAATATTAAGATGATCATTCAACTGGTTTAGGAAATATCTGAGGTATACCATGCTCGTAGAATATTTGGACGAGCAGGCGTGTGGACAGACACAATTTTTTCTTTTTGTAATTTTGGAATCCTTGTAATTAAATTTTAAAATCTTAAAATTAAAACCATAAACTAAATATTAAGTATACTAAATATTTTAAAAATCTAGGTTCTTAAAACCGGATTTTTTTGCATTTTGGCGCTCTTTTTTCGTGGATTACCTCCAAAATTCGTAAAAAAAAAAAGAGATCTGATTTATATAATAAAAATAATTTTCATCCAAATTATATAAAATGTTTCTCATTCTTTTTTCTCTCTCTTTTTTTTCAGATATGTAAAGAAAAACTACAACAGCTGAGATCAATCAGCAATAGCTCGTTTATTGCTTATTGAATGAGCAACAAATGACAGAAGGATTCGAGACTGCAAAATATTGTCAATATACCAGCAGCAACAACAACAATTAAACATACACACATGTTGCTGTCAAGACAAATATGGTCAATGCTGCTACAGCAAACGCACAAGGGAGAAGAGCAACAACAACAACAACAACCACAAGAAGAACAGCAACAACTGCGGAAGAATCAGAAGCAATTAAAACAGCGCCAACAACATTTCTCATAACAAAAAAACAATTACAACAAATACAAAATCAAGAAAATACGTTGCAGCTGCCTGAAAGACAACACAAACCAAAAAGTGGTGGTAGTGGTGCAGCAACAGAGTGAGGAGGAGCAGCAGCAGCAGAAGCCGCAGCTAAAGCAGCAGCATATTGTTGCTATTAGCAAAATGGTAATACCATCAACACAACAAACAACAGCAACAACATGTACAAATAATGTAGCCGAAACAACAACAGCAAACAATAGCAGTGATATCGAATATGATAACCAACAACAACAACAACAGAAACAGCATCAAAATGTACACTATCAACAACAACTACAACAACAACAGCAACATCTTCAAATGCCACAGCAACAATCTTCAGCGCAGCCGAGACAACATCCGAAAAAGCGTAAATTTGATCCAGCGGAGCTGGACAAGGCTGAACAACAGCAGCAACAACACCAACAACAACAGCTTCATGCACATCAACTCAAGCAACAAAAGCCACAAAATGATTTTTCTACAACGATGTCGCTTGAGAATGGTAGTAGAACAACAACGACGACAGCAACAACGCATATGCAACAACAACAACAGCAACAACATGCTGGGAGTAACACGAATAGTAGCAATAGCAACAGCAGCAATGGTAGTCCAACAGCAACAACGAATGATGCCATTTATGCGTTACGCACAATGCAGCAAAGCATGATTGTTTCAACAACAACGACAGCAACAACAACATTAGCAACAGCAGCAGCAATAAGCGGTGCAGGCGCCGCGAATAGCAATAATTGCAGCATCAGCAACAATAATAATATAAACAGCGGACGCAATATAATTGCAACTAGCAATATGCAGCAGCCTCAACAACAACAACAGCAACTGCAGCAAGCAAGTACTTACAAACAACAACAACAACAACAATATGTTGCCAGTAATAACAACAACAATCGCACACATACTCCAGCCACATTGCTGGCGTATAAACAACAACAACAACAGCAACCACAACAAATCTTTAGCTTTAAACACAATCAGCAACAACAATTGCAGCCAGTACAGGAACAACAGCAACAACAGGAAACTGTAGAGCTGGCGCCTGTTCACTTAGATCTCAGCGAATGGACTAATACACGCGTTTTAGCCAAGTATAACAATCACTATGCACCGGGCATTATACGTAAAGTACCACCAGCAGCAGCTGCTGCCGCAACAGCAGCAATAGCTACCACATCTTTAAATGATGCAACAACGCCTCCGAATTCAATACTCGTTGAATTCGATTCTCCAGAATGTGCACAGCATTTATATGTGGATGTTTTAAACAGTGGACGCTACAATGTGATATTGGACGCCAGTCCTAAAATGGCTGATGTATGTTTTATTTTATTTATCACACATATTTCCTTTAATACTATATGTTATATAAAACAAGAAAAATGAAGCAAGTATGCTAAACCCAATTCTATACATAAATTTTTGGAATTTTAACACCCATGTTGCGATATTGTAGGCATAATCCGTACTAAATTTAGCGTTCAAAGATTACATAACACAGAACTATTCATGAAAAAATTAAAATTTTTAGAGTAGGTTTGTATGGGGGTACCCCTTAAAATAGCGTTGAGTAAAGGCTTTTGTAAGTTATCATTTGAAGGCTTAGGAGAGTCAAAGTTTCAAATGTCGTGGCCATATCTCTTATAGTCTCCGAGATAATATTTTTCATATGGTAGACAGTAGGACGGACAGACAGATATAGCTATATCGACTCGCCCTTCGCAAACTAAATAAACCCGTTCCCATGTCATTTTTTTTATGTACATACTACGCATATGCATATATATTTATATAGATAAACTAGCATGTACCCGCGGCTTTGCTCGCGTTTTTTTTTTTGCTTCTATTTGGTGGCTAAATATAAATTGTTCAAAAAATTTGGGTTAAAATTTTGTAAATCCCCTAAACACAACAAATGCGCCCAGTTTCAAGTCTCTATGTCTATTCAATCCAAAGAAGTGTTTTTTTTTTTCAAGGATCCCATTAGGCCCCGGGTCAAAATTTTCTAAAATCCCGTCTAAGTGCTCACCTGTAACAAAAAAAAAAAAAAATTGGCCAAAAAATCTATATTGGGTTCACATATGGGTCCCGGGTCCAAATTTCAGAAATCGCTTGAACACCTTGAACGCCAAAAATGTTTTTAACCATCTTTCAAATGAGCCCTGTTTCAAGTTTCTACCTCTATTTATTCCAAAGATATGACTTTTCCGGTTTCAAGACCCCGGTTCAAAATTTTTCAAAATCACGTCTTGCAGCTCACCTAAATTCTAAAAAAACAAAAGAAAAAAATAAATACATTTTTTAACGTCTTTTTGTTCCAAATTTTTGGCTTTTCCAGTTTCAAGGCCCCCATTAGGCCCCGGGTCAAAATTTTTCAAAATATAAACCTTCCTCTTTAATCACTCTTTCTATTTAAAAAACCGCATCAAAATCTGTTGCGTAGTTTTAAAGATTTAAGCATGCATAGCGATATAGGGACAGAAATAGCGACTTTGTTTTATACTATGTAGTAATGTAGTAATAGTGATATATTGGTTAAAAATAATTATTTTCGAAACTTTTCTTATACAGATTACGCTGGGTGCACGCGTTTGTGTACGTCAACAGCTCGATGGATGTGCCGGTTGCATCTATGCCGAAGGTATTATAACGGACATCAATCAGAAAACGAAACAGTTTGGTGTGCAGCTGTGCCAAGGATCGGGAAATAGCGGCAATGAAACGGTAAGTAGACCACAAACCACAAAAGCGTAATACAAAGCCAATCAATAATGCATATGTTTATTAACGGAAATTATAAATTTTACAGACGCAAACTTCAACGATGACATTGACGACAACAAATGTGCGACGTGCTGATTTGCGTCTCATGCTGCCGCCATGGTGGGATGAACTCAATGAAGTGCAACAACAGCAGCAGCAGACACCAACGATGAGTGTACTCAAACAGCAACAACTACAACAAAGTGTGCTACAACCACAGCGTATTATCAGCAGTAAAATAGCTATAAGCGAACCAAGTGGAAGTCATATGCTCGAAAGTGCCACGGCGAATAGTAATGTTATCTATAAAACGAATGCGCCAACATCGTATACATTTGTCGCAACGCGCTATGACGGCAAAGTGCCCCCAAAACACGAAGAATATTATCGCACAACTGCTACATCACCATTTCAGAGTAGCAATAGTAGCAGTAACGCCAGCGGTCCAGCTCATATTTTAGAACATGCAGCTAATGGACCAGCGCCTGTGCCTGATATTGTTGTTTCGCCACAACAGAGCAGCATTAGTAATGTCACTAGTATGACGTCTAATGGTTTGCAAACACTAAATGCTTTAAAAATGCATGTGCCATCACCTAGCGCTGAGGAGCTAGCGCGTCGTCAACAACAACAACAACATCAGCAACAACAGCAGCAGCAGCAGCGTGTTCTCTACGATGATTATGAATCGGACGATGAACTAAAGCGTGTTGGCATCGGCAACTCACCGGCAGGTGGCGAGATTGATGCCGAGAAAATGAGTGCGTGCAGCAAACGTAGCAGTATGCAAAGTCGTGGCAGTACTTCAAGTTTACTCGATCAGAGGCTCACACCAAGATCTCATCCAGCAACTCCAAGGTAAGAAATAGTATTTCCATTTGTATACAATTCGATTACTAGCTTATTTACCATTTGCAGATCTCAAGCAACTACACCGCATCGCTTTAAAAAAGGTGATATTGTAGTATCCGAATCAGGTGTACGCAAGAAATACAACGGCAAGCAATGGCGTCGTCTTTGTTCGCTATGCCAGAAAGAATCTCAGCGTCGTGGTTTCTGCTCGCGACACTTGAATCAGAAGGGCAATGCGCTGCGCTCAACTGGACCAAGTCGTTTTCCAAGGTTCGTACACATACACATAATAAAGTTATATTGGATAAAACCCATGCACAAAATTGTTTAATTTATTTAATAAATTTCTATTATTATCTAAATTTTCAGTGATAGCCGCTCGAGCAGCAAAACTCAAGTCGATGAAGATACTTCACGCGATTCTGAGACTTCACCCAATTATCGGGTACTCGCCGGTCGCTATGATCAAGAAGAGACCGATGTGGCAGCTATGTTAGGTGAGTTTTAAAATAAGTCATAAAAGTTACATATTTAAGTCTAGTTAAACGGCAAATAAAAAATAAACTTTAACCTTAAACGAGATAAACTGAAAATTGGGTTTCGAGTTTTGAACAAATAGTGCCACCTTAATCATATGTACTGTGTAGTTGAAATAAGAAGTATTTGTATCAAATTTTAAGAAAATAGAGATAAAGAAAACTGTGTTTTCGTATTAGATCTTAAAATTGAAGGGTATGTTTGTATAAAGATTACGTTACTAAATGGCTTGATTGATACCTTGGGTTTAACATAAAAACTATCGAGGGCCAAGAAAATAATTAAACATGTTACTATAAATAGACGGTCGAAGCTAGAGTAATTCTTCTCTTCTAACTGATAAAGAATATATGTAACATAGGAACTACGTTACATACTTTTATATGCTTCAAATTTTCCGACTAACAAATAACACAATTTTACTCTATGTATGACGACGGCTATAAAAATAATATGTAAGTGGTTAACTTCATTAACAATAGAGTCAGTTTTTCTACTTAAACACTTATGCCTAGTTTACACGATCATACATATATTTTGTTATACATCTTTTGAGCCATATATCGTCCAACTGTCAAAATCTTGTCACATTTATTTTAAGTTGTTCAGTTTACTATTAAATGATTACCAATTTTTACGAGAATGCATTGAAAATGTCAAAATACTTTTTCGAAACGGTCCTCTACTGTGACACATAATGTGACTCATAAGATTTTTTTGTGTTTAGACAATCACATATCCAAAATGTGTCACATATGTATGATCGTGTAAACGAGGAATTATGTATTATCAATTTTCAAAAAGTTTGTAATACTTTCATGGACACATAGTGGTCTAGTCGAAATTTTAGATCTTTAAACGAAGCATCAACTGCTTAGCACCATTTTTATCGGCGCGGAATAATGCTGCATAATAGATACATGTAGCACATTTTATGAAAATATTAAAAAATTGTTAAACTTGTTTTAATTCAATTATTATTTGAATACAGATACAGTTAACGAAATATAAAACAAATCCGTCTAAGCTTAAGTTAAAATCTTAGCCCACTTCAAAATATCTCTTTCAACAGAACTTGAAGAAGTTGTAAAGAAGAGGACATTCAGAATCGTTAGAAAACTCTCTCTCACTTAGATCGGGCAAATTAAGGCACTTTGGACGTTGGCAGTTAGAATCACTAAGCGAAACTACGGTCCTTTCTTAACTGTACTTGTAGACCTATAACGTACTAAGATTCACTACCGAGATGTTTTAGTGGTAGCAAAACGGTAGTTGTATGCTAATTGTGTTGTAAATATGGGTTTTCCCCTCCCCCCTACTCAACACTCAACTGCTGGTATTTAAAGATATAAAGGGTATTCAGATTGGTCTTGCAACTCTAGAAATGAGTAAAATGCAAAACAAATGTTTCAAAATCAACAAAAATTTTCTAAAAAAATATTAATCTACTTTACAATACAATAATGGCTCTGACTAAAAAAAACACTACATCGGTTAATTGCTGGAGTCCGAATTTCGGCAATTTTTATGTAACTTGGTTGGAAACGCGGCAGTCGGTCAGTTGACTTCTACGAAAAAAAAATAGTCAGGTATTGTTTAAAATTGAGAAAAACAGTAAAATCAATAAAGTTCACATACCCTTAAAATCTATTTTGCGAATAGTTTCTTATATTTTACAATTTATTAATGTTTTTTTTTTTTTTTTTTTTTAAATTTAAATTTTTATTTTAAAAAAATTAAAAAAATAAAAAATTATATTGTGAGTGGTTTTCATTTTGCTTTAAAATTAATTTTTAATTTTTATTAATTTTTTTTTTTTTTTTTTTTTTTTTTTATTTGTAAATTTTTTTTTTAAAATTTTTTTTTTGTTTTTTTAAAAAATTTTTTTAATATATCTTTTTTGTGGGTTTTTTTTTTAATAAAAATTATCTTTCTTAATCAACCTAATTTTTTTTTTTTTTTTTTTTCTTATTAATAAAAACATTTCCTTTCAAAAAAATTTATAAAAAAAAAAAAAAAAAAGTTTGGCAAGGATTGCATGGGGACTAAGAACTAAGTGACCTTTTGACGTCTTTTAGATTTCAAGTTTGGTTTCTATATCTTTTATAGTATCTTAGATACGGCATATAGCTGGACGGACTGACAGACAGACATATCCAGATCTACTCAACTTTCGATGCTGATCAAGAATATTTTTACAATACTTGATGGGATCTCCTTGTACAGAACTCTTCTGGCATCAGAGTAAAAAAGTGAAGCCACATTTATTGATTGTCAACTCTTGAGTCCTTGTTTTGTTGACAAAAGAATATATGAAAGTGGGAAAATTTAATGCTTATAGTGAATGATATTGATCTACACACACACACTACTCTAACATAACACTTAAACCTTAATAGAACTGTGACTCTGTATATGAAAGTCACACCTTCAACTCTTTTAGGCTTACATACAGCTTATAAACCTTTACGATTTGCGTCGATGTCGACGTAGGCGCTGACACTTGCAGCAACGTCCACGTCGACAACAAAGTTGACGACGTTGTTGGCTTTTCAGAATTTCCCAAATATTCTTTATTAATATTTCATGTTAATTCATTTCAAGGTTGGCTTTTCCAGAACCTAAAATGAACGAACGGGCCAACGAATGAATTGAAATGGAATACGGAAAAACACAAAAAGAGCGCCAGTTTAAAAATGTGTTAGTGTTTTTATTGTATTTGAGCCTAATTCGATACACGGCGCAGAGATTGCTCACGCAATTTCCCTTTAAGAAGAACACACTCGACATTACCTCTCGACAAGTATTGCGTTCCTTGTTGCACACGCATAGCATATCCAGCGCATTTTCTTTTGTGCAGCAGCCAGCTACACCTATTTTTTTTTTTTTTTGTTTCTCTATAAATAGGTACATCATAAAAATTTTATTGTACACCCTCTTGAAAGATGGGTCGGTCGTTTGGTGTTCGATCTTTTCGCGCTGTTATAATGTCCATTGTTTGACGTGTGCGTGCACTCAGTTTATTCATTGTTCTCGCTTGATCGGCCACTTGAAAGTGTGACCGCAGATATTTACACGTATACACGCACACACCTATACAATTACATACTGCATACAAGCACAAAAGTATACAAAGGCTCCCGCATTCTCTCAGTTTGAATACCCTTCTCATTAAAGTGTTAAATCTTGTCACATTCTGTAGTTATTTTACCATTTAGCATAGAATATTTTTTCAAAATTAAAAATTATTTTAAAGAATAATTCCTATGTTTATATAACTCACTGTGGATTTTTTATGTAAACTTAATTTATATGGAACACTAAACTAAATAGAAGAAATCGAAATCGTAGAACCTTGGATTCCAAAAATTTGGTGGCATTATAACATAACTGAGACAAATGTTAAAAACGTTATTAACATGGGCTATATCCTGAGTTTGTAATTTACGTTCGTACGGGGTTTTATTAAACCTATTGGCGCTATAAATAAAATATTATTAAGTTTTTATACATTAAAATATGGATTTGCTGGTGTACTTTTAAATAGCATCATCGAAATGTTGAAAAAAAAAAAAAAAATGCAGCGATATAGTTTAAGAGCCGGTCCGTTGCGAACGAGGTTTTCGAGGTTATTGTAAATTTATTTTCAAAATTTTATGGAATTTTACAGAATACATAAAAAAAAAAATTCCAAAATATAACAGAAAACGGAATATTTGGGGTAATCCAAAATGTTTTACCCGAGGTCCTAAAAATGTTTTGTTATTGTGATTTCGCTATTTTCAATCATTGCGGACGTTACATTCATGACATCTTTTCTTCTTCTCTAAAAAAAAAAAATACTTAAAGAAAAAAAAAAATTGTACAAATACAAAAAGCGCTAGCAACTAGGCATTCGGCTTAGTATGAGTTAATTATGGCATTTCGTTCATACTATTCCAAAATGTCATTTTATTTTATAAATTATTTTCGAAAAAAATTTGGTTTCAATCTGGATCATTTTTTTAATAAAATCTTTTTCTCTTCTACTATATTCGTACATATAAAATTTTATAAGTTACTTATCTTTGAAGTGTATTAAATAGTTCGTTCTTACCGAAGCAAAATTTTCGATTGTTTATGATTTTATTGCACACGCATTCCAATGCACCTGCCCCTGCGCTTTACACTGCTTCTATTTCGTGGTAGTATATGGACAACAAAAACAAGGTGAAGAATCGTTAAAATAGTGTTAGTGTGAGCGCGTGAGAACAATGCACAACCACTTGAAAAACATACAAATACAAGTGCAGTTTATATGAGCAACAGCAATAGCAGAAGCAGCAGGTATTGCCGCTTAAATCGTCTCGATCCAACTTCTTTGACCGACTCGCCGATGTTCTTCTTCTTTCACAAGTTATTTTAGTGTGTGTTGTTCTGTTCGGGTGTTGTATGGGATCGGGAATCAGAGATCGCTGAGAGTGCATTCCTCTTCAATACGCTGCTGCTGACTGTTGTTTGTTTGTCAGTCAGTCGAAGAAGGAAAAAAAAAGATTTAAAAAAAAAAAGAAAAAGAATAAAAAAAACATATCAAAATCAAAACCGATGCGAATACAGTGCACAAAACGAAACGACGACAGAAATTCAAGTCTGAGGAATTCTGGGAATAAAATCAAATATAACAACGCACAAAATTATATAAATTCGAAAAGAAGAAATTATGTTTAAATTATGTGCAACTGTGAAAATAAACAAAAGCGCAAAAGAAGTTTATAGAAAATAAAAGCGCAACGTGACAAAAATAAAAATAAAAAAAAACAAATTATCGTACATACAAACAAAAGTTTAAACGCGATATATATCTTTTTTGAAGCGAGTTTATTACGGAGTGCTAGACAGATTACGCCGGTCAACGCGGCTGTTTGCACACACAGGATTTCCATTTCATAAGGCAAACTTAGTTGCAGTTGTAGCTTAGCATGCAAACGATGAATGCCTTTCAAGACTTCGAGCTCGGCGCAAAATTATACTTGCAATGTTTATGTAATAATATTAATTTTTTTTTTTTTAATAATATGATATACATTTGAAAACAATTAATTTTGATTCGAATATATTTTCTCTGTGTTTTCAAACAGTGTCACTCAGCAGCTCACGTTCGGCAACGCCTTCGTATACATCGCCGGTGAATCATGGCGCCTCGCCACTACTTACTGCCGCCACCACCCACTCACCTGTAACAGTTTCCAATCGACAGAATTTCTTTACACCCATAGGTAGTGGCGCAAGTATAGCCGCTGCTGCATCGTCGAATGTTACCGATGTAAATAGCAGTAGCACTGGAAGTGGTAGTAATAGCAGTGGTGCCATTTCAAACGCTAAATGGAAGACAACACCCAGTCCGATAATGTACAATAGTGCTAGTGGTTCTACGCATAATGCAGTGAACGCTAGCGGTGCAATAATTGGCAGTGGTTATACACATGTCATTTGTCCGGAGAGTATACGTCCGCCACAAACACTTACAACACTTCCACCGCAGACGACACCAGTATCACTGGTAATGCATCAACATGTATCACAAGCGCCGGCGCTGGCGCCTACACAACCTCAGCAGCAGCAGCAACAGTCGCCGCCGTCGGCCACATCGACACAGCAGCCGCCTGTTGCACATATAATAAGTGCTGCTGGTAGTCACCATCATCTACAACATCAACAGCAACAGCATCATCATGGCACGCATCATATGCATTCGCCAAACTCTGGTGGAGTTGCTTCAATAGCGTCTGCATCAACGACGACTCCAATCGTAGGCAATACACCAACTTCTGTGGGTCATGCTACAAGTGTTATACGCATTTCTAGCGCCGCAGCAGCTGCACAACATGTACCAACTTCGACAACAACAACAGCAACGCATACTGCCAATCAACATGCGGTGGGCCAGTCATTTCATCCAGTTATTGTCGATGCCACACAATTATCGCAAAATTCGTTAATGCCACCTTCCCAACATCATCAACAAATCAATTCAAGTAGACAAGCGACTTTGGTTTCATTTTCCAGTCCACAAAGTGGTCTAATACCTCTAGCACATCAGCAACATTTACAACAACCACAAATGCAGCAAACATCAACGCCACCGACATCGGTACAGTTGTCCATCTCGGATAAATCGATGCCAAAAAACGGTAAGATCTATTTTTATTTTTTTTTTTACAAAATTAATTAAAGTATACAATAAACCTTTTATCAACACAGGCTATAATGCGGGCTCGTATCAGTGGCATACGCTACTACCGCAAATAAATCAGGCCCCAACTGCAAAACCGCCACAAAATATAAGTAATTATAGCATTGCTAGCATGGTGCAGCCAAGTCAGACAACAAATCAGCTGCAACAACAGCAGCAACCTACAAATTTAATCAATCACAACAATAATCACTTAGTTGTACCGACGCCAATGGAGTCGCCGTGTAAACCTTTGAATTGCGTTATAAATGATGCTAACAAAGCTGCAGCAGAATCAGCAGTTAATCAAGCAACAAATCTTACGACTAAAATGCAAGATGATGCAGACGAACCGCTTGACGATGATGTATTTGAAACGAGCAATACACCCACAATATCACACGCTTCCGGCAAACAAAAGTCAGCGGCACAACGTAATGGAAGTGGTGATTATCGTATGGTAACTTACAGCACATCAGAATGCATGAGTGGCAGCGGTAGCGGCAATATTCGGAAACTAAATGAGTGTCTAGATGTAAATGATTCCAGCAGCGCTCCAACAACATCGGCTGCAAAGCGGCGTTCACAGTCGCTAAGCGCGGTACAGCAGCAACAAAATGCTGCGGCTGGTGGAGCAGCGGGCAAAGAGCTTATGAGTCCAATAGCAAAGGTCTGTTTTCCTTTTTTTTTTTTTTTTTACTTTGATTGCATATTATAAATTTATAAATTTTCTTATTGCAGAGTAAAATACGTCGCCCGATGAATGCTTTTATGATTTTCTCGAAAAAACATCGTAAAATGGTACATAAAAAACATCCAAATCAGGACAATCGCACCGTTAGTAAAATACTTGGTGAATGGTGGTATGCGTTGAAACCAGAACAGAAAGCCAAGTATCATGAATTGGCTAGTTCTGTAAAGGATGCACACTTTAAGTTGCATCCCGAATGGAAATGGTGTTCTAAGGATCGTCGCAAATCATCAAGTTCTGGCAAGAATGCTGGTGCGCAAATTGGTCCCAATGGCAAATCACGCAATGATTCGGTTGATGGCTCTGACTCACTTGAGCATGATATGAGTCCGGCAACACCGTGCGGTATGGGTCTCAATAGTAGCGGCGGTCAAGCGGAAATGCAAAGCGATATAATACCATTGACAATTGCAAATTATAATTCAACAATGGTTGATACACCGATTTCAGTACTTAATCACGGTGAAACGAATGATTCACATATAAATGAGCTTAAATCGTTAAAAGATGAAATGCCATCGGATGAAGAGCAAATGGTTATTGTTGAAGAGCACAATAGCAGCAGTAATAGTAATAGCATTTGCTCAGGTAGTCAACAACAAAATAATAATAATAATTGTAACACAGCTGCCAACAGTTGTAATAGCAAAAACAACAACAATAATAGTAAAAAGATTGAGCTTCAAAGCCGCGAAAAAGTTAATGAATCAGATATGAATGAATTGCCATACGATTATCGCAAGCAACCGCAAAGCAACGCTGCTGCTAATGAACAGCAACATGAAAAGGTAAATAAAAAAATTATTTTATGGGTTAAAAAAATAACTTTGTTTTTGTCTTCTTCTAGTTAATGGACGATGCACGGCAGACAAGTACAAATTCACACTCAGCAAACAGTGGAGCCAACGCAGCGACCATGTCAGCGCCTAGCACCGAAACACTTAAACCGAAAGCGATAAAAGCGCATGCGGCGCTCGAAAGTAATATGCTTCCATATCCGCAGATGACGATGTACTCATATAATAGTCCCAAGAATCCAATCGGTGTAACACCATTCCAACCAACAGGCGAGCACAACAAAACAAATGTCAACTGTAAAATAGAAATTTGACAAGCTCACAGTTAATTGAGCAATAATTTCTATTTTTAAGTTGTCTATTTGTAAATGAAATGTTTACAAATTTGTTTATTACAATTATTCAGATACATAACAGTCGCTTAACAATTTTTTTTTTTTTGTATCTTTATATATTTTTTTTTGCATATATACAGTAGGCGGCGCCTTCAAAACCATGCCTATTAGTCCGAAGAGTACAAAAATGGATGATATGCAGCAACAGCAACAGCATGTAAAATCTGAGGATATTAAGCAGGAACCACCATCGCCATACAAGCTAAATGGCAATTCAAATGCTGCTGCGGCAGCAAACATTTTCACCTTTAATGTGCCAACAGTAACAGCGCTAAGCGCTAAACAGTATCATACACAGATGCATGTACATCATCCGCTACGTAGTCCAACGGATGTAAGAGGTATGGAACTAAACATTTTTTTTTATTAATTATATTATTATTATTTTACCCGGTTTTATATTATTTGGTTGAATCCTAAAAAGCAATTAATTGGCAAAATATATTTAGTTTTTTTTTTTTTACATATTTTAATTTTTAGTATCTTTTTTTTTTATGTAATTCAATTAAAAATTCATGGCACCCGCTCATAAATTGCATTAACTCATTAACGTATCTAATAATGCAATCTCTATGTTTGCATTACCATTCTCTCTTTCTCTCTCTTGTCTTTTTCACAAATACGCTGCGTCATATATGTATATGTATATATTTGTGCTGCTGTTGTGTACACATTAAAATTAAATTCATTAAAAACATAAAACGTTAAATTCATTATAAACATAACCCCATAAATAACTCGCAACATCAAAGTCAAAAGTGAAAACACAGAAACCGAAGACGCTGAAAAAGAGATTGCAAAAATCAATAAAAATTCGGACTCGAATAATGACCAACTATCCGATTTTGACGATATAGATGACGATGACGATTTTATTGACGATGAACTTATAATGGAGACTACTGATTTCGATGACATTGAATACTGTACAATACCAAAGACCAAAAGTCAACCTGCAACACCAATACAACCAATGCACCAATGATGAACGTAGAACACAAACACCGCAACCGTTAAAGATACAATTTACAACAACAACAACTGGAACAACGACAAGTTCCGTTTCCCCTGCACAAAAACGTAAACAATTTACCATTGTACGTTCGTTGACACCATTACAACATACGAATTCACCACATCAACAATTGAAACATTTGCATCAGAGACGTGTTGAGACACCGCCAACGGTTATAACGCGCGTTCCAACGCCATATGCACACGAACAACAACCGACTATAATTGCAACAACAACAACAACAACGGCGACGATACCACGGAATCATTTTACTATAATACGTACACAACACACTACACCGCCACCATTATTTTTTAAGAAAATACAAAAAGTCACCACAACTTCATGTAACACAAAATCACCTTCACCACATTTAATAAGAACCACTACTACCGAGCGAGTTATTAAATTTCCAACTAATTCTAACAATAATAATGCTGCTACAATGCAAACAATTACGGCTTCACCATCAACAACAAACGCTCCCATTATACGTAAACTGTTAACATTCAAAAATGGTGGCACTCAACAACATAAAGATGGCGGCGGCGGTAATATTACTTGCGTTGGCGTCGGTACTAAAGCGACCGAACGTGCTGCAATACTTTATGATGCTTTAGTTTTGGATACTTTACATGGCACAAATGAGGATGAGGAAGAATTGCTGGATCAAAATGAAACAGCTAGAGAAGAGGTTAATAATAAAAAAACTGAACGATCAACGATTGTAACTGAAACAACTGTGCCAGCAATACAACAACCAACAACGACACAAACCATGTTGCTGATTACTGATGTAAACAGCTATAATCAACAGCAACAGCAAAGTATAACACAACAATTGTTACAGCAGAAGCTACGTAAATTCAATACAGCAACAGCTGTAGGTAGCAGCGAGACTAGTACCACTTCGTTAGTAACAACTACATGCACAGCTCCAACCTCTTCCACTACATTAACGCCGGCAACATTACGTCCTGTGTCATTTATTAGTATTAATGCTTGCAACAAAATTACAATACCAGCCAATGCACGCATACTGACTACAAGTGCAAATGCCACGACAGTAGGTGTAGGCACTGCGACTTTGACTGTTTTGAATACAACAAATACGCCATCGAAACTAACCAATAACAATAATAATAACAACAACAACAACTTAAATGTTAATAATGCCGAACTAACCATTACAGCAGCAACAAAACCTATAGAAGCTGCAATACAGCCAACGGTGAATGCTATTAAAACAACTAACAAATCTTATCCAATCAATACTAGTAGTACAACTACAACTTCTACTAATGCCAATACAGCTTCCACAATACTCATGATTAACTCAAATGTTGCAACTGTTGTTAATTCGTCATCAGGTGGTGCTTCAACCGGTGGTGGTGCTTCCGTACCATCATCCCCCGCGGCAGCGACAGTGGGTCTGCTCGGTTCGGCAGCGGTAGCTGTTTCAAGTATTGCTACACCGCCAGCATCTGCACCGGCACAAATACTCACAGCGCCGACATCAGCCACGGGAATCGGAGGCCAAAAACAGCCAGTCTATTTTACGGTCAACAATATGATTGGACATCAGGTAAAATACATTTTTGAATAAGTTTTTACACCGTGATTTAATTGCTTTAATTTTTTTTTGTAGTACGGCTTATTACCACGAGCACACCAGCCGCCTACACCCATTGAACAACATGTTCAACTGGATGCAACTGTTCAAATGATTGGTAGTGCTAACACAAATCCTATCAAACCAATGCCGTACATTTTTAAGAAACATAATGGACAACCTATCGGTGTGCAGACACCAACACAACAGACAATGATTCTTCATAACTATCATCAGGGTAAGTGAAGAGCAAAAAAATGTTTAAAACTTTTTTGAAAAAAATTTTGTGTTTCTTTGCAGAAACTACGCCAATTTCTCCTACATATAAATCAATGCCAACCACTCCAAAGTCTGCAACGTATCAACATAATCCACCGGATTCTGCTGGTAAGCGTAGCTCAGATGGTGGCAATTCGTCTACTTATGGTGGCGATGATGATGCAGATACTGCAGAAGGTCAACAGTTTGTATTGGCACCTACACCAGCACAGCTGGGACGTGCACCACTGCAAAGACGTAGAAATATGTGTAAGTATTAAATAATGTTTGCTTTTTTTTTCAATTAAAATAATTATATATTTTTCTTCGTAGCTATAACTGGCAAGCACCATATTGAGAACACAAATTCAAACAATTTTACTACAAACATTTTGACCGGAGGAAATACCAATACAAATAACTGCAATACGGCAGCGAATAGCATTAGCAGCAAGTTGAACTCGCCACTAATTGATAATGCGTCGCCGATTATAGGAAATTTGAATACAAATCTTAGTTCTGCACTACCTACACCTACGTCATCTACAACAACTCCTAGCAGCGATGAACAATTACCACTAACGCCGTCAGCATGCGGTGGCAGTAATAGCAATTCAAGCACTGCAAATGCACATCCAAAATCGCCATTAAAATCGTCATTGGCTAATAAAAAGAAAAATGATGAAATGAACAAGTGCGTGAAATGAATATTAATTAATTTAAATTGTTTATAACTTATCAAACTATTCTTTGTTCCTTCAACAGTGTACTCAAACAGGTAGATTTTGAAAAAAGTACAAAGCATTGCCACAATTCAAGCCGGAGGATTGTCAATCGCCCAGCGCTATAGCAATACCAGCATCTCCACGTCATTATGGTACAAATTATCGTAAAAAAAATGCAGTGCCACCACCAGTGCAAAAGTTGTGTAAGTGCTAACAAAAAAAAAATCTTACAAATAAAATTTATACTTATTTACATTGCAAAAATATTTACAGTAAGCGAAGAGGATATAGCTGACGAATCTTCTACTACTTCAGCACCAGCAACAACTTCACAGCGTTTCTTTGGGCCTGATTTTAACAATGAGTTGCGGGGTATGTAATTTTCTTAATACTAACAAACCTTTTGTTTATATAATTTTTTTTATATTTATTTCCTTTTAGAACTTGAAAGCTCCGATCAGGGTGGACGTTCACCACGCACACCGAAAACGCCACTACAGAGTGCACGTTCAGATGCTAGTGAGAAGGGACATCGTAAAGTTTTAGAAACACGTCGTAATCTTGTTTTGCAACTATTTAATGAACATGGCATGTTTCCATCGACACAAGCAACTATGGCTTTTCAGGTATTTGTTGATGCTGGCTATTTTTTTTTTTTTTTTTTTTATAATTTACTATTTTTTGTTATTGCTTATAGGCCAAACACATTGATGTCTTTCCACGGAAACAAGATTTACAGCTTAAAATACGTGAAGTACGTCAGAAGCTACTTGGTCAACCTGGTTTTACGCCACAATCTGCCGGACCTAATACGCCATCTGAGTCAAATATAGCAACTGTTGCTAGCGCAAATGCGTCTAGCAATAATACTGCTGCTGGTATGAAACGTTTTTGTTTTATTTATTTATAAAGACACACACACACTTAAATATTTCGTTAGTTTACTCTTTGTTATGAAGATTTCAAAGAAGATTGCAATGAAAGTATTATTCTTATTAGTTTCTTGGAAATAGTCCTTTTCCTATTGTAATTATACATTTAAGTTTTGTTTTCCGATTTTAAAAACTAAAGAGTCAGATCATTTAATGATCTTAATGCGGCTCCTGCTAATATGTGTTATAGCATTTCTGGCTCAAATGGCTCTATCGGACAATGTCCTGTGACTGCAGCTAGTAATCCCTAGCAGCAGTTTTAAACTTCGTTTTTTTAGCTCTTTCTGTTTTATGTTACTTTTCAATTTAATTTGTGATTGTGTATCAGGTTTAGACACCAAACAGAGTTAGTTCCTGGTCACTTTGGTAGTTTGAAATTGAAGATTTTATATCTGTTAGTAAATAATATTAACTTAGTAATCTCTGGTTGACCTTCATCAGAATTATCAAGTATTTTAAAACATTACATTTTTTTTTATTGTGTGTAAAGCAATAAAAAAGAACTTCGGTTTTACCGAATATTTCTTATTTTTTTATTTGATCTTTATTTCAAATTTTTACAAACTTTTCGTGTAAAAACATTGTTAAGATGTTTTTCCGTATTATTATCCTGTAGGTTTTCAACAATTAATGGACCAGCAGCAACCGCAATAAGGCAACGGATATGACGAAGCCAAATAACCCGATATAGAACAACAAGTACAAGTGCAAAGCATAACTACATAAATTTAATTGGAGCGTACAACAGCAAAAACAAAAAAACCAATCAACCAAAAAATATAAAAAAACAGAAAAGAAAAGAGCGCAAAAGCTGACAAATTACTTAAATTTAGTAAAATCAATAATAATAATAATTTATAAAAATAGCACACAAACACACACACCTACATACACAAAAAAAAACTCGCACACAATACTCACAGTTACACACTTAATAGAAAAAGAAATGCATAAAATGCAGAAGAAATACAGTCGTCGTCGTCGTAAAATATGAAAAAAAAAAAACAAAGTTTGATTAATAGTTTTAAAACTTAATATTAATTTATTATTCTATGCAAACAATAGAACTAAATGCAAAAGAAAAATAATTAAGCAAAGTAAAATTAAATAAAAGAAAATAATTTATTAAGAGACTTAATAAATTTTGAAAGCAAAAGAAATAATTGCTAAAAGTCAGATGAAATGAAATGAAGATGAACAAAACAAAAAAAACTCAAAGAAATACATAAAAAAAAAAAAAGTTATGAAAATTATTTAAAAAATAAACAGTTTACGGGCATTAATAATAAGATTAAATAAGCTTAAAGTTAATGCTGCACATATACACCGGCACACACATAAACCACAAACAAAAAAAAATTAAACAAATGAATTGCACGTAAAAAAACAATATTAATTAAGCTTAAACAAAACAAAAAAAAAAAAAAAACATGCTTTTAATCTGTTTACTCTGTCCCACGCGATTTTAATTTTTTTTTTTTTTCTAAATTATTTTTTTAAATTGTACATTTTATCATTATAAATTATACATATTTTGAACTGTCTTTGTTGATTTTAAGTCTTTTATTTTAATATATATATATATAACTAGTTTTATACATATATTTTATAGTTTTTAAGGCAACAAATTTTAAATTGTTTTAAATAATGTGAAAAAAAAAAGAAATTTCAAAATTAGCTCTAATATGTTTTAAACTGTGTCGGTTTGTGAAAACCATAAAAAAGATACATGAAAAAATTCCTAAAACGAAGGAAATAATTCTTAAAAAAAAAAAAAAAACTTGAATAAAATTTTGTAAAAGAAAAAAAAGAGCATAAATTAACTTTAACTCAAAACATGAATTTGTTTTTGCAAGAAAAATTGTCTTCCACTGTTGCTGCAATACGTCAAATATTGTTTTCTATTTTATTAAAAACAGATAAACAAAATTATTGATATTTATTTTTTAGATACACATTTTTTTAAAATTGTTTTCTTTTATAGTTTACACATATGTACGTAAATCATCATTTCTATATGCATTAGTCGTCGAAGCTAGGTTTTTACTATTAGTTAGTCATTTTAGTTTTATTTTAACTTTAACTCTTGTATGAACGAAATAAACAAAGAATATTAAAATTTAAAATGTATTACAAAACAACAAAAAAAAAAAGTTATTTTAATATAAGTGTACTTCAAATAAAAGCATTAAATATTTTACTTTTAAACGAAATAATTCAAAAAAAAAAGACAAACATTTTTTTTTTAAATAATTCAACGTATTTTGTATTTCATTATAGATTTTTAAGACATTGTACCACTGTATAATAATCAAACTATAAAATCTATATAACAAACCAAAAGTGTTTTGTCAGACCATTTAAAATATTTATGTTTTCAATCGAATTCGAAAGTCGAATTGATCTAACCATGTGTGTCCGTCTAACTACTACATACTGCGAGATTATAAATCAAATTTAATATTAGATTCTTCTGAAACTAAGTGGTCTACTATAAATTATAGCTCCCATAGAAAACTACCCATGATTTTTAATTTTTTTATGTAAACTTTTAGTTTATAACTCGGTGCACAATGAACCAAAATCGACATAAAATACTTCGATCAGAATTTTAAAATGCATCACGATCTCATTCGGCATTTTTGACATTTAAAATCATAAAAGCAAAAAAGTAAACACGAAAATATTTTTTAAAAATCTATGGATTCGCATTGCGTAACCTTTCGACATCAATTTTAAAAGTTTTTGAATTTAAGTTAGAAAAAAATCTTATAAACTGGGTGCAGAGTATTTCGAGGTATCACTAGCTATTGTAACAATTAAATAAGAGTATATGTTGTTTTCTAGATACCTAAAAAAGTTTATTGTTTTTACACATCGCAGTTTCAATTCAAAATTTCCAAAAAAAATTTTCTCGTTTAAAAGTAAAATATTGAAGAAAAAAAAAATGATATTTGTACAAATTTTCAATAACTTTTTTTTTATTATTATGTTAAAATTAAATAAAAATATAAATTAAACATTTTAATAAAAAAATAACTCGAAATAATTTAAGTGTATCAAAGCTCTTATAAGGCATTATTGTATTAGAGCAGTTAAAGCAACAAAATTGAAATTGCAGAATATTTTAAATGTTTATAAACGCCTGAGAATAGATTAAAATAAATAATTAATACAGAAAAACAATGCTCAGTTGTGCAGTTTTTAAAAACAAATTTTAAAGCCATATTCATTTACTTACAAAAATATTGTATTTAAATCTACTTCAACACTTTTGGTGATTTTAGATAAACGAATTTTATAAATTTATCAAATTCGTTTATCAAAGAGTACACCTAGATATCTTATATACATATTTTGTCAATTGTCTTTTAAACAAATCTTTTGCAAGTCAAATTTAGAAAATGTTTATATGTTATATATTAGTTGCTGTTCAGGCTATAAAAATTCAAGCATAAAAAAAATAAAATTTAAAAAAAAAAATTATAATTTTGCGCAAAAAATAGTGCTATAATAATTTTACAATATTGTATTTCTAATTATGCTGTTCTCTCTTAAAATTTTAATATATTTTATTGTTCTCATTTTGTGTTTATTTAAATCATTTGTCTCAAATTAAGTCAACTTTTTATGTTTAGTAATTAAAAAAAAAAAAAAAAACACAGTTAAAGTCAACATATTTTATAATAAAAATCACTTTGCAATTGTATATAAAATACAGAAAAAAATATATATATTGTACGTAAAAATAAGCACTTAAATATTTATTAGGAAAACAAAATGCATATATATTAAATATCAGCTTCCATTTATTTAGACTTCACTAAATTATATTATAGTTTTTATTTTTATATTTTTTTATTTTGTTTTTATTTGTAATTTTAAATTACACAATAATCTTTAAAAAAAAACACTTCATTTTAGCACTTTCCAATTTAGGTTTTTATGAAATTTTTTTTTTAAAAATTTTTACACAAAATAAAAATAAAAAATATTTATATAATGTATACATAAGTAATTGTGTATTAGTGAACAAAATAAGAGAAAATAATGTATACCGTAAATATAAATCGTAATAAAAAGTTTAAATTTGGAAGAAAAAAAATAAAAATAAAAAGAAAATTGACAAATTAAATATAAAAAACAAAATAAACACACACAGAACATTAAAAAATAAATAAATATACATAAATCATATATATACATTTACACAAATATGAAATAGCATTATAAAAAAGTTTTCTGACGAAAAATGTATGAGATGTATTTAGTTAAAGTAACGCTATAAGTGAAAAGAAACAAATAATAATAATGAAACAAACAAAAAATAAATATGCAATATTTTCAATGAATTTTTTATAAAAATTATATATTTTTTTTTAAATTTCTTTTTAGAATTGGATTTTTTTAAACAATAATTTTATTTTATATAAGTTTTTATTTTAACAGTTATACTACTCAAGTATTTGTGCCAAGTAATGTTATAAAAGATAAAAAAAAAATTAAAAACAAAAAGTAAAATGTTTAATTTTTCTTAAAAAAAAAAAAAACAAAAATTGGAAACTACAAATTCAGTATACAAATCTATGCAGCTATAAAAGAAATATTAACAAACAGGTCCCAAAATATAATGACGAAAGTTTGGAACAAGGGACTGGACTTAGTATTTTTAAAGGGGTTTTGTTGCGCTGTTTTCGAATCTGTATTCATCCAGGGTATTTAAGATATTCGAACCAAGAAACATAAAAAACACTCTTTTTTTTGCAGTTTTTGTGTTTAATAACTCGAAAATTATGAAACAAATATGAAAATGATTTTGAAATCAGCGTGCCAAAATTATTTGTATATACTATGTGCAGTCTCCGGTTCGGAAAATTGTCAAACAAATTTTTTCTTTAAAATATTAATTTAAATTTATAAAGTCTAGTTCCTCTTTTAATCTCTTTCACACATACAAATTTGAAGATAGAAAGAAATTGCTTACTTTTAATAATAACAGATCCCAAACTGAAAACTGAAATGTGCATGGAATGGTTAGCATGAGGAAATGAACGTCATCCTGGATTCTTTCGATTATATTATTATAATTTTTTTTTTTTTTTAAAGAAAAGCACATATCTATGAACCTTGTTTCCATAATGAAATCAAATAAATAATCTTCCAAAACATATATGTACAGTTTAACTGATTTCTTAAAGTTTTTGATTTTGTAAAATCTCAAAAATATGATATAAATAACCCTAATAATACACTAATAGGTTTAACAGTAAAATAAATTAGTTTTATTTGTTTTTCGATTAGTTCGTTTTTACTCCAATACGAATAGATGCCTTTCTATGCAACAGTCTTTACAGTACCAAATCACCGGATCTAATATGACAGAAGTATTTATTTATATTTATTTTATTCACTTAAAAAACGTCACTTGGCAGTTTTTGGGGTCGCTGATAACAAAAGACACAGTGGGAAATTGAATCTGCTTCAATTTTTTGTATGTTTTTTTCAGTGTAGAGCTCGCATAAAAAATGTGTTAATTTTTTTTTTGTGGCCTCTGATTTTTAAAAAAAATTTTTGGATGAAAAAACATTTTTTGAAAATGTTTTCAATGATAAACTATAAATTATAGTATTAATTCTAAAAGGTTTTATTTAGGCTATCGTTTATCGTAAGCTAGCTTGGTAACGATTCAAATAGACAAAAGAAGTTTTCACATTCGTTTTCCACCTTGAATTACCGTAATGGATCCTGCTTTTATATCCAGCTTAACTGCGAAGCAATAAATGTTACTTTTTTGATACAAAAATGGAAATATTTGTTGTTAGATAAGAGCATCATGGCTAAAGTGTATTGTAAATTATTCAACTTGAAGCTTACTAAATTTTTTGACATTGTTATACTCTGTGTCCGCTGGTTTTATTTCAAATCTTTTCTAAAATTGAATGAAGTAATGAATATAATTCACAATTAGTTTAAGCTACATACATAAATAAAAATGACAAAAAAAAGCTGTGCACATTTTATTTATATTTGAGATAATGTTTGAAGTAATTGTGAATTTTCTTTATTAATTCATTGAATATTAAAAGAGAAAAGAAATTATGTGTGAAACCTCTAATTATGTTTGTGGAAATATATGTAATAGGCAGAAGGAGGCATGTATATACGTCCGTCCGTCCGTCTATCCTGCTGTCCGTCGTATAAAACTAACTATCTTGGAGACTATTAAAGGTAAAGTCACCGCCTTTGGAACTTATACTCTCCTGAGACTTCAAGTGATCGCTTGCAAACGGTTTTTTTTTCTTCAGTTGTATGTAATCTAAGATTCTAAATTTAGTAAGGACTCTGCCTATTGTACCAAAATAACCTAATAAATTATTTTATAAATAAACCCAAAGAATAAAGAAGATGTGTAAAGGCAAACAAAATATTTTAATTTTTTTATTAATTTTATTTTTTATTTTTACAATCAATTCTAAACTTTTATTAAATGAATTGTTCACATCAAACTTTAACGAAAGCATCGGATACTTAGTTGTGGACCTTGGAAAAAAAAATGAAAATAACAAAACCAAACTTGTTGCAATGGAACACTAAACATACATATGTGTCTCATAACAGAATGGATTCCCTTAACCATAAATTTTGTAACTTATATCTGATTGATAGGAACTCAGAAACTTGATCATTACTGAAATTTATTGCTTCGCTGGAAATAAGATTTTAATTTCTAAATTTAAATTGACGAGTTAAGAGTTCAAAAACCACGTTAATAAAAAATTAAAGCCTCGTTTTTTGGGACTAAATTTTGTTGGTAACTTAGAATTACGACTATTTAGAATTTTCATTATTATGCATCCAAAGTCTTTGTGCTGTATTGTAGCATTAAAGCTCCAAAGCTAATTACCCTAAATTTTTTACTTTATCTCTCGATGACACATTTAAAATCTCTAAGGTAAAAACAAAACAAAAAAATTGATTTAAAAAAATAAAAGAAAATACAAAATATTTCATGAAATAATTTTAATATTCGGTCAAAAACAAAAAAAAAGATCTTATGCATAGTTCTATAAAAAAAAAAACCAACACTCAATGTAGTACTTAAGAGTATAAAAATAAAAACAAAATTAAAAACTTAACTTAAAAAAACATAAAACGTAAAAGCAAACTTTTGGCTCTACCTTTTGGCTCTAACTTTTGGCAAAACACGATACAAAAAAAAAAAAAACGAAGAGTGACGCTAAGTTTGGGACATTTTTTTGGAAGTTCAAATTCTATCTTTAACATACGCCAAAGTCTTCTATATGATGTGACCTTATTATCCATGCAAAGTTCTAAGATGAACGTATGCCACGTTTCTAAAATATAGAGGTTCAAATTCGGCTATGTCCTATCAAAAAAAAAAAATTATATGACGTAACTCAATGAATTTTATTAAATTCGTCCTCCATAATGCATGCGTCATTTTATTTTAAAAATCTTTAGATTCGAAGTCAGACCCCCTAAAAAAACAGTTTTAGGTAAAATCGAAGAGTTTAAAAAACTTGTAGGTTTTTTTTTTTTTTGTACTTCAATATTTCAAATTCGTGGCATCTGTCCATCTTGAGATCATATATAGGTTATCCATCATCTGGAACACTTTGTCGTATAATAAAGTATAAATTACAATTGCCAGAAAATAGTCTAAAACAAAAATTGGTAGCGTCACTCTTTAAGAAAAATCTTTGGCAACTCGGACGTAAAACGAAAACTACTTACATATGTGACAAGAAAAAAAACAAATTATTAAATTAAAGGGAATTACTACAATTACAACAAATGGCGTTTCGGACTCAAAATTCTAAAATTCAGGTATTAAAAAAATAGTGTTGGAAAAAAATCTAAAAAAGAAAAATGTTAAAAATTATGCGAAAAAAAAAAAAATAATGAAAATGCAAAGTTATTTAGATGTAAAAAAATATGAATAAAAAAGATTTACAACAACAACAAAAATTGAGTGAAAAACAATTTTAAATAAATAAATGTATAATCATTAAGTGCTTTTACAACAACAAAAACAACAACCAAATAAAGATACAATTTGTAAGAAAAAACAAATATATACATAAATATATTTAAATACATACATATATGTACTATATATATTGTAGTATATATATACTTAAAAAATGCAGGAATATATATATTTTTAAAATAATACAAACAAATTTTGGTATTTTAACAACAAAAAATTTAATCCAATTAAGTTCGGTACTATCGAAACTCTTATACTCTTCAAAAGTTCCCAAAAGAAGTTATTTATGTTTGTTTATAGAGCAGATGAGATCAGAATACATTGTTTAGAAAGAACTCTGTTTTAAAACCTAAACGTGATTACGAATGACTCGATTACACTAGTTTCGAAATTTCCACTTTGTCGAGAGTTCTGGGCTCTCATGGATCTATCCAAAATGGAAACGAACAATATTTTTTAAGTATCGTTCTCGAGATATCTACAAAAAACCTCATTTTTTGGACTTTTTTCCGTTATTACTATATATCTAGAGAATTGATTTGTAAATCATTTAAAATCAATTGAATACTTTTCGTATTATAAGCGTTGAATCACGAAAAATGTGGCATTTTTTATAAGATTGTCCAAATTGTTTGTGCGAATGTATGTAACATACAGAAGGAGCCAAGATAGACCATATGAAGTATATATATTCTTGATCAGCATTGGAAGGGGAGTCAACTAGCTATGTCTGTCTGTACATCCGTCCGTCTGTCTGTCTGTCTTGCTACCCATATAGAGAGATTATCTTGGAGACTAAAAGAGATAGGGTCACCATATTTGAAACTTAGACTCTCCAGAGCCGTCAAGTGTTCACTTGCAAACTGTTTTTCTCTAGACCCATTTTAAAAGAAGACCCCATACAAATGTACCCCAAAATTTTGGGTTTTTGCATAAAAAAGTCATTGTTTTTTATTCTAGGAAGTTCAAATTTAGGATAAATTATGAGTAGGATAGTCCCAATGAAATAGACCAATATGGGTAGGTCCAACAAAGTTTAAGATAAAGCCCAAATACAAAGATATACCCGATTTTTTAAGTCTTTGTATGAAAATTCAATTCAATGAGGTATGTTAGTAAAATAGAACCGATCTTAAGTTTTATAAAGATTGGGTACAGGGTATCTTGCAGTCGAACATACTCGACTTCAGCGTTCTTTCTTGTAGATTTTTATAACCTTAAGACACGCTTAAATCGGATTATAATACTGTGGGCGTTTTACAAAGTGAATTTGTTTGTAAAATGAAAAATCTTTATTTATTCCTGTAAATCAATTTCATCCCCTTCAAAGTAATCCCCGATAAAATACACTTATCCAATTCTCGAAACATCCTAAATAGCTAAAAAAAAAACGATATTGGTTGGATTTTTGGAGAAAAAGTCACGAAGAATCGACGCTGGTTTTCAAGAAAATTCACCATTTTTGGTACCAATCGAGACTTGACAAAATGGTTTTAATTGATCATTTCGATACGCCAATTTCATCAGCAATGTTTCTCATAGTAAATCGACGGTGTGCAAGCACTCATTTTTTTACTTTTTGGATGTGAGCATAGTCCGTTGAGGTCGATGGTCGACCAGGGCGCTCTTCGTCTTCAACACGTTCTCAACCTTCTTTGAACAATTTATACCAATCATAGTATTGTTGATTTCGGTCCCCATAAGCCTTCTTCAACATTTTTATTCCATTTATTCCATTCAAAAAAAATTAACTCTGCTCAATTAAATTAGACATTGTAAAAATCGAAAAATGCACTCTTGGTCGTTTGGTAAACACAAGCGTAAATATATTACTGATAATGACATTGACATGATATTTGGCCCAGATGATATTAACACTCCTGCTAACTTAAGAAGAAAAGAACTAGCCCGAAATGTTAAGCCCGCGAAGTTAAAATTGAAAATGCTCCTTATTTTTTGTTCACAGTAGTATTCAAAAAATTCATTGTTTCTTTTTCTAGAAACTTCAAATGTAGTATAAATTATGCCTATCTTAGTCCCAATGAAATATCACAATTTGGTTGAACCCTAAAGAATTGTAGGTGTAGCCCTCATAAAAGTAGTCCATTTTTTTGTTAAAACTAACTTAAGACACATAAATATTGAGAACAGCGAAAGAAAAACGTAAACTTTTGAGGGTACTAAATAGAAATATCTGATATTTCTCTTTGGGAATTTTTGAGAGATTTGTTTTGCGTAACTCTGCAACTAGACGATTTTAGCCAATTTTATGAAATAATAACAAAAACAAACAAAAAAAAAGCATTGTACAATATTAAAAAAATAAAAAAATGTATAGAAAAGTTGGCAGCATGCATTTTCATTTTTCTAAAGAATATTTTGATGAAAAATCTCTTTAAAAGAATTAATGCTGCAATAAAAAATGAAAAAAAAAAATTAGAAAAAAAGAAAAAAAAAAAGCGATATTACATACTCAAAAAAATATAAATAATTGAGTTAATTTTATTAATAAAGTTTACAAACTAAAGTAGTAAAATGAAATTGTAGAATTACAAAAATAAAAACTCAAATCATTTCAGTAAAACTTGTTTTGCATTTGAAAAAAAAAAAAATGATTCAGAAGAAAATATTGCTTTGTAAAAAAATTAGTTCAGTTTAAAAAAAAAAATAAATAAAAAATAAATTTGAATGTGAAACAGTCATTGTGAGCATATATACTTATATATATATAAATAATTAAATAAATATATATTAAACATAAAAAAAAATATATACAAATATTAAGTAGTCTAAAATTTACACATATGTACGTATGTACTTACATACATATGTATGTATGTATGTTTATGTAAACATATTACAACTAAATATTTAACGATTACAAATCAACACAGACACACACACACACATCTAAACAAACAGAAAGATGAATAATTACATACATAAAATAAAATAAAAGCAAAGAAAAAAAAAAACAAAAAATGGTTTATATAAAAAGTAAAACATAATAAGCAAAAAATATAAAATTATTGAATAAAGCATTGAATAAATAAAATATTTAAAAAATATGTTTAATAAATTTTACATTGTGATTTTTTTTACATGTAAGTAGAGGTGGAGCACTATCGATAGTCGGCGCCATAGATAGCCAGCGATTGTTTTTCTCAAACTATCGATAGTTATCGATAGTTTTCAATTGTGTGCTGTTTTAAATGTTGAATGTAAATAATAAGCCATTATACAATATACAATTTCAACAAATATTTATTTATAAAACCAAGAATTCTTATAAAGAAACAAAAACATGTTAATGTTTTTTTTTTTCAGCCGAGTTCGACGATCGGAAACAATTTGTCCGGCCTAGCTGAACATGCGCTCGGACTCGACTGAAGTGCCGGGTACGTATAAATATTTTAACATTTAAGTTTTAATTAGCAAAAAAAAAATATTTTATTGATTAAGCATATAGGCTTACCCCTATCCAGAGCAGTGGATCTGTATGCTGGGATACAATCTCTCCAGATATTGACGTTTTACAATAATGTCATCAATTCGGATGGTGGTTTTTATACCCGCCACACATAGTGTGAAGTGTATATTCAGTTTGTCGGAAAGCTTGTAACGCATTAAAGGAGACATCGCAGACCCTATAAAGTATATGCATATATTCTTGATCAGTGCGAGACGATTCGATCTAGCCATCTCCGTCCGTCTACCTGTATTTATACGTTTCATTCACTTAGTGTTACCAAGCCATATTGACCGTAAAGTCCTAAAACCATAAAGAAAACCACCATACAGATGTACCGTTTTTTACTGATGTAAAAATCAGCCCACATACAAAGTCACCACCCATTTTCAATTTTTTATTTCAAGAAAATGTTTATTAATCTGTAATTAGGTTAAAATTTTACTCCATTATTGTGTCTAAACTTTGGTTGTATCGAACTATTGACCCCAAGCCACCCTTCCCAAATTTTACTTAAGTCACTGTTTTTTTTTATTATAGCGGATAAACTTACTTGCAATCTATTTTAAAAGACAATCACAATGAAACGGACAATGCGTTGGCGGAAGGAATAAGGGATGGGGATGGGAAAAAAAATAAACAACAAGAAAAAAGTTAACTTCAGTTGGACCGAAGTTTATGTATATACCTGTTACACATCATTTGACATGGATAGATCTTCGTATGCAACATTTGTATAAAATTTTATCTTAAAATAGTAAACAAATTAAAAATATTCTTAAAAACTTAGAAATTCGCGGTCCGATTTGGACCAATTTTAAACTGAAGATTTGTCATGGTATATAAAAGTATTTGTGCCATATTTGAAGCGATTCGCTTTATAAATAGATTTTTTTATTGTAAGAACTTGACAAAATGTTGTACTTTTGTATGGGAGCTATACCTAAAAGTCGGCGTGGCACATTGATTTTAACATAGAAAGTACACAGGACATAGAAAAGCTTAAGTTTAAAATGTCAGCTTAATATCTTTAAAACTGAGCAAATAAATCGCGCAGCAACAAACAGACAGACGGACAGACAGACAGACGGACATGGCTAAATCGATTCGTCTCATTCGATGCCTCCTTTAATGCGTTACAAACTTTTCGACAAACTGAATATACCTGGTTTACACTATGTGTAACAGAAATTAAAAGTAAAGGGAGATCGAGCGGGTGAAGCCTTTTGAGCCTTACTATACTGGTACACAAGGTACGCCGAGCGACCTCGTTGTATCATCTCAGCCATTGATTAGAGGTGGATACACGTGAGCGTTTGACATACCCAAGTACCTAGCTCCTCGACCTTGTTGGTGTGGAATATTTGAACAACAGACACAGTTACCCCTACATGCCCAAATTGGGAAACCGTAAGTCCATACCGGCTTTATAATTGCTCTATAGACTAAAAGTTTGCTCCTCAGCTTGAGAGGCGACCTTCGTCCGATAAGCCATAAATGTTTTTTTAACCTTTCATTGAGCTGTGCCTTTTTGGTGAGAAGGTGAGGATGCCAAGTTAACATTCTGTTAAGACCCAAGCCCAGATACTTGGCTGTAGCGCTGCATGGGATTGTAGCTCCGTCGAGATGAACTTTGGGAGAATCACCTCTTCTTAAAGAAAAAGTCATTTGATTGGACTTCTCAGGGTTCACTACAATGTTCCACCTCTTGAGCCAAGTAGAGAAGATGTCGACTTTCCTTTGAAGAATTCCAGAAGCAACCTGTAGGGAAACGTCAGATTCGTAGCGACCAGCAATTTGCCTTCCTCTATAATCGGCAAGTCGGCTGTATAGAGAGTGCTAAAGGACTGGTCATAGAATACTTCCCTGAGGAACTCCGGCTCGAATATCTTTTATTTGGAAATTTTCTTCCCCACATCTAACGAAGAAACTCCTGCGCTCAAGGTAGGACCTAATAAAGGTATAGTATGGAGCTGGTAAGATCGTCTTAAGTTTGTGAAGCAGACCAGCATGCCACACCCTGTCGAAGGCTTGCTTTACATCTAGAAAGACTGCCGAACAAAACTTCTTCTCCTCAAATGATTCCAGAATCTTCTCGACTAACCTGTGGCACTGTTCCGGCGTGCCATGGCTTTCTCTGAAACCGAACTGGTGATCGGGGATCGAACCGGCCTCTTCCAGAATTGGCCGCATTCTACGCAGGAAAAGTCTCTCAACAACTTTGGAGAGTACCGACAGTAAACTTATTGGACGATATGAGGCGAGATTGGCTGCAGGCTTGCCAGGTTTGCGTATGAGTATTATTTCGGCGCATTTCCACTGGGTGGGAAAGTGACCAAGCTGGAAGCATTTGTTGATGATGTTGACAAGTATCTGCAACCCAATTGGGGGCAATGCTTTGATGGCAGAAACATCAATATTGTCGTATCCAGGCGATTTAGACGATTTGAGATTGCCAATTTCGCTGATCACTTCATCCATGTCAACTACAGAGATAGGGGGCGACATTTAACTGGGCACGTCGAGAAGAGTTTCCTCTACCCCAAGTTGGGAGCATCTGTCAAATGGAGAGAATATTTCGTACAGGTGATCGGCGAAGGCTGTAGCTCTTTCTGCATCCGAGCGATCTGTTTGATATCTCTGGGCCAATAAGTGGGCTCTCCAGACGAATGGCTGTTGAATGTGCTTTTATGTATACATTTAAATAGCTCGCGGCCTTTAGGGTTGTTAACACGGGAACCCCACCATGAATGCGCGTTGAAGTCGCCTCCAACAATGAACTGGGCCAAAGTTATCCAATAGCTGTTGAAAATGACTATGCACAACGGTGTGGCGAGGTGGACAGTAGACAGCCGCAACTGTGATATCTCCCTTCGGACAGACAACTCTCACCTTGGCACACTGCACCCAGGGTTCCTGATAGGCCAGAAGCTCCACTTATTTGATTCCACTCCTGATAATAACTGCCGCACCACCCCGGGCGATAAAGTCACTGATGATCATAAATAAACGAAGCCTAGATGTGGCGGGTATTCGAGCCTCAGTTCTACCATAGTTAACGTTTTTCCTTGTTTTTATTTGATATGAGACTGGTTTCCTATGTAGTATTGTGCACTGAGCACGATTATTGGTGCCCATCTCGTCTGTCCCCCAAAAATCGTGTTTTTAAGTTTTTTGACCATCTTGTCTCAAATGAGATTAAGTTGTAAAGGTAACAAAGCGTTATAACTGTTTTACGATTATTTTGAAAACGGAATCAAAAATTATCGAAATTATCTCTTTTTCGCGTTGTATAAGTACGATCGGGTTATGTTAAATGCTGTGAGAAAGATCAGAGATTTCGTACTAAAAAATAGAATAACATACTATATCGAAGTAACCAAACTATTTGTGAATTAGAGTAGCAACTTTATATTTTTGTTATGGCAATAACTTTTTGAATAATAAACAATTAGGGATAACCATGAAATTTTTGAAAGTCCTCAAATTTAGTTATTAGTTCAGCTGCTTTTTTTGTTAAATTTTTTAGAAAACTATTTGTGAACATAACACCTGTGCCAATACGTCGTTTTGTACAAAGGAAAGCTAATACATCTTTTAAAGAAAAGATTAATGTACGCAAGTCATTAAAATAATATTATAGATGATATCACAGTGCCCTAAGAGAAGCCCTGAGTGCCCTGCAAACTGAGCTTTAAGAGGTCACATGTTTGACAAAGGCGTCGACAAAAACCAAGGTTGGTTTTAAAATCATTTACATTTCAAGCTTCCTAATAAGGTATATTCAAACTTATTTGCTAATAAAAACTCTGTTTATCTGTTTTGGAAAGAAAAGACTTGCCCTTTCGAAAAATATATTATAACATTTCAGATCCTTTCTGTGTGTATTTTCAGGTGTTTCCTTTATAGGCGTCTCAAGTATGAATCGCTATGGAATTTTACAATGTGGGAACATCGATCATGGGAATGTCATAGACTATACATATATAGATTTCGAAAAATATGCCACGGTTGCCAACTACGCTATAAGCAACTACATCGGTCATTTCATACCACTATTTTAGCTTTGGTATGGAATTATTTTTACTTTAAAAAATTGTTCTTGCATGGGAAGTGGCTTGAATTGTCAAGATAAGGCTTCATAATTTATAACACAATGGGGGTCAAAGGAGCATTATAGACCTCTAGGACCATTGTTTTTGTTAAAAAGTTATTCTAATGGTTTTTAACGCAAATCTTTTTTATTTTTTAAACTGTTTCACATCGAAGTGGGTTTACATTTTTTAAATAATCCATACACCTATTCGACATATTTAGGAAACAATAAATTTTGCATTATTTCCAGATAGTATGGCTGCATTCAAAGCACTGGTACTCAACTCAATGCAATGACCGATTAATACTCAAGAAAGAACTTCGATGTTGGGAAGAGTTTTTTTGTAGTCCAGGACAAGGTACGTTTACGGACGCAAGTTTCTATAACCGACCGACTTTTTACGCGAATCATAATTAAATATTTATTATGGGCTCCTCCGCAGTTTCCGGTACTATATAGTATATGTATTCGACTAATAAAAATATACCAAATCAAAAGTCACACAAATATGCTTCAAATCAGTTATATCCAGTTCAAATATTTTATATTTTAAAATTTATGGTATAAAAACTTTGGTTTCGGTTGCAAATTAACAGCTCTGTTTAGTAAATGCTAATATCTCCACAGTTTTTGAAAGTCTCCTGAGGTCCACAGCCCAAAGCGCCAGTGCCATCTTCGCAAATGCCCCAGTTATTACCTGAAAACATTATAAAAAAATCTTTTTATATAAAAAAAGAAAAAAATCAAAAAGTTGTAAACTACCTCCAACATAAGTCCAACGCAAAACACAGTGATGGCAAGTTAGACCAGCTGGTAGCACCACATTGGTATCAAATTCGCCACTGGCTGAGCCAATATAACGACGATCACTGCCATCGGGAAAACGGAGCGTATAACGATTAAAGCAATCCTCCGACTCTCCACCATATTGATCCAAATTACATAAATGGAACTGGAAGTAACCCAAATGGTTGGTAGTTATACGCACAGTAACTGTCAAAGTCTGTCCATTTTGAGTGGAACGCGTAATGACTCCCTGACCATATGTGCCACCTAATTCATTAGCACGCGGTGTAGGATTCTGAAAATTGTCACCACATAAGCCACAACGGCCACCATTGGATTGCTGTACCTAAACGATTCGGCAATTGATTGAATGAAATCTTAATCAATTCTTTATATTCGTTCATTGTTAGTTAGTGCCACTTACGTATGAGCCACCACAGAAAAGTTCATTATCATTGTAATTAGCCGGTGCAGAAGAATCGTAACGCCAACGAGAAGATCTACTTGGCGGGCTCAACATCATACCATGGGCATTAATTTGCGCAAAGCAGATGGCAGCCAAAATGGCAACACTAATAATGAACTTCATTGTTCAGCAAAAGCAAAACCACCAGAAAAGAAACTTTCACTCCTCAAGAACTAAGGTCTTCTGGTGGCTTTTATAGCTGGAACAGCAGCATTTAATATGCAAGAAGCTTGAACCGATATCAATTTCTTGTTATCAGTCATAAATGTTTTATGAGCCTCTTCATATTTGTACATGTAAACACAATTGGTTTAATACGATATGTACTCATGTATATGGTATAAATGCTTATCATACAACTCAGTCGTTATTCAGAAAATTGTATAAATTAAAAATCAGTTGTTGTCCAATAATAAATCATATCACAGGATTACAAAATATATACAATATTTCGCGTTTTAATTTTTTTTTTTTTAAATTGCAAAAAGTTACAAATTTTTCATTTTAATTTTGTTCCAATAACTGATATTTTTTTTTTTTTTTTTTTTTTTTTTTTTTTTTTTTTTCCTATTTTTTTAAAATAATTTTTTTTTTTATTTTTTTTTTATTTTTTTTTTTTTAAAATTTTTTTTTTATTTAAAAAAAAAAAAAAAAAAAAAAATTTATTTTTTAAGGAAATTTTAATTCCCCTGACCCCCCCCCTATACTAAGATCATTGAATACCGAACATAATTATCCAAATATTTGTCATGAGTAACTTGATTTTAAAAACCCAATCTTTATGTACCCTAAGTTAAGTTGTATCTTACTACCATGCCTGATTGTATTGGATTTTCATACAAAAACTTAAAAAATGGTGTAGATTTGTATGCGGGCTATTCCTAAAATTTTGTTAGTCCTACCCATATTGGAATATTCTATTGGGACTATCATAGACACAATTTATACTAAATTAAGACTTTCTAGAAAAAGAAACAATGTCGTTTTTATGCAAAAAAAATTTTGGGGTAGATATGTATGGGGGATGCCCCCTAAACTGGGTCTAAAAAAAACCGTTTGCAAGTGCACATTTGAGTTTCAAATATGATGGCCCTATCTCTTATATTCTCCGAGATAATCTCTCTCCTACGGCAGACAGCATGACAGACATACAGACAGACTGACGGACAGACAGACATAGCTAGTTCGACTTCCCTTCCAATGCTGATCAAGAATATGTATACTTTATAGGGTCTTAAAATACTCTTTTACCCTTTGGGTACAGGGTATAAAAAACTAATTTTTAGTTAAATTCTAATACTGAATTCTTTAGATATTTTTATATTTTTCATTAATTTATTCACGATAAATTTTTTGTTTAAAGCGTAACCAAAAAAGTTGTCCATACAAGAAACTTTAATTAGTAGCAATTTGTTATTTATTTAAAATTTTTAGATTAATTTAAAAATAAAGGCTTAGTAAAACGTACATATCGATGCATGGTTCCCATTTTATGGGACACTAAATTTTTTTTAATTTTCAAATTGAATTCTTTTTTTGAATGATTCGATTTTAATAAAAATTTTTTTTATACCCGTTACACATAGTGTGAACGGGTATATTCAGTTTGTCAAAAAGTTTGTAACGCATTGAAGGAGAAACCAAAGTATATATATTCTTGATCAGCCATAACAATCGATAGCCATGTCCGTCTGCGCCGTTTGTCCGTATGTTTGGTCACACTTTTCGATGAAGATATAAAGATATTGGGTCTAATTTAAACTTAAGCTTTTCTCGGCAACGACTTTTTTAATTCAAATGAGCATTTTTCTTTTTGGATGACTTCCCAATTGATTTTTGATCATAAAAAACGGCACCCCATGTATATTTTTCGTCCACAATTTAGTTTTTCCTTGTTTTATTTTTAAAACATTCAGTACCAAAGTTAACGCTGCTTAAATTTTGAACTGATCCAACAAATATAGTTGTCATACAAAAAACATTGCTCATTTTTTAATTATAATTTGAAAAACTATTTTATATGTAAAGCTTTTCAACATATTATACATCAGGGAGAACGAGACTATTCGTTGCTGTTTGTGTTTCGGACACCCTTAAGGCCCGATGCCACCGATTTCAATTCTCTTATGGTGTATGCTTCTATGCTATTGGGATTAAAAATTGTCTAGCTAATCATCGACTCTGCATCAGCCCATACTAGTAATTGACTAGAACGAGATAGCCAAGCTGTCTAAATTCGTGTAAAAAGTGTCACTTGGCACGACCAGCTCTGAATCAGCTCTGACTAGTCAGTAATAACCAGAGTTGAACAGCGCCAGTACTGCTGGGTTTTTGTACTAAAACTTTTTCGATTTTCTTTCAAAATTATCGAAGAGATTTAAACTATTTTCAATGCAATATAATAACAAATTTTGACAAATTATTTTTCGTTTTGACCAAAGTTCTATTGAATCTAAGAAGCTTTCTATAAAAAAAAATATGAGACAACCAAAGATGTGGTTCATGTTTCGTTTAACAATCCCTCATTTAAAATATTATGCATCCACAATTTATATCTAACAATAAAAATATTTACATTCTTTGTTAAAATAGACAAGTTTGGTTTATTTTGCTTTATTAAAAAATTTGATAAAATGTAAATAGCAAATTTCAAACAGTTTTTGTTAATAGAAACTGCACAAAATAAATGTATTTCCATAATACAATAAATAGTTGCTTCCGTTGGACTTTTAAATCATATAAATATTTATTATTGTAGTGATAGTCATTTTAGTTATAGTTTAGATTACAACGGTATTGTGGAACGCTTAATCGTAAATGATTTATTTTAATTTATGTATTCCAAATTGTTGGCACTAAATATAATTCATAAAAGTCTCAACTGAAGTATTTGCCTGCTTGTAAATATTTCAAATACCACAATCGTACTTACAATATTAAGTTCTTCTCTTCTCCCGCACAATCGCGGCACTATCTGTTTTTGGACTTACTTTCTGAAAAAAAGTTCTGGACTAATCATTAAGCTGATTGCTCCCAGTCGAGCTAGTTAGTACGCCATACAATAAAGGGTATATGGCTTCTGACTGGTTTCTTGACCTATTAGTGATGAAACAATCAGTGTTGCTCCATAACTGCCTATATTTAATACTACGACAATAATATATTTTTTGTAATTTTTATATATTACTCAAGATAAAAAAAAAGTTATTTATTTTTTTTTTTTATATATGTAAAAAAATAAAATTAAAAAAAAAGACAATCTGTGTTTTAAGGATCCTAGACCTATGTATACACTTTAAAATCTTGATTACCCATATAAGTTTCTTACTGTATATAAATAAAATTAGAAAATTTCTGTAGTTGAAAAATATAAAGACTTTATTCTCAATTTAAATAATTTTAGTAATTCATTAAACAGTAGTAGTCATGTAAAAATAAAACTTTCAAATATGCAAAATAAAATCAGTAAACTACTCTGCAAAAAAAAAAGTCAAGTTTACACAAAATCATCTTTCTTTTTTTTTTTTTTTACTTTTTTAGTGTTTGCACAAAATTACTTATATCATATTCTTCATCGTATTGATGCTCTGACCAAAGTTCCGGCAGATTTTCAATTATAGCATTCATCGATGCTGTGCCGTTTCCATTGCCAGCTACACCTATTGATGACGAAGATGACGTTGACGCGTCCTTTCCATTTTTTAAACTAAACAAGTCAAATAACTCTGAGGTGCCCATGGTTTGTAGCGATGCATTTTCAGCACTAACCACTGTATTGGCAGTGAGAATCTTGAATTTTTGAAGACCCATAATTTTTTCTTCAAGTGAATTTTTAGTAATTAGACGATAGACATTGACAACTTTCTTTTGACCGATGCGATGAGCACGATCCATGGCTTGGAGATCTTTCATTGGGTTCCAATCGTGCTCCACAAAGATTACTGTATCGGCGCCAGTTAAATTAAGTCCAAGACCACCAACCTTTGGGCAAAGAATATATTGAAATTAAAATTCAAAAATAGTTACATGTTTATTACATACCTGTGTGGTTAGCAGTAATACATCAATGCTGGGATCACTATTGAAATTGTGTACTATATCTTGTCGCATAGAAGCCGGTACGCTTCCATCAAGGCGCAAATAGGTAACTGATGGCAAATGTTTACGCAGCAAATCTTTTTCGACAATATCCAACATAGCTTTCAATTGACAGAAAATTAACGCACGATGTTGACTAACCGACTCGGTCTGCACACCAATACCGCAGTCGAGTAACAGTTGTCTGAATATTATATTAGATTAGCCTTTAGTTCTTAAAAAAAAAAGAAGTTTTAATGTTGAACAACTTACTTCAATGCTGGCAATTTAGCCGAGTGCTCGATGTCATCCAACGATGTATTCATTGCAGCCAAATCCGTTGTCACCTTGCCAAACTGCGTCAGGTCCTTGAGAACTAGTTTTGGATGATTGCAAACATTTTGAAGATATCGCAGCGCTTGGAATATGTGTGTTTTAGTACTGAGATTCTCGCCAGTAGCATCACTTAATTTATCCAGACAGTCTTTCAAATGTTTATTACTAAAATCTTCGTAAAGTCGCTCTTGCAATGGACTTAACTCGCAAAGCAAATCCTGTGTTATCTTTGGTGGTAAATCAGTAAGTACATCCTCTTTAACACGACGCAACAGAAATGGTAACACTTGTCTATGCAATGATTCCATTGCCAACACTCCCGCTTCTTGTTCCTTGGCAGAACTTTTTCCATCTCGCGATGCCAAAATCGGACGAGAGTAACGTGCAATAAACTGCTTTTCTGTACCAAGAAAACCTGGCATCAAAAAATCGAAAAGCGACCACAGCTCCAGTACATTGTTTTGAATAGGCGTGCCTGAAAGTATCAAACGATGTTTCGCTTTAAGTTGTTTAATCGCTTTTGAGCTCTTCGTTTTGCCATTCTTAATAATATGTCCCTCATCTAAGACACAATAGTTCCAGGGTATGCTTTGAAAGAAATCAATATCCTTCCGTACGGTATCATACGATGCAACAACCAGATTGCAAGTGGTGCCAATGTGACAACGTAGCTTTTCGCGGCTTGTTGGCAAACCAACATAATGAAGTGGACGTAAAATTTTCGATTTCTTTAAAAATTTTTCAACTTCATAGACCCAATGACCGGTTAGCGTTGGAGGACAAATAACGATACTTGCTAATAGCCTTTCTTTATTACTCAAACTCTGATGATGATCGCCGGCGAGTACGCAAATGGTTTGCAATGTCTTGCCTAAACCCATATCGTCGCACAGTATGCCATGTAGATTGTATTTGTTTAAAAACCAAAGCCAATTAATTCCAGCCTGTTGATAAGAACGAAGTTCTACGGACAAGGTCACAGGCACGGAAAAATCTGGTATAGTCTTCGGTGCGAACAGATAATCAAGAAATTCGCGGTCACGTGTTTTACGTGCCTGAAGCTCCGTCGATTTTATCTCTTCTTTGCATGTGGACGATTTTGAATCAAGCGGCATAAGTTGTATAAGCAAAGCAAAGCAATGGGTGGCTAAAAGACGTACCGACTCATCAGGATCACTCATAGAGCCAAGAAGTGGCACCACCAACAAAACGATATATGGTACTATTTTTATTTGCAGTTTATCCACAACACGTTCTATGGCTTCCATAGCGCCTTGTCGCTCAATGACGTTGTCAATATTTTTTAATAAAATCACTAAGTGATTTACTACAAAATCCATAGTACGACAGGCATCAATCAATGCAATTGTAGCGAAACAACGTGCAGCCATGTGACGTATCTGGAAAACAACGGATATAATGATGATAAATATAATATTAAACAATATTTTGTGAGCAGACTTACAGCTTTAATTGGATGCGTGATAACTTTGCCCAAATGTGGTAACAATTCAAACAATTGTTCATGCAGAGATGCATCAATATGTGGTGCTGCAGTTTCTACTAACTGCAATGAAGTAATTAATTCATTCGATTCAACCAAATCGGGTATAATAGCGACTAGTTTCTCCATTGTATTATGTTTTTCCACAAACTGTGAAAGCTTTGAGAACATTAATTGCTCGAAAATAGGCACCTTATTTACAATCTGTGCACCAAAGGTACTGCACAATTTTGAAATCACAAAAGAAGCGCCAATTCGTTGTATACGACATTGTTTTGCTTCCTATAACGACGATAGCAATAATAATTGTAAAATCATAAGAATTAAGTCTTATTTTACTCACCAACAATTTTGCCTGATTCGCTGTGCTTTCAGCTGCAGCTGCGGCTGCTGCTATAACCTCCGTAAGTGGTGGTCGTCCAGGACCACGTGTAGTGGGAGTAGCAGAACCAGACGCTGTGTTACGGTTTTGACTGGTTGAGTTCTGCTGTTGGCTAAGCGTGTGTATTCCGTAGTACAAACAATTTGATGTCACTGTTTCCGGTACTGGAGTATCAAGAAATGTAACATCAATGCTGGCCTAATATAATTTGAGAAATAAATTATATATATAATTAAGCTTTTAACTCTTTTAAGCTATTTATAACATACAATTTTTGGCGTAAACTCCGCATCGCTACGTAATAGCGTGCATAAATTAGTTAATATTTTGCTATTCGGACTAGGATTTCTATCACAAACTTGACCCATTAAATGTACTAGAAAATCTGCAGAGAGTTCTTGCAGCAACAAACAGTCTTCGCGTTTTATTGACTCCATAAGAGGCTTTATTACTGGATTTAGTTTTTCGGGTAGACAATGTAAAGCGCATATAGCACCAGCCAGCGCAGCTTGTGTGCTTACATGATATGCCAATTGTTCGTTGGCAGTTTGCTGATATGACGTCTGTAGACCTTTGCGTCGTTCTTGCAACATATCATGAATTTTTGATTTAAGTGTGTATTGTCGCAGGTCATCGGAAAGTGAGTAAGCAACAGCTTCGATTTGGTCGAGCGTTAGAATCTTAGCATTATTAAAATCGTTTATGGGTATTTTATTTTGTTTAAGTGTTGCAATAAAGTCCTGTGCCTCTTGAACAAGCCTGTGAAATTTAAAATTTAGTTTGTATATAAGGAATAGAAACATATACTAAATCTCATACCTGGTCAACGATATAGCCACCTCATCATAATAGCAGTAGTCTATAACACAATTATGTAACTTTTCCTGTAGGCTCGGAGGACCAGGCCGCACGCTCTCATCATTTAGAGCCCAAAAAGCTATAATTAGTGCACAAATAATACGCTGCACTGCAGAGCGTGAGTTAAGATGCCCTAGTAAAACTTTGGTATAAATATCAGTTGGACTCTCCGTCGTGTAGACCACTCCTGGCGCTGGTTGTACCAAAAACTGGGATAGAGCACCGAGTACTCGTGAAGCGGTAATACGTGCACGCACATAGTTTGCTTCCCGCAATTCGACGGGTGTTGCCTCGCTACCACCTAGAAACAACTTTTGCGATCCACTTAACTGTGCGCCGCCTAAATCATCCCCAAAACGCTGCGTGCGTCTACGAAGCATTGTGGAATTTGTTGTAATCGCAGATGACGAGTCTATGGCTCTAGAGTGTATAAGAAGAGCAGGATCAAATGCCAATCGTGGTGGTTGCATTGCTAAACATATCCACGAGGATACATATGGACATGCGGCTCGCAAAAGCACGCCAAGTTCAGCATATTGTATAAGATTAACCCATACAGAGCGTGCCATATTTTGAATATCAGCCTGAGGTTCGACTAGAATACGTTGATAAATATGACGTAGAGCTTCCTGCAAGAGCTCCGAATTCCAATCCATAACTCCAAAATTAAGTTTTAAATTTTTTGAATCAAAATTGAGTGTTTCATCGTTATTTTTGTTGTCAGTACAACCGTTTGTTGATGTTACATTTACATTGGAATGATCTTCAGATTTTTTAATATTACTGCTTGTGAGTGTTAACAATGTTTGCAATGTCGACTTGCGCACGGAGCTGGTACTGTGCGATAGAAAGGGCCATAATCTTGGCACTAACGTAGACATAGGTTCCATTCTATGAAGAAAGACAAAAGTTTGTTATTAATTTAAATACATATATAAAGGGTTGTTCTTAATTACTGTATCCAATTGGCTGCATTCGGTAGACACAATATAGCCGCCAATAAACCCATGAAACTATTACAAGCCGCTGTTAGTTCATCCTGCTCCAGCAATAAATCCCATAGCACTTTCACAATAGACGATACTTGCATTGGATTAAGTAGTTTAGGTAGCCAAGATGCAACTGGTATAAGCGTAGATGCAGCTACAGCACCTACATCGTCGACAGCATCAAAAAGTCCAATCAGTATATCGTTTATAGACTGTGGCAAGTAGATATGTAACAGTTCTTCACGAACAACAAAGATGTACTTTAAACCCAAAAGTCCACCATGGCGCACTTCCCATTCATTTTTATGTTTAACTAATTGCAACAATATATCAACGATTTTTTGTATTTTCTCTGCAGCTAAGTCACGCACTAAGGTTCCCAACACCTGAGCACAAGTCTCACGTACCGGAGCTACAACTTGATCTGACACAAAATCGCCAAAACGATCGAGACAAAGTACGCAAAGTAATCGCAATGCAGCGTCTTCCAGCCATCGATTATGACTTTCAATCATCTAAGTAGAGAAATAGCGGAAGTAGATAAATTTAAAAGGACCTTTTTACGTTATACTCTCAATAAGTCTACCTCATCATGCGTCATATATATATTCTTTCCCGCACCTTCTATATTATTATTAATAAGTTCTCGTAATGCGGTCGCAGCGCCATGACGCACTTCCCATTTTGGGTTAAATAGATCCATATAGAGACGGGCACAGAAATTTTCAAGTGGCCATGTCACAGCGTCCACCCAAGTGCCTGTTACATCTGGTACGGGATCTAAAATAAATATTAAAGATTTAAAATAAATGAAAAAAGTTTGGCTCAATACATGATCGTTTGTTTAGTTTTAAAGCAGTTATCAATATTTTCATTTTTTATACCATATTACTTACCATTTAATCCATAGAAAATCTCTTGGCGATGACTATCATTGCTTGCCTTAATGCGTTTCTTTTCCGGTTCATCGCCATTGCTGCTTACTGTCGAATTGCGACGACTAAGCGGATTGGCACCAGATACTGCCGCGTTTGAACTGTTTGTATTCGAAACTGCTGCAGCAGCAGTAGTTGCATTTTGACGTGCCTTTCGCTTTGCTCGATTTATTTCACGAGAACTCAAGGGCTGACTATTACCTGTTGTCGAATTTGCTTTTATATTGAGAATATGCTCAACAGGAATTTTCTCCTCATTTATGTTGTAATTACATGGAGTACGTATCATATCCTCATCAGAGATCAGATCAGTTGAATTAACGCCCAGCTTTATTAATCCTAATTTCTCATTTAGTAGCGCACGTTGCCGACTAAGACGCTCAGCGCCTTCTGCAACACCAGATGTAGATGACTCATCTGCTGGTATATCAAATTCAATACCCTCAGATCCAATAAGACGTGCACCCTTTTGAAGTATTTGCAGTAAATCAAAATCTGCAAATGACAGCAAGCGACTACCACTAACACAGTCGCCTCCATTTGAAGTTGCGCTTGACGAAACATGTGACCCACTGGATTGACAACTATCCTCTTCTAGACTTACAGCACTGGGCAAATCTGAAGTTTCTTTTTTTATAACCGATTCGCGTTTAACAGCCGGCAAGGCTTGTAGTTCAGGTTGCCAAGTCGGTACATTCTTCAATATTGCCTCGACTGATTGCGCAGCTGCTATACGAGTGTCCCATAACGGATTGTGTAAATATCCTATCAGACGATTTAGTAGTGCGTGCAGATCGTGTGGATAAAGCTTTTGAACTTCACCAATTTGTTTAGCGGCAGCACGGCGCGTAGCAGTCGACGAGCCCGACTCGAGTAGGATAAAAAGCCGATCGAGCCTAAATAGTATAAATAAAAGTTAATATTTAAAAGCGTTTTATTTATACAAGTGGTTTTTAACACTTACCGGGATGTCATTATTTAGAGCAGTAGTCTGGTTTTCCAATAGATCAAGAAGACCGTATAGATTGTTTCGACAAGTTTTCTTTTATTTTTTTAAATTGTTTTTTTGGATGTGTTTGCCTCTAGTAAGTAACTAATCTGAAAAGCAAAATTATGAGGAAAGAAAATTAGTTTACGTTAACAATGTGAAAAAATATAATAAACAAGAATTCACCACAAAAAATAACTAAAAATTACTTAAATTGTTTCTCATTATATCACTTGTCAATTTGTCACGTATGCGACACATACGCCTGGTAAATTGTCAGTTTAGAAGAAATTGAAAACATTTTTGTAAACCCACACAAATCGTGTTTCTCCTCACCGTTTGATATTATATTTTTCTTAATATACTATATTATCCAGCAAGAACAAAATTAGGACTATGTGTACACTCATTGAGATCAGACAGCGAGACCTACAAACATTTTAAGCATGTTAAATATTTTCTATTTGCTTCGGAAACAGAAAACCAGATTACTATCATCTTTTATTTTCTCAGTAATTTTAAAGCTGTGTTATACATCGTTTATTTTGTGAAGTCATATTTTTAAAGTGATAAGAAACGGGACAAATCAATCTAAAAATAAACAAATTTTAGTAAAGCTACAAAATATATTTTAATTTAGTCAAAATTGGCCCACATTAAAGAGGCAATATGAACATGAACCCTGGCCTTAACATTTTTATACTCTTTCCAAGAAATTCAAAGTTCTGAAAAGTATATACATTCTTGATCTCATTTTCAGACGCTTTAGTTTTACTTTTCATACGCATAAGAAAAACATAAAACGTGAAATCTGAAACGAAAATATGAGATCGAAATATATAATACATTTATAATACTATAAACTTGGTTACTTTTTAAACGGAAATGGTCAGAAAAACACGATAAGCATAAGTGATTTTATTTATACGTACAAACGCACATTTATATTGTAAATAAATGACGATAAACAATAAAATGATGCGGCCTTGCGTTAAAATATAATAGCAGTCAGTACACGCACACCCCCAATAAGAACTAATGGATTGGTTGGCTGAATGGCAAAAAAAATACTTGACTCGATAACAATGCAATTATATTTCCATTATACGAGAACTATTGACATCAGTATTTTGTATAAACGAAAAACTTTTTTGTATTTTTTATTAAACCCCTCCCTTAATTTAACAAAAAAAAAAAAAAAAAAAAACAAGGAGAAAAAACTTCGATAGAACCGACGTTTTAATATCCGTTTTACATTGTCAATGATTAGCTTAAAGGCAAAAAATTATGTTGGCTTTTATATAAGTATCAAGAATATTTTCAATTAATAATTATATTAATAAAATTGAACTTGTTCTTAAAAATATTTTTAAAAAATGGCGGTGGTTTGTTAAAAGAAATGTTTATTTTTTTTAAAATTTTTTGTGCAATACTGACCAAGAAGACTTGTACTCTTTTTAAACCCTATTTCATTATTATTAATATATTTTGTAGTCTTTACACCATATAGTACAATATATAATATGTTAATCAGATGCCGAAAGTCAAAGAGAATAAGCGAATAAGTTTCTTGCTGCGATGGTAGTGTAATTATTTTTTCGTCAAATACTTATAACCGAACTATTTTTAGTTTCGTCGATTTTAATAGTAATTTGCGTTGCATCATATGATATAAGTATGTATTTGAAAGCTTTAATCTGGAATTAAAAATGTCCTATACAAAAATTTCAAACATATATTTTTATATGAAATAAACATATAGCCATTTCACAATTATTTAGAATATTTTATACATAAGATTTTCCTAATAAATACACCAAAATTTGATGTATGGAGTGTATAAAAGCTTACTTCAAAAAAAAAAAAAAAAAAATAAAAATGAATTATAATAACAATTATATAGTTATATAGGCTATCCTTACATATATAGTGCTGAGCAAATAGGATGATATTAGATATGCTTTTACCCAATTTGGTGTGAATAAACTCATAATACGGGCGGTAAATTTTAATAGGGACTGTATCTTAAAATGGGCGTTGCATCTTTTTTTATCATTGGCTGACATAAGAAGTGTTTTTACATACTTTGGAGTTAATACATTCATAAATAATCCCTATTTTTATACAAAAATTCGAAAATGGGCGACAAGTTGGTATGGGGCCTATATCTTAAATTGGGCGTTGCAACTGTTTTTTGACATTGGATGACATAAGAAGTGTTTTTACCCAATTTCGAGTGAATACATTCATAAATAATTACTATTTTTACACAAAAATTCGAAAAAAAGCGGTAGGTTTGTATGGGGGCAACACCTAAAAATGGTCGTGGCACTCTCGTTCTCGAACTTAACCTAGTCGTTGCCGACAAAAGTTTAAGTTCCAAATTTTAGCTTAATATCTTTATATCTTCAACAAAAAAAAGCAAAGAAATATACAGACGGACAGACAGACAGGCGGACATGACTAAATCGGTTCGTCTCGTCGAGCTGATCAATAATATATATACTTTATGGGGTCTCCGATGCCTCCTTTAATGCGTTGCAAACTTTTGTCAGTCAGTTACATCCATCGGCACAAACTTAATGTACACTACTATTTTACTTGTATAGGTTAACAAAGCGAAACAAGCGCTTATAAAATAATTTAAACAATTCATGAAAACCAATAATAATCATTAAAAAAAATTCTTATCAAAAACTTAACACAGCAGAGGAGTTCATTTGCTTCTTTGGCCGCTGATTTCGCCTAAAATAGCTTTTGTCATAAAAAATATTATATTCATAAACGATTTACCTTATCACCAAAGCTTTGCGTAATTCTCAGTTGTCCGATTAGATGTTGTATAAAACCAAAGAAACTTGTTTATAATAATGCATTTTTGATTATTTAAAATTTATTATTGTATTTAAAATAAGTAGAAATAAATAAGAAACACATGAACATTTCTATGCCAAGTCTTTATTTTTTAAGAGTATTGGTTCGACTTGACTAGATAGCTAATCTGACTCCAATTTTTTATAAAAAATATTCCTTGTATATAAAAGAAAATTAAATTGGGAAAATGGCACGAATGAGTCGGTGCGCTAAGCAGCATTTTGTATTATCATTTACGCTTTCCGCTGTAATTTCATCAATTATTTGTGACGTGTTTTTTTTTCACTAAGTCGTCTAAACATATAACATAAAGACGACGACGACGACGACAACAAATAAAAGCTCGCAACGAAAAAAAAATCGACACAAGGCGAATAAATAACAAGGGAGAACAGAAAGAAAAAAAATATAAGTATATTTGAAATCTAGCGCAGCAAATCTAATTAAACAACAATACTTATATAAAGTTGTTCGTCAGTAATAAGAGAGAATAAACAAAACAAATACCACATACACATATTTTATTATACAATTAGAATGAAACTTATTCACTTAAATGAAGAAAAGTGAACAAGTGTTTCATATACTCGAAATGTTTGCTTGCATGCTTGTTTACAAAGTAAATATGAAATTCCAAAATTGTCCCCAAATGGTAGACATTTTAACCATTTTTATTTTGCCGAGAAAGACTTTCAGATACATATACAGGAAAAAAAATTACTCGAAACTTTGAGCAACAAAATATAAATTTGTAAGTTGTTTAAAATATAATTTTTAAAGGATCTTCAAGGTTCACTATTCGAAAAATTGAAAAATTCAAATTAATTTTTATTTAAAAGTATATTTTAGCATAGTTTTAAAACAAATATCATCATTTACCGACAAACAATTATATGTTCTGAACTTAATTGTATTCCGGCAAACCACACTGAGTTCTACTAAAGGGCAAGACTCAGTCCAAAAAAAGTGATCTTCAAGTGGAATTTTTTTGTAACTATTGAAAAATAATAGTCTTAGGTAAAATAGTTTCAAGCGTAAAAGGATTTTTAAAAATTTTGAAAATTATGTCAGCTATACCATCTTGAAAATCTTTTAAATCATTATTTTTGAAACCATTTGATGGATTTAATTAAAAAAAATATAAGCAATATATGGTTAATTTCGAATACGCTCTAATTATATATTATATTGTTGCATATTATATAAGTCGCTTTCTGTGTCCCCATATCCCTTTAGTATGCTTAAATCTTAAAAACTACGCAACGGATTTTGATGCGGTGTTTTTTAATAGCCGGTACCGGCCGTTTGCGGCGGTACCGGCCGTTTGCGGCTGCAGCGTGCCTATAAATAGCGCGTCGGAGGACGCTGTTCACCCTATAGCACTTTGAATTTAGCAGCGATCGGGTGCGAGGCCGGAGCCTTCGGTTTTATATACAACGTTTACAGTTTTTCTGTAGTGTATTTTGTATCAGCATTGCACCCGTGCCAAGCCGGGGCAGTTCGTTATTTTATGATAAAAATTAAAAATTTTGGTTGCAGCGTGGTGCGCTCTCACTAAAATCGCAACATCTTACAAACTATTAAAGTTTTATATTTTTCAAAATCATTTTACGCTTGAAACTATCTCACCTAAGACTGCTATTTTCCAAGGTTCTATATAAAGAACGAGATTCAACACTTAGTTAGATGTTTTTTCACCAATTATGAACAAATTACTATCAAAATTTCACCAATTTTAAATAAAAATCCGAGCTTTTTGAATATAAAAGCAAATTAAAAGAAGAACCGTCTGGTCCAACAAAGATAAAGTTTTTAAAGTCACTCATAATTCGGGTCCCGCTGCTTGCTTGCAAGTTTTTTTTAAATTTGCATTTGCAGATGTTCAAACAAGGTCTATTCAAACAATGTTAAACGATTGTTTAAATAATCGACATAAAATAAATTTCGAGTTTTCGAAAACAATACTGAATAAATAAAGCTTGTAGAAAAAAAAAAAGAAAAAAACCAATAACTTTCCGACAAAAATTTACGCAAGTTAGAAAAATAATTTGATATAAGATATCAAAATCACAAGGTTTCTAGAGAATCGAATTGTTAAGACAGTGAAATATATAACAAAAAAAAAAAAAACGAACTTATATACCTAGACCAAAAAACTCACTTTTTATTGTCAAAAATCCTTTCAATTAGGATTTCAAATGTTTGGTGTGCTGACAAAATTGTACTTAATTCTTTATTATTTCCAGACAAATATATGTTTCATATTGTATTTTAGGGCTAAGACAAATTTATGTATGTATCTATTGTATTTATACAAATGTTTAATCGATATTTGAAAAATATAGAAAATTTTTTACAAATATACAAACATACATATATTAACATAAGATATTATAGTTGCCTTATATTTGTTTATAGAAAAGTGTTTAATATAAAATTCAACTATACTATACAACCTACACGTCATAAAAGTTCAACAATCACATACGTATGTATATGGATGCAGGGTACAATAGACAACATTCTCGTAATAATAGAGAGCAAATATATTTTCGCGTCTCGTTATCAGAATAGAGCTTGGCCCCATTAGACTCCGGCGCTATAGCATGTTTTGGTTCTGTCGACGTACGCACAAGCTCCGCAGCGTCAGCGCCACGACAACGGAAGCAGCGTACAAAAGGGAAGCTTTTTTTTTTTTTCTTCTGCCACCGCAACATTTGACGCCATGGCCAAACAACCAATGACAACAACTGCGTCGACGGGCATCAGTCGTCGGTCTGTACAAAACTATTTTGCCGAATTTAAGTTTATTGCTTACAATAAAAAAAAACAAAGTGTTCAATTGGACACATTTTGCAGTCAATTCATTGCTACTTACCTTTGGCAAACGATTGTTTCTTTAGTTTTAAAAATTTTCTTGCATATTTTTCTTCTTAGTTTCATTTATTTATTAATTTTTTTTTTTTTTTTTTGCTTTTTATCTTTTTTTCGTATTACTGGTTGAGCACTTTGTTATATGTACGCGCCGCAGCTGGCTCTGCTGTTGTCACAGTCGCTGCTACGCGTTCACTTTTGCACGAATTTTCCTATTCATTCACACTCTTACAGCCTTGCGGATATAGCGAGTAGAGCAATACATAAATTGCTTTAAATATACACATTTAGGCTACGATGAGCGCATTTGGCATTGTTTTAATATTTATGCGCAATTCCTTTCGCGTGCTTACACACCCGCGCACACCATACAGTCAACGTTTTAATTTAACATTTGGTTTTACACTTTCACACTTGTTTTCCTTTAATTTTAGAGATTTTATAATTTGCTGTGCCAACATGTTCAACCACGCTGCCGGTATTTATATAAATGCTGCGAGAATCACATCTGCCGTACTTTTTGTACGGCAGATTGGAGAGTTTTACCGATTGAGAAAGTTTTAAACAGGTTCGTACTCATGCACTCACTTACATTGGTGCGACCAAGATAGAAACACGGTCTATGAACGCGATAGTTCTACATTTTGATATTAGCTTAGGTTGCCACACTGCTTAAAAAAAGGCAAGCATATTATTTTTTTTTACGAATTTAGCAGGCTCTACTTAGTTCAATAAGAATGTTTTGTGACCAATTCCTATTGAGTCTTATTTATAAGTATATAACAAAAATATTGTAAATTCTACATTTGTTGAAATAGTAAATAAAATTCACAGTAAGTTTAAACAGTACACATGAAAAAAAAATACTATATTTGCTTTTTTAATATTTTATAGATAAGTATTAAGATATTAAATGACTAAATATAGCAATTTACTTAATACCAAATTCATATTTATCAAAAAGTTATGAATATTATTTATTTCTTATTTAAATACGGTTTAAATTAGTTGTATATTTTTTATCTAAGTATATGAAATATATTATGTGTAACCACAAGAGATTTGCGGAAATAATTATTTTGACTTTACATATTAAGGAACATATAATTGCAGAAGTTTGTTATATATATACAAATTATCTTGCGGTTATAAGCCACATACTAATCTATATTGATAGCGCCTATTAAACCAATTCGGAACACTGGTTCCTTATATTCAAAGGCGGCTATATGAATTGGTTCTCTAATAGTCTGGTAACACAATGAATTCATATATACATCCTGCTTGCACATAATCTCGTTCTCTCTTATTCTTATTGTAAACTGTAGTTTTGTTGTGTTGTGTGCGTCGCTTGCTTGCGAACTCATCTGAAAATTTTAATTTTCTCTTTAAAAAGATAGTTAAAGTGCTTTAAGTTATATTGAAAAGGTTAAACAATGAATACACTCGGTCCTAAGAAGGATGGCAGTCCGAATGTTGAGTTTTTTCAAGCACCAGAAACATTGCAAGGTTTTGAATCGATACGTCAATGGCTGCAAAAAAATTGTAAGAAAGTAAGTACCACACCACAAAGCGCCGCCACCATCGAATGTAAAAGAAAAATGGCGCACACACAGACAGTGCGAAATAAGTTTTCATTTCGTTTTTTAACTTACAGTATTTGGCACACAGTTCCGAGCCGATAACGAAAGAGTCACTGTCGCAGTTAATTATACAATTTTTGCAGTATGTGGAGGCTAAACTGGGCAAAAATTCGGTAGAACCGCCGGCTACAAGAATTCCGGTAAGTACAGGGTGTACAGCACGGCAAAACAAGGTGGAATAAAAAAAATATTAAAATCTTATTTCATTTAGATGCGTTGTTTTCTGGACTTCAAAAGTGGCGGTGGTCTTTGCATTATTTTTTCTACCATGTTTCGTTTTCGGGCTGAACAACGTGGTAAAAAATTTGATTTCTCAATTGGCAAAAATCCAACACGTAAAGATCCAAACATACAACTTTTAATTGAGATCGAACAAGCGTTGGTTGAAGCTGATCTCTATCGTATACCGTATATCTATTTTCGCCCTGAAATCGAAAAAGAGTTTTGAATCGCGGCTACATGAAATCCTTGATAATCGTCGAGTAGAAATTGTGTCTGCTGAAGAAGATGCAACGCATATAATATATCCAGTTTTGGATCCGCACCAAGATGAATATGCACGTCCAATATTTAAGCGTGGTAATCATGTCATGTTGCATTGGTATTATTTTCCTGAGTCGTACGATTCGTGGACGGTAAATACATTTGAGTTGCCCGATAACGTACCAGATAATCCAGAATCTCCAGCTGAGCGCTGGCGTGTATCGGCATCGTGGATCTTAGATTTAGAACAATACAACGAATGGATGGCTGAAGAAGATTATGAAGTGGATGAAGTAGGAAAAAAGAAAATGCATAAGCAGCGCTTGTCTATTGATGATATTATGTCATTTGGAGATGAAAAAAGAAACCGATTGCATCCGCTGGTGGTAAACAAAAAAGACGACGATCTCCGTCACCAGCAACTTCAAAACCTGGCAAACGTAAGCGTTCACCCGCTGTATTGCATAAAAAGTCACGAAATGATGAGGAGGATGAAGACCTAACTCGTGACATGGATGATCCTCCCGCAGAGCCAAATGTACAGGAAGTGGTTAAATCTGCAAATGTATTGCAGTCAACCGCAAGTCCAGCACCTGGAGGAAAATCTCGTGCTGACAATGATATGATGCCCATTAAAGGTAATGAAAAATAATATAAACGATTGAAATTATTTTAAAGTTAAACCTTTTTTTTATTTTTTAGGTGGTACAATGACAGATCTAGATGACGAAATGACTGGTGGGAGTGCAGCCCAAGCACTCTCTACGCTTGACGGCGAAAATTCGCAAACTGGCAAAACGAGCGACAATAGCAATACGCAGGAATTTTCCTCTTCAGTTAAAGAAGATATGGAGGATAATGTTACCGAACAAACGCATCATATAATTGTACCTTCGTACTCTGCTTGGTTTGATTATAATTCGATACATGTTATCGAGAAACGCGCCATGCCCGAGTTTTTCAATAGCAAAAACAAATCGAAGACGCCAGAAATATACATGGCATATCGCAACTTTATGATTGACACCTACCGGTAGGCTTTTTAACAAACATTGTTTTTTAACTCAACTAACGAATTGTAAAATTTTACAGATTAAATCCCACAGAGTACTTGACTAGTACTGCTTGCCGTCGCAATCTGGCAGGAGATGTTTGTGCAATCATGCGTGTACACGCTTTTCTTGAACAATGGGGTCTGATTAATTATCAAATCGATGCAGATCTGCGTCCTACGCCAATGGGTCCACCACCCACTTCTCATTTTCACATTTTGTCGGATACTCCATCGGGCTTACAGTCTTTGAATCCACAAAAAACTCAACAACCATCTGCTGCAAAGACCCTACTTGATCTCGATAAAAAACCACCAGTTGGTAAAGATGTGAAAGAAGGTTCGGTTGAGGCAGATAAACCAAGCTCTTTACCTGGTGCTGTGGGTATTAAAACTGAACCAATCGAGAACGGTGGCACGACGACGACCGGTCAGTTCGGCTTAAAGTTGGACCAATATGCGAAGAAACCTGCTGCAATGAAAAATCGTACAGCTGCGAGTATGTCGCGTGAATGGACTGATCAGGAAACATTATTATTACTGGAAGGTTTGGAGATGCATAAAGATGATTGGAATAAAGTGTGCGAACATGTTGGCACACGTACTCAAGATGAATGTATACTGCACTTCTTACGTTTGCCAATCGAAGATCCATATCTTGAGGACGATGGAGGCTTTTTAGGTCCTTTAGGCTGTCAGCCTATACCTTTCAGCAAATCAGGCAACCCAATTATGTCTACTGTAGCATTTTTGGCATCCGTTGTTGATCCGCGTGTAGCATCAGCTGCTGCTAAAGCTGCTATGGAAGAGTTTGCGGCAATAAAGGTGAGAATAAAAAAAAAGAAGAAAAAAATTACAATAACTTATTTTTTCTCTTGAATAGGATGAAGTTCCTGCAACCATTATGGACAACCACATGAAAAATGTTGAGAAGGCATCTGTTGGTGGTAAATTTAATCCAACCTTTGGACTTGCTAACAGCGGCATAGCAGGTACCAGCAACGAAAGAGAAGATGAAGAAACAAACGCCAGTGGCGTAGGTGGCGCTACTAACACAGACGAAGAAATGAAGGACATCTCTAAGAAAGAAGGTGCGTAAAAAGTCTAATTTTTTTTTTTTCAAACTATTAGTTTTATGATCATTATTTTTCTTTTCAAAATTCGCTGATCTCTAAACTTTTGATTCGGCCAAAACCATCTAAATTTATTTCCAACCAAATGTGATTGTTTCCGTTTTTTTGTGTTTGTACTACTTTTATTATATAAAAAAAAAAACACACATCTCAGACATCAGTAAAAAGTCCGACAAACCAAACACAACCACATCAACAGACGCCAGTTCAAACTCCTCCACAGAAAATAAATCAAATGGTGAAGATGATGATGCTAAAGACAAAGCTGAACAGAAAACCGATTCATCTCCATCATCGAACTCAAATAAAGCAACAACTAACTCATCTTCCTCTAACACAGAACCCAGAGCCAGTGCGACCGCAACGGTGGTAGCTGGAGCTACTGAAAATCAGCTACATGATATTAATAGCGAAGATAATAACAGTGGTGATGTCGATTCAAATACAAAGGATAGTGATGCGCCAAAAACGACCTTCACTGAAAATCATATGCAAACAGCTGCAGCTGCTGCTTTGTCCTCAGCAGCCGTGAAGGCAAAACATCTGGCCGCTTTGGAAGAACGTAAAATCAAGTCTCTAGTTGCCCTACTTGTTGAAACTCAAATGAAAAAGTTGGAAATCAAACTGCGTCATTTTGAGGAACTTGAAGCAACAATGGAACGTGAACGTGAAGGTCTTGAGTACCAGCGACAACAATTGATCACAGAAAGGCAGCAATTTCATTTAGAACAATTAAAAGCAGCAGAGTTTCGTGCGCGACAGCAGGCGCACCATCGATTACAACAAGAACAACAAGCGGCCGGATTGCTTCAACAACAGCAGCAGCAGCAACAACAACAGCAGGTTCCGACGACACTTAGTTGTCCAACTACAGTAAGCAGTGGTCCGACTGGCGTCTCAACGGCTCCTATAAGTGCAAGTGTCTTGCCGACAACAGTTGCACCCACAGGAGTTAGTGTAACTGCACAAACTTCATCAACACCTATGGGTATGTATAAAACTAAAAAAAAAAAAAAAAAAAAAAAAAACAAAAAAACGTATTTTAAATGTAAAAACATTTCTTTTTTTCAGATACGACACCACCACCAAGCTCTCAATCCGCACAAGTTACGCCAGCACAAACTGCTGCCAGCGATACACCCGCTGTCACACCGGCGCAACCAGCCACTAATGCGGCACCGCCTCCACAGCCAACCATTCCTGCTACTATTGGTCAAGCTACACCACAATAAATTTAAGTCAAAATGTTTATTACTAAGAATATTGCAACATATTAGTATAAGTTGTATTTCTCGATGCGTTTTCATCTATAACAATAGTTTTTTTTATGATAATTCCCCACATGTCTTGACTTGTATAATTTTTTTATGTATTTTGTTTTTGAGGTTTCTAGCTAAGAATTGGCTAGAGCAGCATTTGTAGCATCAACCCATTTATAATTTAAAAAAAAAACTCAATGACTCTACGAGCTTGAGAGCTTTTTGCAGATATGAGTTAAGAAAAAAGTAATAAAGCAAGTTCAAATTCAATAAACTAACTAAGTTTTTTTTTATCATTTAAAAATAAAACATTTTTATAAAATTAAAGCAAATGCTTACCTAGGTCATTTAACTGTCATTACTTACGTAAAAATTTCCTATGAGTCTGAATATGAAGAAAAGGTTGACCAGTTTTTGAGATATAGCAAAATTTCTATTATTCGAACTCTGAATTATCTCTGGGTGTAGTTATCCGTCTTTAGTTATAAGAATGTAAACACCGATAGTTTGTTTGAAACAGTTATGAATTAATCTGTCGGTTTACGAGCTTTTTACGTGTTCGAGAATCACAAATCATTTTAAACAAAATTTAACAAAAATCTAAATTTTACTGTTTGGTTTAGTTAAATTTAATACAACTATATATTTTCGGAGAGATGGAATATTGAAAATATTATTTGTAGAAATTGAATCATTCTTAATGCATCAAATCGTTAAGTTAGATGAACAAATGTGCGAAAATTGTGAGTTTTTTTTTTTTCCATATTTATTGTATTTCGCACTCCATAAGAAACATTTGGCTTAAATCTGTTTCATAACTTTAAAAATGCAGATCATGTTACCTTTAACTCTGTATCAAAGGAATTTCTATTGATTTACGATGCTCTCCAGTTTTGAATGTAATCCCATAAGGCTATTGCCCACGTTTAAACAATTTCAAAACTAATATTAATGATGCAATATTATTTTTTTTTTATATTTATTTAGGTATAAATATATTCATTCAATGAAAATTGCAATACAGTTATGAAAAATTACAATGAATTAATGGGTACTATGTCAAATGATCTTAAATTTAAACATATGTTAATTTATATTAGTAGTTATTTACTTCTGGTACCAACAATTTTTAAGATGTTTGGACGTTTACGGCAAGACTTTAAAGATGTACCTTCAGACAATGAGCTAAACTCATACGTTAGTTTATAGGGTGATTGTGGTATCATTGTTTTCGTCGATTTTGATATTGGTTTAACATAAATTAAGTGTCGTCGCGAAACACGTTTAAATTGGGTGTTATCTTCTTCTATTGATGTCGTATGTTCTACTGAATCTGATGAATTTACTTTTTGTACAGAACTTGCAGGATCAACATGCATTTGCTTGTGTAATTCTAATACATATATCGACATAAGCGATACATAAATCTTGTTATAGAAGCTAATCAAATCACAATACTCTTGTTTAATTTTTGGCTGTTGTGCATGAGTTGGCAATGAATATACTACTTCACGATAAACGTTACTTTTAGCTTGTGGTTGCATGCGATAAAATTTTATGATTTCAACAAAACTTTTGTCAAAACTTTTATCTATGCGCAGATAAATATAGATAGCGCACATAAGTAACTGATCGAGATGACGTTCACGCATAAGCGTAGTACTGTAATGTGTTATACTGTGTTCGAAGATTCGCCATATCTGCTGTTGTAAATCACTGATAGTAAGATCTTTGCATAGTTTTTCCAATCTTAACCAAGCTAGTTTGTAAAATTTACGTAAAAATATTACTAGTGAAGCATTACCTTGTACAGTTTTAACATTTTTTTCGTTATTAAGATCATTCTTCCAGAGAGAACGAATGCAATTCTTTTTTGCGGGAGTTACTGTTACTTTTCCTTTAACTGTTTGATAATTAGGCAATTGTAAATTATCTTTTATGTAATTCCAAAGAACTGATGAATTGCGCCATATTAATTCTTCTAAACTTATCTCCTCAATATGATTTAAATGTTTAATTAGTGCGCGCTGTAAGATTCCATCATGTCGCAGTGCCACAATTTCAATGATTTTATAAAAATCAAAAGGTTCCACTTCTAAGCAATTTAAAATCCATGGAAATTTTATTTCATGCAAATTGAAAGACGTTGATACCAATACCAATTCCAGACAACAGGCAATTAAAGGCTTAATAAATTTCGTTTGACCCAATATTTGCGGTATTTGCGTTAAATCTGCTCTGGTGTCATATTCGATGTGTACAATTTTTTCAATCATGTAGTCTTTGAAACACGTAGCTAATTCAAAGTATTTATTGGCTTTTTCTTCCGCTCCGCCAGCTAGTTGAAAGGCCGCTTTGAATTTATGCTGTGTATTTATAAGTATTTCTTCGCTTATATGTTTGTGCTCCGACAAATCGACTCCAGTTCGATGTATTATAAATTGTGGTATGTTAGTAATGCCGCCGTAGATATTTTGCAGCTTATTAAGACTAGCCAAAAAACGACTGTTGTCATTTACTTCGGTAATGGTAGTTCCAATGCCTGACGAAGCATTATCATTTTCGATTTGCACATCATTACATTTTATATCGGTTAGACACTGTAATTTGGTGCCCTCATCTTTAAACAGCGCATAGTTCGGTAGTACACGCTCGTCCAATTCACATACGCTTAGTACATATTGCTCATAGCTGCGGTCAAGAGATTTAAAGTTTTTCCAAAATACCGAATCGGCTGTAAAACTTAGCCATGAAGCGTTTTCGTTCAGCGAAACTATTTTCGATTCAACGAAATTCTCCAATACTGTTACAAAATTTTCGCGTTTCATTTTCTTTAACTCAGCAGGTGTAACCATCGTTAAGTTACACAAACAGTCGACGACAACGTCTACGTCTAATGAGGATACATCAAAATCCGGTTTGTGCAACCATTGCGGAAAGCAATTAAACTTTGTGTTGATCAAATCCCAACGATGCTCGGCCAGTACATTGCGATATATAAGCTCCATACAACAAATAAGTAGATAATACGTTGAAACCAGGTCCTGTGCCAGTTTCGGTAGCTCACTTTTGGCACATAGAAACAGTAACCAGCACATGTCGTAAAGGTTGTTGCAGTTATAGCGCTTCGGAGAATCCGCACCTGTCCACTTTGTATGGTGAAGTGAACTTGCCGGAAGTTTGTAAAGTTTCTTGAACAATTCTTTATAATGTTGAAAGATTATCAACGTTATTCTAAACTGCCGCTCAATGCGTTTAATTTTATACTGAATTTTAGGTGAAGTGTTCGTCATAATACACCAACTTTTTTATTTTGGAAAAGAACTCGTATATGCTCATGTTACAACTGCGCAACAAATGATTGAGGCGTACGCAGTTGCCCAGCACGACGTCGCCGCCATCAGTAGTACTATTTTCATTGCATCCATTCACAGTAGGAACAAGTGTTTGTTGGCAGGCTATATAAACTGCACAGCATAACCAGTGCAACTGGTTTTCACCTTCTAGAGAGAATTTTTTTCCTGGTTTGAGTGTAAACCTCCCATGGTTTAACCGTAAAATCATCGGTAATGTTGAGTTCGGTACAAAGTTCTATATATTTTAGTTCCAAATAAGATATGGGCAAATATTCGTTTGCGCACATCGTCAGCGTGAGTAGTTTAAAATAATTTGTTTAAATCTTTCAATTTGTTTAAATCTTAAATTAAAATTCACATTTTACAGAGACAGTGGCGCGTACTTTTGCTTCTTCTTAACTTGCCATTCACATGTGCTACTAGTAACTTCATACATGTATGACGTCGTTATATCATGCATGAGAAGGGTATATTCAGTTTGTCGGAAAGTTTGTAACGCATTAAAGGAGGCATCTGAGACCCCATAAAGTATATATATTATTGATCAGCTCGACGAGACGAATCGCCATTAGCCCTGTCCGTCTGTCTGTCCGTATGTTTGTCTGTTGCAATGCGTTTTTCTAGGAAAGTTTAAAAGATATTGACCTAAAACTTTGGACTTAAGGTTTTTGTGCTCCAAGGCAGTTTGTATGTCAGAACCAAGGTGCCACGCCCATTTTTATATATAGCCCCCATGCAAACTTACCACTTTTTTTCGATTTTTTGTATGAAATAGTTATTATTTATGGATGTAATTACTACAAATTGGATAAAAACACTTCTAATGGCATCCAATATCAGAAGAAAGATACCACGCCCATTTTTTAATATGGCCCCCATACAAACCTAGCGCCAATTTTTCAGATTTTGTATGAAAATAGTTCTTATTTATGGATATGTTTACTCCAATCTGGGTAAAATCACTTTTACTGTTATCCTATGAATATGCTACGGATATGACAAGGATCGGGGCACTATAACATATAGACCGCATACAAACTAACCTTCCATTTTTTGTATTTTTTCAATAGAGAGATTAATGTTTCGTGTGGCGGGTATTTGTGCCTCGGTGCTACCGAAGTTAACGTTTCGCTTGTTTTTATTTAATTTTTTTCGTATTGTCGTTGTCGTTTTTGATAACTATTGACAACTGTCGACAGAAATTTGGTCGTCGTCGTTTTCAAACGACACTTTTTTGTCGACACAAATTTTATTGACGAATTTTGTTTGAACTTTTAAACATGGAGCAAAAATTGAAAATAACATATTCTCGGCAATTTGAAACTCTGGTGTCCGAAATGGAAAAAAAAATCCTGAGTTGGCAAAGGGTTTCACTAGGGGAATGGTTCCAGCCAATTTTAAAATTAAGTGGAATGATGTGGCAACAAAGCTAAATACTCTTGGGCCCCCATTAAGAGATCGCGATGGTTGGCAAAAGGTAAGAAATGATAGCGCTTTTTGGGCTAACATTTTTTAGGTGCGATAAAAAAGTGCAAAGGTGCAATAAAAAAGTTCGTAGGTGCGATAAAAAGTGCATAGGTGCGATAAAAAAGTGCAAAGGTGCGAAAAAAAATTAGTATGTGCGATAAAAAATTGCATAGGTGCGATAAAAAGTGCATAGGTGCGATAAAAAATTGCATAGATGCGACAAAAAATTGCATATGTGCGACAAAAAAGTGTATAGGTGCTGTAAAAAAGTGAATAGTTCCGTCATCATAAAATAAAAAAGAATGTTTTCAAAATTAAATTTATAATTTTTAAATTTTAACGCAAATGTCAGAGGTGACACTTTTTCAATTAAATTTTTCGATAATTAGTGGACGTCGTCTCGTTGCTGTTAGCTTATACCGATTTAGCATTGAGACGACGTAGACTTAAAGTGACGACGACGTCGACGACGCCTTTCATAATAAAGCTGATTAAATACATTTTAATGCATATAACTTACAAATATATCGTATACAGCGTCAACAATAAAATGTTCCTGTACAATTGTAACGTCCACAACGCAGGATTAACCATATATGTAGATCCAATATTTTATTTTTACTTACCTACAAGTTTTGATAATTTATCACATCCACATACTTAAGAAATAATTTCAAAAATATCAAGAATAAGGCCGCGTTTCCATTAGGCCGCATTCCGCGTTAGCGTTAAAAACTCGACAAACTCGCGTTAAATCGTATACAAAAAGATAGGCAGTTAGGTATGGGAAAAAGTCGCGTTAATTTTGAACGCGACTTTCGATAACACGCGTTCAAACCGATTTCACACCGATTTCAAACCGATTTCTCTTATCGGTTCGAATAATTTGGCAATCGTAAGTTGCGCATACTTATGAAAACAGCTGACAAAGTAACCGCAAAAAATAAACATTTACATAAAAGCTTCAGCTGCATATATTCAAATGACGGATTACCTTATCATGCTCGTATTGGACAGCAGTTACTAAAGGAACAACACCTACATCCACTCGTTATATTAAAAATCTGCATTTCAAAAAAAAAAAAAAAAATTTTTTAACCTGTACAATTTTTTACTACATAACAAACAAAATCAGCTGTTTTAACTCGAACGCTAACGCTAAAACGCAATGGAAACACCGTTCCGCGTTTTTCGATAAATTGTTAACGCGATAACAAAACGCGGCTCAATGGAAATGCGGCATAATTGTTTTTAAGTAAGCTGGACTGTTGTTCAAAATTACGGAATCTGGAAAAAACTTCAAAACTGTATTCCGAATGAAGAAAACAAAACAAATATCAGATTTATGCAGCACACATTATGGTTTCCTAATACAATAAATCAAAAAGTCTAAGCTTGGAGTAGAATAATTCTCTGATTTTAACCTGATTGGGATATTGTCTTTCGATTATCGTAGTTGTACCCCATCTAGGTTGAGTAATAAAGTTTTCATAAGACAACCCAATATTTTGGGTATGCTAGTATGGATACTTAAAATAGGGATTAAAAAATGTGCAACTTTAGAAACCCCGGATTTTTCTACAGGATCTTAGTTTTACGTTTGGTGACTGCAACTCTTATAGTATCTGAAATAATTGGTTTTATATGACAAGTTTGACACTGTTTTGGTGCTGAAAAAGCAAAACATAATAAATAATAAATTTTTTCAAGAAAGGGCTAAACGTACTATATGTTTGAAAAGAAATTGGGACCCACGGGAGAATTAAAAAAAAATGGGTAGAACAAGATGTGCGGCATTTGGATCAAAAATTTTGTGTCGCGTCTATCTCTTGTTGTGAACTTAACAAATAATTAAATAATTTTTTTTGGCCATTTTTAAAATATATATATGTAAGAATTAAAATTAATACAACAAAAACGATATTTAACATAATCTTTAAAAATGTGTGCATTTAAAAATTGAAATATTTTAAGTATTTAACATTTTAGCTATTTTCTTATGATATATGTATATTTAGCTTTAATCTCATTCACTATTTATCTCTTGCATTAATACGCATTATTTTATATGTGTAAAATTATTGTACTTCGCTGCTTAGACAACAAACTATTTTTAATTACATTTAACGCATTACAAAAATTTTTATTATGCTATTCAAACACAATACGGATGCATCTCATAAACTATCTCTTCATACCCTTTTTTACAAAATACATATGACTATAACTCTATTTGCATAAAATTGGAACAATTGCAGTGAACTTAGTAGACATTTATACATATAATATAAAATCTAATAAAAAAAAAAAAATTAACAAATCAATCACAAATAAGAGAAATAAAACTAAATTGTCGCAGATATGTGAGTATATGTTTTAGGACGTGATATTTTATACTGATGACTACTGACTGGTTTTGGTTCTTTGCATGAGAATGTTTTGCATAGAGGTAAAAAATTCAGCTAGCTAGATTTATAATTAGCGCCTACGTAGAATCGTCAGAGAGTTTCCCAAAATAGTACCAAGAACTTAATTTTATGTCTTTTGGTTCGTTATTCTATTCCCTTCTTGGTGGTAATTACTCAATTTTCATGTATTTGCATTTCCAGTTCGACATCGGAGAGATTAACCTCGCGCAAAGAATTGATAAACATATAACGCGAACAGTATATGTAGAGCCAACGAAACCATTTCATTTGTGATTTATGCTCGAGCATTGCACGTCTGATAATTGAGGCTTGTTGCCAGCTCAATATACACCTATAAAAAAATATATTAAAAAAAAGATTGAGATACATTCTGCATATATATGTTAGAAATAATGAACATACCAATGTGTAGACATGAGGCGGGTACACAACAGATCTAAGATGGATAAATATTTACGCACAAGATTAATAGAGTCCAGTGTGTAAAATTTGCAACCTGCAAAAATAAAGAAAAACATATTAAATAATAAATATGTTGTGCTTTTTAAGTAGATATATGCGGAAACAACTATTAAAACTAGTACACGAAAGTAATTTTTTAATAAAACAGTCTACTTTAAGGTATAGCTCCTAAACGAATCGAACTTAAATTTTTTTTTTTTTATTTTTAAAACATAAAATGGAAAGCCATGCTCATATTACAGATTTGATTAGGATCGGTCAACTTTAGCATAAAGCAGTCGTATTAACTTACTATTTTTTTCAAGATGCATAAGCTTGAACTGTATAACGCCATTAACCCTAACCTCCGCTTTCGTGAAATATTACCTATATTTGATCTTTAAATTTTTCAATTTTTAAGAATTTTTCTTGTTTTTTTGATACATTTTTCATTTTTATGATTTCTATTGCACTTTTTTTTAGAGATGGTACTTATGCACATAATAGAAAGACCACTTTGAACAGTCCGGGTCTTTCCTATCAGCACCTTTTCTGTTTCCTATTTCGCAAGTAAACGAGTTCTTATTTATTTTTATAACATGTCCTTCTATTTAAGTGACTAGAATTCATTTACTGATAAAGTTCGTTTTCCCAAGAAATAAGATAAATTGTAAAAAAAAAGGAGAAAATCGAAAATTTCGCTAAACAGATGTAAAATACCTACTTACATTAGTATCAACAACTATATTTAATGATAACATATCTAATATGGTTCTTATAAAAATATAAGTTAAAGTAAAGTGCATCATTAAACTAATTATTCCAAAGATAGTTTTTTTGATCACATTGATGAATGCATTTTTGTGATCACCGTAAATTCTAAACAAATACGATTGATTTGTGCATCTATTTTTTATCTACTCATTCGTCTTTTGTCGGCGCCACTTGAGGTTAGCTGTCCGTCAATTAACAACAAAAGTTTGCCAATTAACATATGTAATTCTCAATTGCGATAATTTCAATATACATATGTAGATGTTAGTGACAATTAAAATGACTCACCTTTGGGCAATAAATTGGCTAAACATAGCGACGCCGCTGCATAGTATACAGCGCAGTGATTCGGATGTGAACTAACGCCATCCCGATCAAAGGTGAAGATCGCTTGAATATCAAGGCTTTCGACAGTGTGTAATATTAAATTTGCCACTGCTTCCGTGCGCCATTCAACATTTGGATCATCAGGAAGATTTGTGGCATTAACGAGTATAACATTTGACGATTCGATACCCAACTGTTTGCAAGCACGCCAAAGCTCTTCGCGACGTAATTGAGCCTGGCTCTCAAAGTTTCCTGGATAACAATAATGCAGACACTATAGAAATGTTTTTTTTCTTCTTGTACATACTATTCTACACTTACCATTCGATAAGCACAGCACAAAAACTTGACAATCGATGCGCTGTGTAAGAGAGTAAATAAGTGGTCCGAAAAACATGCACTCATCATCAGGATGTGCAGTCACAAAGAGTACGCGTCCAAGCTTTGCCCGTTTGGGCAGAAATTGCCACATAGTTTTTTTTGCAGTCATTTTTGTTATTGTTGGATGACCACCAAAATGTAAATTTGTATATGCCTAGGCATACTAATAAGTACACCAGACATGCAATTAGTATGTGCTCCAGTGCTTCGGCCGATGTTGACTTAACGCTACAGAAGAGTGCGTGCGGACTAAGCCAATCAAATGAAAAAAGTGTCGTCGCCAGATCCAGTCTCACCTCCTTCTGATTCTACACTACCCCAATAATCTCCGCTTGTCAGCAGCGCCAATCGGCGGGCGGTTGTGTTTATCTTGTTGCTGATGCTGGCCAAATATTCGTTGAACCAGGTCACTCTCATTTCATGTTGTTGTTGGCGGGATCGGAAGGGTTTTGACGGGTTGTTTGATTGATAACACAAGTTGCACGACCACGACCGTTGATATTAGCCAAAAATGGTCATGTCATAATCATTCAAAATAAAAACCGGAACTAAGAAAAAACAAACTAATTGAAAAAATTGCACTGAATTAAAAGTACACTATATCTAATTATCGTTTTTATACAGCAATAAGACGTGTTAATGTTAATTTTCCCTTATTTTATTAGAAACTCTTTAACAGCTGGCTCATTCGGCAGTGCTCGAAAGAAAAGAATGTTTGATTGTAGGAGAGAAAATTATCTTTTAAGTTGCACATAAGCGTAGTACAAATATTAAACAGAGGGATAAAATAAAATACTAAAATCTATTGGCATAAGATTTTATTATAGGCATTCACAGTACTGACAGTGTTTGCTTACTTTTTTAAAATTAAAGCAACAAAATACTTAAACTTTGTTTTTGTAATTTTGAGAAAGTGAATACCTATAATGTCTGCATAATATTTTCTCATATTCATTTATGATATTTGCTTCATTATTATTAAAACAAAAGTCAACGATTAATTTGTTAAAATGATACTTTTCCAGTCCTATGCATAAACTTGACTGACAGTTGAAATATATATTTCCTAAGTTTACATTTTCGAAATGCTTTTAATAGTATAATAAAGGAACTATAGGTATAAAGTTCAGAAGAAGATATCGTATATGTATGTATGCAGTTGAGTGATAACCTCTTCGCCACCTGTTTACGCCAATGTTTCAAAATCATGCAAGTTTATTGCAGCTGTTCGTTTGGTTAAGTGTTGCAAAACGTTTGTGAAAATTTTTGTGAACTGCACGAGACAGCTAGTTCTGCAGTGGCAGCGAGTATAATAATAGAGATACAAAATTAAGATTTTAATAATAGCAAGCAATTTAACCGTAGTGGTGCATAATTAAAATTTTTGTAAGAGTTTAAATTTGCATCACATCACCCCTCTGAACACCAACATATTTGCTTGCTGAAAAATCGAAAACATCGTCTCTGATTGCAAAGTCAAGATTCACTAAGAAATAAGTAGAATAAGCGATCAATTATACATTTTATTTAAATTGAGGTCGGCAAATAGTTTGCTGCGTGGTCTCCATCATTTCTAATTACATTTAAAATAGTGCAGCGGAGCACAGATGGCACACCACGTGGTGGACAACGCTGTTTTCGAGAGGCGCCTGCGTCCTATTTACGGTAAGTAGTTTGATCGTACTCAGCTGTCCATCCGACACAATATTTTGAGAATGTTTCTTAAGTTTCATACATAAGATAGCCAATTTTAGGCCAATAGCCCGGCATCATAACTCTTGGCCCAGTTTTCAGTGTTAAGTAATAGTAGTGTTGTGCACCGCAAGTGCAAAACCATTTATAAGATTTTAATAATTCTTTCGTTTTGTAGATAACTTGGAGGTCGGAAATAATCGTAAAGCGTTACAGGAGTCGGAAAAATTGCTCAAGAAACACCCGAATCTGTTGTGTGCAAGAGCTCTAAAAGGTCTGTCACTTCTGCGTTTGGGTCGCTATGAAGAGAGCAATGGCTGTTTGCAGATTGTTGCTGAAGAAAAGCCGGCGGACGACTCAACGCTGCAGGTGCTTTCGTTCTGTTACCGGGAAATGGAACAATGTACGTGTGTACGCATAAATATACTCATAAAGTATAAGCATGTATACGTAATTATTTTATTGATGTTTAATTTTAGATATGTTTGCGTTATGTTTAAAATATTTTAGTGTATGCTTGTGCTTTTATCTTGTTGCTTGTGGTATACAAAATTTATGAACATTTCTTTATAGTGGATAAGATCGTAGAGCTGTACCAACACGCAGTCAAAGTAAATCCAGGCAATGAGGAATTGTTGGCTCATCTTTTTGTATCGTACGTGCGCGTTGAAGACTATAAAGCACAGCAGTCGGTCGCTTTACAATTGTACAAGGCACAGCCAAAGAACGCCTACTACTTTTGGGCTGTTATGAGCGTAGTACTTCAAGGTATACGAGGACCAGAGAGCAAAGTTCCCGATAAACGTAAAATCTATTTGGCATTGGCACAACGCATGGTTGACAAGATGATTAAAGAGGGAAAGTTGGAATCGGAACAGGAAGCTTTTCTTTATGTGCACATTTTGAAATTGCAGTATAAGTATAAGGAGGCTCTAGACTTTCTTAATAGCGATTTATGCTTAAATGCGTATCCTGGAGCACCAGTTACTATGAAATTGGAACTCATGAAAGAGCTTGGCATGTGGCAGGAGTTGAATGCAATGCTGAAAGAGTTACTTGAGGACGAGTAAGTCATTTTTTTTATTTTTATTTAGAACTTTTAACATTGATACTTCAACTTTTATAGTCGCGATCGGTGGGACTACTATAAAGAGTATTTAAACACTTGTTTCGAGTTGCTTAAATCCCAAGAGATTACAACACCAGATATCACTAAAAACGACGGAGAAGGACCCACGTTATTTACGTTGGACGAGTGCCACGATTTTCTGTGCCAACTAATTGAAACCGCGGAGAAAAAAAACGTGGTCCTTATTTAGCCCGACTCGAGCTGCATCAACGAATGCGTGCACAAAAACTTGACGCTGTTGAGTTATTGGGTAACTTTACAGATTTAGCCGTTGAATACTTCCGTCTCTTTGGTGATAAGTCTTGCTGCACGCATGATATTGCGCTTTTTCTACCAGTAATAAGCATTGAAGAGCGACAAATATTAGCGAGCAAGCTATTAGTTGAGAGCGGTATAAGTTCTACAACACTGCCGCAAAATGTAAGACAGAACATAAATTCAAATAATTTTTTTTAGTTAAATACTTTTCTTATACAGAAGGAACAAATGCAAAAGCACATTTGCGCGCTTCAAATATCACGCATTTGTGGTGCGCACATCGATTTAGCAGTGGAGCATTTACTGGCTTTCTATACAGCACTTAAACTGCACTACGAACACGGGCTCAGTTCATTTGGAAAAAATTTACTTGCTACCGAAATGGGTCCATCTGATCCATATGCCTTACTGGCAGCGAACGTCATGTACGGTATTAGTTTGCACGAAGAAAAATCTGATAGACTTTTTGAGGCACTATGTCTACTGCAATATGTACTGCGAAACAGCACCAGTAACTTTCATGTAAAGTTACTCAGTTTGAAGATCTATCATATGTTTGGCTGTTTGCTGGGAGCACAGGAAATGTACGACTATCTGGATATCAAACAGATACAGCTTGATTCAATGGGTTATGTACATTGCAACTTGCTGCCTTTATCTGGACGATTTTCAATGGCTCGTACTGTTTATGATGCCACCCTTAAATTCTTTACGAATAGCTATAAAGAGCGTTTGGAATATATTGCACTAACTTTCCGACTTTGTACATTTTCGAAAATCGAGGAGTTTATGAATTTTAAGGAACGTTTGACCAACAGTTTACACTATGTTACAAGTTCTGTCGAAGCGCAACTCTGTGACATTGTTATGTTTTATGGAACTCTTCCTCAAAATCTTGCAGCCTTTACAGCAATGAGTATTGAACCGGCGGATGATCGAATTTCATGGAATGAACTTAGTGATAATCGTGATTTGGACGCAATAATACGTTGGGATCCATTGCATTTAGTTGATAAAGAGGAGGAGCGTAAGGAGTCGTTTAATCAAGAAGTTGAAGTATTGCAAATACGATCACTGATGCTTCGTCTGTTTGCTTCTCTCATTGACCTATTTCATTCAACGACAAACGAAAAAAATGATCATACCAAAACGGCAGAGATAGCCACTGGTGATAAATTGAAAATGGAGACAAGTACCGTTGAACTGTTGCGTGAGTCGTGGACTGGGCTTTATCAACGTTTGCGTCTTATGAATTATAAACCGCTGTCTAATAGTTTTCTAGTCAACTTGTTGCCAACACGTCTGCATTTGTTGTTAAACGTACCATATGAACGCTTTTTTGATGACCTCGCACAATTGGTATTGGACTTTTATAGCGGCGCATCTAATTTACCAATGCAATGTAAAGTAGTAAGCGATAATGTGGCAACCATTGCAAACCTCTGTACAAGTGTGATCAAAGCAAATAATGAAGTGACGGATGGACTTTGGAGAAAACGGGAATGTCAGAATAATGTTGCAGCTTGCTTAGAGGTGAGAATACTAAAATTTATTTTACCTTTATTTGTAAACCTTGTGCTTGGTATTGGTGACTTGACTTGATAATGCAGATATATATGTTTATCTCGTTAAGCTTATTAAAAGTAATTTTTATATGGAAAGTCCCAATTTGTCGTTAAAAACTATGTTATTATTCACTATTTTTAAATGATTTAATTAAAAACGAAAATTATTTTATTTAGATACTCTCACTCTATGCCTTTCTGTTGTCGGTACTATTTGACAAAATACAACCGCCTGCCAAGACGAAAACTAAACGAAAAACTGCGGACACCAAGGAACAAACATCATTAGTTAGCGAAAAAGAGCGCAGTCAACTTTTAATCGAGCTCATGCGACAATTAAAGCAAAAGCTAGAGGAGTGTAGTAAGGCTATAAGTAAGTCGTTTTGTGTATTATTCAAGAATTTAAAAATTTAATAAATATGTTTTTAAGGTAACTGGAAAACACCGACATTGCCACGCGACTTAAGCTCGTTTATGGCAGATATGTCTCTTAAGCCAGAAGTAGAAGCCACTCTTATTGGCGATGTTTCATCTACGTTCAAGGAATCACATGAGCTTATGTGTACAGAGCTCCGAAATCTTATTAAAGACAAAATGCGAATGGTTAGCAAATAGTGCTAAGAGATTAAAATAAATATGGCTAAAAAAAACTTTCAATTGATTTAATCTATCAGTTTATTTTCGCTGCCTAAGGCATTTGCTGTGCAAAAACCTAGAAGCAAACTACTATTTATCTATTTCAGCTATTTATAAATGTTTGTAATTATATAGTTATTTTAAATAATTTTTCTAGTTTTAGTATGACAGAAACTTTTTAATAACACAATATCTTTTGAAAAAAATACAAAATTATTGTACTTACTTACAAGCGTGATACTTGAACATATTTTCTCGCGGAAGGCTAAACATATTGACGGATTCATTTAATACACGTAGTTTCATTTCAGGAAAATATTTTAATTCTCATGTTGTATCCCTTCGTTATTTGTATAATGCTCGTTACTGATCGTATAGTACTAAAAATGAAGTACGCTTTTTTTAATTCGTATTTTTGTGATACATTAAAAAAAACGGGTTTATATATCATTGCTTAAACTAAAATTTAATAAAATAGCTATAATTTGTTCAGAAAAATTTATAAAACACAAGAAAATATATAATTTTCGCAATTTTTATAAGGCGTTGCAATGCTTTCCATCCTACTGTGTATAATAACGGTACATTTTAATGAGTAAGGTAAGTTTGATTGAATTGAATCTTTGAAACGAACCACCAACGTTCGAACAACCAAATTCGTTCAATTGAGTAAAATATATAAAAATTATATATTTTTGTAACTTATATCACATATCCAATGTATCTATAAAAAAAATTTTTAAGTCCCTTCAAGATCGGAGAAAAAAATGAATATTTTTATTAAAAGAAAGATTATTTTTTCGAAAAAGACTTAAATATATTTTTGATTCTTTAACATTTTAGTATTTAGTAAAAAATTACACCATTTGTGAACATAAGATCCCAGCAAAAGTCAGCCATAATTTTTGTTATTTTTTTTGTAAGTCTGTAGAAAGCTTAATTGTTTTATTATAACATTAGTATTTATAATCAGATAATGGTGTATAGTTCTCAAAATATTTAAAAATAAAAGAACTATTAATGTTTCAAAAAATCTTGTTTATTCAAATTTCTTGTTGAAAAGGTGCACAAATGAAAAGTCGAAGTTATTATGGCATTGTAACCCTTAAAAAAAGGGTATATTTTTCTATTTTTATGTACTATATTATATACATATATTATCTCTGAACAAAATATAACTATGTAACATTACATTCTAGGTTAGGTAATAATTAAAACCCGTTTTTCCAAATTTTAAGTATGAAGCCGCAAATAAATTTTGGCAGGAATCAACAAAGGGATATAATTTGAGCATTAAAATGTTTTTCAAACTACTTAGTACAATATACAGAATGGACTTATGCATTTTTGGTTTTGCACTACAAGGCTATTAGTTTCTTCAACAGTTACAACAATTCAAGAATGCCTACAATTTGATATTAAACACATTGATAACATTCAACTAATAACAAAATGTATTATTTAAAAAAAACTATTTACAGTTGCATTGTTCTAACAAAATAAATATTATTATTTCAACAGATTATTTTTTACAACGTTTTGAACATTTTATCACCTTCTTTTTCCATGCAGTACTCAACGACTGCGTAGATCACTAACAGACGACGTTCAATACCGCGTTTATGTTTATCCGTAATTAACGGATAAAGTGCATCATTTTTTGAGAGTCGATCAACAAGCTCAGTTAAAACACCTCCGGAAAATACTTGCAAACGTTCCCAAGACGATTTTCTTAGTCTGGAAAATATATGTAAAAATACTAAATAATGTTTAAAATAGTAAAATGTTAAAAACGTACATGCAACACTGATAAAGCGGTGCAAGTATATCTAAAAAATCCTTTTGATAATTTCCAAAAGATTTTCCATTGTCGATAAGCACAACACGCTCTTCACGCGTTTCATAATGATGACGGTCTCCGTTTTGCATAAGATAATCGAAAATTGCAACATCTATTAAATCCAATAGGCGTATAGTTTCCATTTTGTTTTTAAGTGATCTAAACGTTTGGAAAAAATGCTTAAGTGAATGTTTAAAATTTCATTAAAGAAATTTTGATTAATTTACTTGCAGTAAGTCATATCGTCCTCCCATGGCGCGCGTTTATCATCCTTATATGTTCGTTGCCAAGGAGATCGCCGTTTTGCTAAAGTTCCTGGTATTATGTAAATCATTACTCCTTCAATATTGTTTTGTTCATCGCCGCATACAGTCTCTTCTTCGTTACAATAATGACATTTACCATAGAGGCAGTAGGTAACATTTGAACTATCATTCTGATCACTTATCGTCATAGTGTTTTTTAGCTCTGAATCTCCACGATCATATATTTCAGTTTGTAAATTAACTACACGACCTACCACGATTGGAGTCCAGCGGAAGTCAAGAACGGCTCCTAGATAAAATGCATATATTTCCGCTGTATGTCGGTCTTTTCCACCATATACAGGGCCATCTATGACAATATCACGAGGATACCATTGCGGTTTAAATATAACTTTTTGTTGATTTGACAACCTTAGCAGAAGTTTAAGTTGTGTACCACGTGCAAGATTTGATGCCTTTGTAATTGGTTCAAGTCTCAACGTTTGGAGTAACTGTCCCATAGACGAATCATACAATGGATAAATTTCATTCTCATGAGGCCACTGAAAAGAAAAATATTAATAAAAGTTTTCATTATATGTAACGATAAAGCAACAATTAGTTCACAATAACTTCTTACCCAATTGGCAATATCCCAAAGTACAGAAGCATTTTCATAAGGTGAGGGTTTATAATTTTTAAGCAGCTTATTACGATACATAAAAAAACGTGGATTTCGGTTTAGGAACGCAGGCTTCAGGTGTCGAATTTTGTGCCGTATTACGCTTTCCAATGCTCGTACACTTGCCAGTTTATTCTCTTCGGTATTCAAATAATACATAAAATAAAAATTTCCGCCAACAACTAGTAAAAGTAAGCTAACAAGTATAGCAACTATGATGACAGTGCGTTTATTCATTGCGCGTCGTTCGTTTCACGCGTTTATTATGTACTGACTGAGCGCCAAATTCGAATGAGAATCTTACCGTGCCCTGGCTCTTGTACAATTAGTGCACTACAAGACCTTTTTTGCGGAAGTATCGTATAAAATTGTCGTGTCGTAATTTTGTAGCAGTCGAGATCAGATCGGATCGTTCGTTGCCAACGTTTTTTTTTTTTTTTTTCTTTTTGAGAGTAAGCGTAAACCATGCGACAACAAAAGATAGTGTCCAAAATTGAAATTGGCAACGGATATAGAGTCAATTGATGAGATGTGATGGCGGCATTTACCAACTATCTTAGATTCTTCCTTTCTAATGAATTCCCCGTCCTTTTATTTTTTCTTAGAATGATAAAATGTTGCTCAAAACAAATTTAAAAAAAAAAAAAACGAGCAAAAATCCCGTGTTAGTAGTTTATTATATTCTATTCTATTGTTGCTTAGGCACAAAATATTTTACATACATATAGACACATATGTATGTATATAGTATTTTTAGTATACAATGGCTCTGCAAACGTGTTCGTAATGTTTTTGTTTTAATAAATTATTGCTCAATTTTAACAATTAAGTGCATAAATACATACATACATTTATATATTGTGCGGCGGCGACTACATCATCATGTTAGCTGCAACATCTGTTCGCATCATTCCATTGTGCATTGTTTTGTCATATTGGTGCTACATGTGCACTTAATTATAGAACTTACACGGCAACGGGCCTTCAATTAATGTGAATTAGTCGCGGTGGCCAATAACTTTCGGCGAATGCAAATACGCATAAAGTTAAACAAGAACGAGAATGACGACGACGACCGCGACATCAACGACGCACTATCAATCGTATCAACATTACTTTTGCCAATAATATTACTAAATCTCAACGATGGATGTACATGAATATTGTTGTTTTTGTTGTTCTAGCCGGAAAGATACAGCTAACGAATGTTAACGGCGGCACACGTTTCCTGCAATTAAAAAAAAAAATAACATAAATAAATAAACAAATAGATAAATAAATAAAAAGCCTTTCGAAATTAAAACAATTAAAATTGAAAAACTAAATAAATATATTGGGTTTATTTATATATTTTGCCGCCAATTCTTATTATACTATATATAGCGACATGCAACATATATATATATATGCATACTATGTACATACATACATACAATCGGCAGATAAAGTATTTGTACCAATCTAGTAGAACTCACCTTCTATATCACGATTCGATTTAAATAAAATGTAAATTATTTCATTGAATATTTCTTAAATATGTGTTTAAGTAGTAAATTAACTAGTTTTTGATTTTAAAAACATAGAAACAAAAAACAAAACACAATTCAAAAAAAAAAAAAATGTTTTAAAGTTTCTTTTGCAACGCCGCATGCATGCTGCCAAATTAAAATGAACGTCGAGCTGCCAAGGCACCTTATTTAATATTTAAAGCTTTATACATAAAGCATTGCTGATATAATGTCTTAATACATCAATGTAAAAATATTGCTATTTTGCGGCACTTTTTTAATCTCTCTTTTGCACTGTTCTGCTTGTTTTAAACAGCTGTTTGGCTTTTTATTATTCCAGGGTTACAAATGCTCAAATAAAACGAAGTTGGCATACTTACTCTTCGCTCTCTCAATTAAAGAGCCCTTTTTTTATACCTGTTATACATAGTGTAAACAGGTGTATTCAGTTTGTCGGAAAGTTTGTAACGCATTTAAGGAGGCATCGAAGACCCCATAAAGTATATATATTATTGATCAGCTCGATGAGACGAGTCGATTTGGCCATGTCCGTCTGTCTGTTTCTTGCTGCGCGATTTATTCGCTCAGTTTTAAAGATATTGGGCTGAAATTTTAAACTTAAGCTTATCTAGGTCCTGGGAACTTTCTATGTTAAAATCAATGTGCCACGCCCACTTTTAGGTATAGCTCCCATACAAAACATTTTGTCAAGTTCTTATAAAAGTATGTATTTATAAAGACGAATGGCTTCAAATATGGTACAAATGCTTCGTATACCATGCCAAATCTTCAGTTTAAGAATATTTTTATTTTGTTTACTATTTTAAGATAAAATTTAATACAAATGCTGCACACGAAGGTATATCAACTTCAAATGATGTGTAACAGGCAGATGTATAAGCTTCGGTCCAACAGAAGTTATCTTTTTTTTTTTTTAGTTAAAAAAGAAGTGAATATATTTGAAATGTTAGACCCCAACATTGGGAATTATTAATTTGTTCATAGCTGCTTTGTATACTCATACTATGACCAAAATTTTGAATATAGTAAGAATCTATAATAATTTTCTTATCTGTGGCACTTCTGCGTCGTTGGTAAAATATTGGTATTCCATTTTCGTTTTATATTAGTCCATTTTTATGTAAGATAAATGTTTCAGGAAACTTTAATTTGTTTTATTAAAAAAGATTTATTACTATCAATTTAAATATTTACAAGGCTGTTGAAAAAATGTATCAATAAGTTCTTTAAGGAATTGCAAACTTTCGTAGGTTGGAATAGGATCATCTGCTATGCCGCATTTTATTAAAAATCTTTTCCAGTTTTTTCTTATATCAGCATTACAATATTACAATTATATCAGCATTACAATTACTATTTTCTGTATCAAATAATCACCTAGTCGGTCATCCCAGCTTAGTTATACTTATATATTTTAAAATTGTTAAATCGAACCCTTTTAATTAGGGTATATATTTTTATATATATATAAAAATTTGGTGAACCAATGCACACAAAACAAAGCTTGTTCGTAACGTTTTCATCTAAATCTTATTGTATTAATATAATTTGTTTACGGCATTGTTAATTAAAAACCAAAAGCAGAACGAAAAATGATTAAGAATAAATGTCGATGTTTAGTATATTTAATCATATGACAATTAAAATAATAATTTTAGCTAATCGTTGCAGTCGCGTTTAAGTTCACGTAGTAATTTTAACGCGCGTGGATCGTTTTGATGCAATTGCGTTTCTAGATGCGCACGTAAATGATGACCACGGGCGAATCGTTTATTACAAATTCCACAGCTGAAAGTATTAGTGATCAAAATTAATTTAATACAATTCAAAGCAATGAATTGGTAGTATCAATTTGGTACATACTTAAAGGGCTTCTCTCCAGTATGCGTCATTATGTGCACTTTAAGTACACTAGAATATGTAAAAGTCTTCCCGCAAGTCTCACATGCATATGGTCGTTCATTTGTATGTATACTGTAAGATTTTAATTATTTATATATAATATATATTTTTTTTTTAATTTACAAACTTATGTACAACATACCGCTCGTGTTTGACAAGCGTCGAGCGATCGGCAAAACATCTTTCGCAATATTGACATTTATATGGTCGATCTCCAGTATGCTTTCGAATGTGACGCGTCAGCTCAAAATTTAAATGAAAGGCTGCGTGACAAATTCTATGAATTACAAAATGAAAATTATTATAGTAGATATAAAAATATGTAAGAAAAAAAATACATACTCGCATTCGTATGGCCGTATACCACGATGACGTCGCATATGTGAATCAAGCGAATATTTGCGAGGATAAGAATTACCACAAATATTACACACATGCGCATATTTTTGATTTTGCTTTGGTTTTGAGGATTTAAGAACAGTTGATGCTTCTGTTGCTGTGTTACCAATCGAATTATCAATACCATTTTCTTCAGATGAGACAATATTTGTGCTCTTTACTGTTTCGCTACAATGTTTTACGGATTCACTACTGATGTCTATTTTGTTGGCGTGCTGCTGCTCATCATTAACAACAGTATTTTCATTTAACCACAATTCTGTATATTGATCATCCGTCGTACTGTTATTTTCCTGGTGTTCGTCTATTACTTCCTCTTGTTCGACAATATTTTGCATTGCATCAATTTCATATAAATCGCCGCTTGTTGTAGTCTCATTGTTAACATCTTCTTCGTATCCAACAAGATATTCCTCTAATGTTGCCTCTGTTCCAGATTCGTGTTCCTGATGCTGATCCTCTTCTTCGTCTGACGCCTCGGACGTCGCTTGTGATAACGAGGCAGCTGCCTTATAAATAAATTCGCGTAAATAATTATCCGAACGTCGACAAATTGTACGAAATTTATGTGCAACATTTAGAAAAGCATGGCACTTTCGACAGATGCGTGAAGGAAGCACTGGATCACTTATAATCTATAAATACTATTTACTTTAGTAAACTTGATTTAAACGTTCTTCAAAATATTAAATTACCTTTATACCACCGATTTTTTCTATTTTTTCGAAGAGCACCAAATTGTTGTCTGAGGCATCGTTGCATTCATAGATTGAAGTCAAATCTTTGCTATCTTGTAGGCAAATTCGGCAGAGGGAATCCGCATCGTAGTCCCATCCAAAATCATCCATTTTTTATATTTAAAAATATTTCTAAGCATATATTGTATATTATCACTTTTCTTGGAGGCCTAATTGTCTTTGAATTGGTATAATTTTTGCACTATCAAACTTGTTCGACATTTTCGGCATGTTTGACAAACATAAGCAACGTTGTTGAGCAAAGGCAAAGAGAAAAAAAGTTAAAACGAGAAAAAACTTGCGTTTCTTTGCTGTAAGTTTAAAAAATTAATTAAACGCTGTCAGTTAAAAAAACACACTGGACTGGGCACTGTAAATATTCAATTTTATTGTATCAATTACAATACATTCGTTGATAACTTTGGCAGAACAGTAGTTTACAAATAATTTTGTTTCAAAATTTTCTTTTCAATATTTCAATATTTTCTTTCAATAATTTCACCCGCAAAATAGTTAATTTTAGCGTAATAAAGTACATTCGACAAAAAATGAGTGTTGAAAAACATATTATTTGTTTTGTATTCACTGTACTTAACAGCACTGTCATTCGAACATATGCTACGCTTGGCCAACTAAATAATATTTTTTAAGTTGCCAACTTTTTATATAAATTACGACGTTTTTTTTTAATTAGTTGTAGATGTAGTACCAAGTCTCAAATGGCTGTGGCTGAAGCAAACGAATCACTAGAAAAGTGGATTATTTGTCGCACATGTCTAAAAGAATCAGAAAATGATATGCAGCGCATTTTCACAGAAGACAGCGAATACTGTAAACAAATTAAAAATTGCACAGGATTGCAAGTAAGTTGCGTTTTACAATAAATAAAAACAATTTGTAAAAGACAAACTAAATATTTGTGTTTTAGTTAGTGCAACATTATGATCTGCCGGATAAGATATGCCTTACCTGCCAGCTACTATTAAAAGCTGCCTCCAGATTTCATGATATTTGCGTGCGTTCACAAAAAGGCTCTCGCCGATCTGGTGCAAATGCCAACTGAGAAACAGCAACAGCTGAATAATAAAGATGAAGTAAAGATAGAAGAAGTTGATGCTATATCAGATGTTGATGATGATGATGAACAATCGGTTGCCTTTGAGCTAGAACCCATCATATACGATGATGATATAGACGAAGAGTATTGTAACATTGAAGAAAGTGAAGAAACTCCGCAAGAAGCTGTTGCAACGCAGGTTGTTGAAATTATTCAGGATATGCCAAATTATAATGATACAACTTTGTTGGAGGAAGTAGATATTTTACAACATATTCAAACAAACGATAACTTTACTGATATTCCCGTACCGACAAAGAAGATTGTACTAGAGACCAGTCTTAAACAAAATAGAACAACGCGTAGAAAAGAACTGTGTAAACCTGGCTTTAATAATACTGCTGAGAAAGCTAGAAACTATGCAAGTAATGATAACTTCATTTGTAATATATGCAATAATAACTATACAGAGCGCTCTAAATTAACTGCGCATATGAAAATTCATAACGAAACTAAACCACACGAATGCGAGTAAGTAAAAGAAATAGAGCTTTTTTTGATAAGTATATAAATACTAGTGGAACGAGTCGGCTTTGCTTTGAAACAAATTTTATACTTTTTTTTGTTTATATATTAACATTTTAAATGTCTCAACTGAGGTCAAAATTTCTAAAACAAAAGCTCTTTGCCTGTATTAAGATTTTTAAATAAATATTTACATTTTAAATTTTCAGAATTTGTCATAAACGTTTTCGACAAACACCGCAATTAGCCCGACACATGAACTCACACACTGGAAATCGTCCATACAAGTGCAATTTCTGTGAAGCTAGTTTTGCTGATCCGTCAACTTGCATTAAACACCAACGGTAGGCTCATTCAACTGTCATACTAAATTTTATTTTATATATACTTTCTCTACCTTCTCTTCGCAGCATACATACAAATGAACGTCCCTATAAATGTGATATATGCAATAAGTCATTTGCATACTCAAATGTTCTTAAAGTTCATCTAATGGCACACAGCGGAGAAAAGCCTTACACATGTAGTTTTTGCCAGCGTAAATTTTCACAATCGCATCATAAAAAGGCACACGAACGTTCACATATTATGGATAGAAAGAAAACAGGCATTTATACAGATGAAGAATAACAATTTCTTAAAGTCATAACGTAAAAACTATAGTAATATATTACAAATATTTCCTATTTTTTGCTTCACATTATTTTAACTTCAAAATTATCGGTTCCAGGAACACTGCGAATCGAATGGTACTTAGCATATAAATAAGTAATTATATTCTTTATGTAAAGACAATACGTTTAAGCATAATATAACATCTAGACTAACGGAAGAAGCAAACTTCGTATATCGATATCCAAAAATAGTCCTCTACCAAAAAAAGATAAAAATAACAAATATTCTTACATAAACTACAATAATAACAATTTGAAGTTAAAGGATAATTTTTTTTTAAGCAAGAACTGCTGTTAACTTCGGTAGCAATAATACATTTCACACGTGCGTATTGTTAGACTTCTAGTTTCCTAGCCATTGGGGTAGCGAGATGTCAGGGTGAAACGGCGAACGACCTAATCTACCGTCAGACACTTCATAGTAAGATTGCCTTTAGTGAATTTGAAATAAAAAATTTAAGAAACAAAACAGATAAAACTAATGTGCGCAAAACCAAACAAAAAACTATCCTTATACCAGATCCAGGGCATAGACTGCTGGTTATTGGTAGATAACAAATTCTGACGGCTGAATGATGTCGCCCAGCTATTGCTAAGAGAATCAACGTCTTGTAGAATTTTTTTGTTGCCCTGGATAAAACTATACTTCAAGAGTAATTCTTCGTTTGATTTTCAAGCTGATGTTATTGTTCTTGCATAACCTTGTATCTACATACTTAGGTATATGAAGTTTTCTAGAACATCGAAGTTAAATTCCATCCACACAGATTGTCCAAGTCGTGCTAATGTTCTGCAGGTAGATATCAATGACTTCGACTTTCTTTCGCTCACTTCTGCCCCTGGTGAATGTACGTTTATTTTTGCCGATTATGTCGATACTCATATTTTCTTTGTAAAAAATCATTTTCAACACTTGGGCATTGGCGTAAAATATATTCAATCAGGAGATTGAAGAAGTCGCAAGACAACGAATCGTCCTGTCTAAAGCCTCTTTTTTATGTAGGATACCAGTCTGTTATACAGTACGCTGGGCACAATTTTATATGAGATGGGAAGGATTCTTATTCCGTGGTAGTTTTGCAGACTGGGGGTTTCATTCTTACAAATTGGGCACATCACATGTACTATATATTCCATTCGTATGCATTCACTAATCTAAATTTTGCATAAGAGTTGCTGTATATGTTTATCTAATCGATTCTTCGCTAATGGTCCCATCGATTAGGTTATCCAGTCCTTCTCCTCTGCCGGCATTGTTTCCGTCCAGAGTATAGAAATGGTTCCTTCCTAACATACATAGGTGACCCCAGACCATCGTATATGACAGAAACTGCAATTGGTTACAAATTTTAGTTTTATCGTTTTAACCAAAACGTAAATGAATGTTGCTTTGCACCTTAAATTTAGGAATGTGATGAAATTAATTATTTCAAATTTGAATTCAGAATTTATCGGAATCACAGAGTAATATAAAAACATTTTGAAAAAATCGACAGAGCTTTTAAACATTAACTTTTCATTTAACTGACTCGATTTCTGCCGATTTGAAATCGAAAATATTTTGTGATTACCAGAGCACTTAAATATTCAAATTAAAAAGTAAATTTCAAAATTTTTACAATTACGGAAGCCTGGCTGCATAAGTTGTTTATATTGCATAAAAGATTTCTGATGATATTAAAGATGTGTGTATATCTTGCCTTTCTTGTCACAACATTGACCGTAACTTTATTCTTTTAGGTAATTCGCTATATACAATGTTAGAAAAAATTTTAATTTTTGGTGTCAGCCAGTTATCACTTCGCTCTTTATGATCGGTGTCTTCGAAATCGGTATCAATATGCCTCGCTTTTCGTGTGTCCCTCGGTGTGTGCGCATTTTATAGGCTTTAGTGAAACCTTTACCACATATGTCGCAGCTAAAAAAAATTACTCTTAACAATATCATATTTAACAAAAATACAATAGAAATACTAACGCATGTGGCTTTTCGCCGGTGTGTATCATTTTGTGAAATTTAAGATTATCGGAATATGTAAATGTTTTGCCACATGTATCACACTCATATGGACGCTCTTTTTGTGTGTATTCTATGATGTTTTGTTTTGGTCGAGCGATCTGCAAATGCTGCTGGACAGTAATTGCATTTATACGGGCGATTACCAGTGTGAGTGTTCATATGTCGTACAAGCTGTTGATTCTGCACGAAACCACGTCCACAAATTCTAAAAAATTTCACAAAATTTCTTTTAATGTTAAAGGTTAAATTATATATCACTGTTTTCACTTACTCGCATTCATGAGGTTTGACTCCACTATGGAATTTCATGTGCTCCGTAAGCCGTGCCTGCGTACGATATATATTTCCACATACATCACATATATAAGAATTGGGCTTATCTTTTGGTTTACGGCCTTTTTTTTATTATCACTTTCGTTCAAATGCGATTCAGGCGTTGCAATAACTTTTGTTCTCATTGAAACTCGTTTATTTACAATCGGCTTAGCTGATCGATCGACTGGTGTTGGCAAGAATTCTTCATCCGATGTAAGTACATCATCGTCAACTAACTCATCTTTGACACTACTCTCCTGCTCCTGTGCTATTTCTTCAGTTAAATTTTCACCGACTATTTCATATTCACAAATTTCAGTATAATCACTTTCAATGCATTCGATTTCTTGAACTTCGTCTTCAACCTCTTCTTCGCCTAGCTCTGTTTGTTCATAGTATGGATATTCTATTTCAGATGCAAGTGATTCCATTGTATTGACATGCGGTTCTGCTTCGTCTTCTAATGTTTCAATTTTTATGCCACTTATTTGTACATCTTCTTGTTCAAACACTTCTTCCTGGCAGATATCCTGCGTCAGATTTGGGTCAGTAGCTAGAATATGAGTTATGTGCAGGTGAGATTGTTGGCATGTTTCTCGAAATTTATATGCATTGCGTAGGCAACGTACGCATCTATTACATATTTTATCTGGGTAGTTGTCATCGATGGTAATCTGCTGAAAAACAATTTGTATTACATTTATTTATTATTATTTAGTTGCTTTTAATTTGATACCGGAATGCCACCACATTCATGCAGCATATTCATTAGCTCCAGTGAATCTGCGCTAAATATATCCTGCATATTATGTTCCTCCTGCAGGCACACACGGCACACAATCCACTTTTCTTGGCTTTCATGGGTCATTTTGTATTTGTGTTTAGTTTATTACAATAAAATTATTGAACGACGCTTTTGCTTGTTTTTTTTATTACTAACTTTTAGTGTTGAACAATGGTAAAATATTTTGTTGCCTAAATAAGTTGTAAAAATGTTTATAACAGTAACACTTAATACAGCACTAAAAAAATTTGTTAATATTTTCCAACACTTTTCTGAAAGACGCTTGAGTAAAATAGTAAAAGAAAAAAGGAAAAAAATTGTCTTCATTTAACTAATTCACGCAATTTTTTACGCGCAATATGAAATCGGAGAAATGGATTGTGTGTAGAGTCTGCTTGGAGCAGCCAAAGGAGGCAATGCAAACAATATTTAGCGAAGATATGGAGAAGGATCTGACGCGCATGGTGGCCGAATGTGGAGGAGTACCAGTAAGTAAACGCGTTACACATTTGAGACACAATCTAAACAATAACATTGTTATCGCTAACACCTAAATTAAATACATTAAATATGGATGTTGATGCTTTTAGATAAAACAATTCGATCACTATCCGGACAAAATATGCAGCAATTGTCTAAAGTTGCTGCGTTTATCATACAAATTTCGCATTACGTGCCAGCGTTCGTATAAGCATTTAAGCAGATTTGTGGCACCAGTTGAAGTGGATACAGCTACCGACAATGAAGTCTCGAATGTTATTGAGTTGCAACATGAAGTCCTGGACGATAATGATGCACAAGTAGTGCTTGCTGAATTGGGTGAGGAAAATATTACTCAGATGAACGATATAATTGCACTGAAAATGGAACCTGAGGATAACTTTCCCAAAGAAGAGATGCAGGACGAAGTACAAGAGGAATACTATGAAGATGTTTATGAAACGTTTGATGGAATTGTTGAAGTACATGTACCAGAGGTAAAGTAAAAAAAGAATAATAGTTTGGAATTATTTTAATAATGGCATTTTTTAGAATACACCTTCAGAGATTTCTGCGGAGATTGAATTTCTCGATGAATACGATGAAGTTGAGGGCATTGGTGGAGCTACACAAACATCAGACGAAGATTTTTTGGCTGTAGTAAATGCTCCCAAACGAAGACGCACTGCATCTGCGAAACGAACGATTGCTGGCAGTACTACAATATCACTGAGTAGTGCACTTTCCACCCACAGCAATGAAAATCAGTTTGATGATCAATTGGGTACAGAAATAATTGCTTCCGATAGTGGTACGGTACCGCCAACAGCGAGTCGTCTTAGAGAGCAACGCGCCAACAAGGACAAAAATGATGGTGTTTTAAATTACATATGCGATGTTTGCGGCAACATGTATCACTCACAGGGACGTTTAACGGAGCATATAAAACTTCATTCAGGCATAAAGCCTCACGAATGCGAGTAAGTTACAACTAAAGTACAAACGAGTAGAAGAAGTCAAATAATGTACACTTTTTTTTTTTTTTTTTGTAGAATTTGCGGACATCGCTTTTCTCAGGCCCAACAACTTGCGCGACACATGAACACTCACACCGGACATCGACCGTATAAGTGTCAATACTGTACAGCAGCATTTGCAGATTTATCAACTCGTAACAAACATCATCGGTGAGCAGTTTAAGCATTAATTAAAAAATAATAAATAAATAAAAAATTTATTTCGATTCTATGTACTATTTCCACACAGAATTCATACCAATGAGCGTCCATATATTTGTGATGTTTGTGGCAAGTCCTTTACATACACTAACACACTTAAATTCCATAAAATGATACACACTGGAGAGAAACCACACGTGTAAGTTACTTGGTGCTGCTTGCTTTCTAGCTATGATAAATGTTTAATTAATTTATACGTCTTCACAGTTGCGATATTTGTGGCAAGGGGTTCCAGTCGTCTAATAAACTTCGCAATCATAAACGGACTCATGAAAAACGTGGTATCACTATCAAAGCAGAATCAGATGAACCAGTCATATTGGAAAATATTGATGTGACGGCCACCGCTGCTGTTACTGCAACGCTTATGGAAATGTAGTTCAAGACTTGCTTTACAAGAATTGCAACTCTTATAACTTAGAAAACTTGCTTCGTAGTCACATATAAGTTAAAAGTAAGTGGACATCTATGTGCTGCATATAGCAGAATTAGACAGTGCAGTTACATACATAATTTTAAGAATAATATATTGTGCATTAGATATAAATACTTTTGAACAAAGGTATATAAAACATTAAATTGTATATGTTTTTAATAATTTAAAAAAATATTGCATTTTGACTTATTTCTATTATTCTATTTTCCTATTACTAATTGTGCGGAAAAAGTTGTAAAATAGCTGCACAAATGGTCTTAGCATCCGTTTCATCGGGGTACAATTGAAGCACAGCATGCACTTGGTTCTGCGGAAAGAGATTAGATAAATGGTATCGTAAAAGACGGCGACGTTCTTCACGCGATTGCGACGTGTGTAATTCCTCATTGATACGGGAATCTGATGCAGAGAGGAAGGCATTGTGTGGTATTTGTGGAATCTGCAAATCAGGTGTTTGCGTTACTGGTGCAGATGTAATGCGTTGAAGTTGCTGATGTTTAAAACGATGATTATTACTGTTATTGCTGTTGTTTGTGGAATGTACATTTGAAAGTGGCGGTGGTGCACTAATTGTAGGTACTAACAATCTGTGTGGCGCATAGCCAGTACCATTTAATTGTGGTACTTGACGCTGTAGCTTTTATGTCGATTAATCTCATCACCGCCGGCGCTATGCAAATCATGTTGTTGCGATGTCCAATTCGCATTGTTCGGTGTTGATGACGCTAGGTTACCAGCGCCATATTTAGTCGCCAACTGATTACATACTGGTTGGCACATTTGATCAAGTGTATTTGATTTAGTGCGATTAAGCGGCTCACGTGAAGGAGGTTGAGTCAATTTGCATCCACTATTACTAATTCCGTTGCTGCCGCCGCCTCCGCCAATGTTTCCATTAAAATTAAGCGGAGCACTAAGTGATGCGGTTAATGGCATGCGTGGCAGCAATGGATATGCAGTAGGTTGATGACGATATTTGCATTTGGAGCCATACGTACATTTCTTACCATACGGACAAAGTTGTAATGTTGAATCGACACCTTTTTGGGGTTGGCGCAAAAACACATCTAGTGTTGGACCTGCACGACCGAGTGGATCATCTGGTGGCATAAATCGATCATTGACAAACGAATACATTAGTAAACGTTCTTGTACAACTTTACGAAATTCAGAACTTTCAAGTGATAAATCTCGATAATTATCATTTGATACTACAATGCCATCCGTTTCGGCAGCTAATCTTAGTATATAACGATCGTCATAACAAGCGACACGTTTTCCCTCCAACAGTCGAGATGGCGTGAAGACCAAGACACGTTCTCGCTCCAATTCATATAGTAAGTCCTGATCAGATATGTTATTATTACCTATAGTACGTGAGGATTCCTTGCGCCAATTCGGAACGAATGCAGTAATTTCTGTGTGTCCACGTTGCCGGAACCAATCGACACAAATGCGTATACCGCGACAGGAAAATGTTTCATTGTTACCGTGCGATAAAGCAACATTACTACCGTCAATGACAATATGACGCAGTTGTACAACAAAACCAACGCTGCTGCTGCTAAATGAAACTGCGTTAATTGAAGCACCTGTTGCCGTTAATTTGGAGGTGCCCAAATCGGCGCTTAGTTTTATTAGCTCTGCTAGTAATTCATTTTGTTTAGCCTCAGCGCCTAAGCGGGTCAGTGCAGTGTGTATTAAATCTTTGCTATATCCCAATTTTTGTGCAAATTCAAGATTTCTACGTGTAAACTCATCTGTGCTATTGTTGTTATTGAAGCTTATATTTGTCTCCTCTTCGTCGTCGTCAGTAGGTCCATTGCTCATTTTAATATGCATCTATTGTTCCAACATTCAAGTTTATTGCTTTGTTTTGTCGCTGTTCTATCCAATAATTTCGAATTAGAGAAAATTCGAATCCAGTTAAATATCTTCTATTTACATACGCGTTTCTACTTCCGCATAGTGTTAGTGCCTATCACATAATACGAGTAAGTACCCGTAACGACAAATCGCATTCTTTAAATTTATTTTTTTTTTTGCTCCAAGAGAAACTGGCGACTTTTTATTATTATAATTATTTTTTTTTTTTTAAGTAAAAGGATCGGTTTTATACATATCTTAAACCATTAGATAATTTAAATCAATAATACAAACCGGCTTTGAACCAAAAACCACTCACGCATTTTAGGTGTTTGCTCAAATCTGAAGCTCTTCTAAAAGAAAATTGTTTTGAAAAAAAAAAAACCAAACAATACAAGTGCCAAAATTATTTCAATAAGTACTTGTAGATCAAATAATGAAAGAGTGCTAAGTACGATGGTTTTAACATAAGAAGATATGAAACACACCTTATGTTGAGAGTACCGAATTTTACTCATTAATGCGAATTAATGCAAACAAAAATAGACGATTGTTTAGCAAAATAAGAAGTCACATTAATTGGTATAATTTTTCATTAGATTAAGTGAGGGTCAATTTCTACTTAAACCAGCGGTTTAAAGGTCAGGCAAAAACAAATAGATCTAATTTTTTCGTAGTTTGCAGCCCTGGTTTTTACAAGTACAAATGGAAAAGAAATTTGACAACACTGAACAGCAGCATCGGATTGTCTTCTTTGCACTCTTAGTATAATGGACTGTACAGTTCTATATCAAAATAAATACTCGCAATCTGCACTAAATTTTCTGTACATTCCTATTTTTTTTATTAGTATTTCAGTCGGTCCGTCGAAGAGGGTAACGCAGATAAGATTTCCCGGATAGTTTGTTTTAATAGTGGTGATATAAATTATTTAAAACGTATGAAACATCATTCGTAGCCGTCAACAATCAATTAAGTTAGCGGTATAGCAATAATCAATTCAAAGACGTGTATAAATTGTTTATAAATTGACTCGCAGCAAATTTATTGCCGAATAATTTTTTTCAGTGCTACGTCGCCGTTAACTCGATATATGTGTGTGTGTGCGTGTGTCTATGACAAATGACAGTGACTATATGCCGACTTGTAAAAATATATCGTAAATAATTTAACAAAAACATAATTAATTTTTGCAAGTTAATAAAGTATTTGAACGAAAGTCAGATATATTGTGCTGCTTTATTTTTAAAAGTGAATTACATTTTTTTGTGCTGATTTTCATTTTGTCATTGCCAACGCACAACTACGTCGACTGCGGCGACAGTGTACCCCCTCTCTCATTCTCTTTCATTCCGACTTGGTTACACACTTCCGCCCCCTTTCAACGGTTCTGTTACCTATCAAGTCATTGACAAACAAAAACGAAAGTGTATTCGTGTGTACTGAGGTCTCTAAAACGATAAATATAATTTATAAAACGTTCAAAAAGTTTATATGAAATAAAGTTCAAACAAAAGTTATACACGCGCGGTTTGTGCTTTATCTGTTCCTTGTATTATGTGAAATCAGTTACGCTCTCTTGTTCAACGACAATATTTCTTACCTCCACTACTCTTTATTTATATCTCGTTCTCTTTCTTCTAAACAGAAACGGAGCCAATTTAAAGTTGCTGGAAAATGCAGATCAAAGAATTGTAAGTTTTAAACGTTAATTTAGTTTGACTAATTTAATAATTGTTTAAGTAAATTCTTTATGTATTTCGTTTGAAAATTCAAACACATTTTATTGTGATAACAGAAACCGCCAAGCTATGCGACAAATCGATTCTACCATTGCGCTCGTTCGTCTCCTTTCTCCCTTGCAAACTATAGTTATACTCTCGTATCTCATACTTTTTTTTTACTTCAGTGTCACTTGTTTTGTTGTTGTTTTTGTTGCTACCGCTGTTATTTGCGTGCGGCGTGTTGCCAACTACATAAACATACATAAGCATTGAATAGTGAGCGAGCAAATTATACAGAGAAGTTCTTATTGAAAGTTTTTAACAAGTTTGATTTCTAACGATCATGATTCATGTAAAAAGACCACTTAACCATGAATCATATATTTAAATGCTTATCAGTCTATTGATGGTTGCATTGGTTGCGTTGGCATACATATTTTTTTTGTTGAAGTAGACTTTTTGTGTTTTATTTATTATAATTACATTTGAACATCATGCAGAAAATTTAATTTAAACGTTTTTATTCTGATCTATGTTCAATTCGATTGATTGATAACAATAAATCTAAATGTTTTTTAGTAGGTCTCACAAACAGAATCTTTATCCATAATTTCAGTCATTTTTACACTGTTTTTTACAACGGGCGTCCATTACGTCATGGTTTTCTCTCAGTAAAGTGATAGTTTAAATACCCTTTCAATACCCTTTAAAAATTTTAATTCTACTTCACGTTTTTGGAATGATTGAAAACTAAATGGAAATTTAAAAATCCTTAACTGAAAACCTTTGTAGTGGTTATAAAAGCTTCGGTAAAGTCGAAACTAATTCAGGTTCGTCTGAAGAAGTTAACTATTTTGGTGTGTTGCGATTGATCCACGAGTCTCCATAGTATTTTTCAAGGTTTTCCTTGGACTTGATAATTATTTAGTCTTTCGAGTGCGATAAATATCGAGATATATTTATTTGATTTGCTTCGTTTTGCGTTCCTTTTTTGACTTTAAATAAGGCTGGCTTTAGGGATAAAATAAATCATCAGGATTGGGGAATCAAAACAGAAAATGTTGCACAATTTTGGGTACACATTGGTCCTGCTGCATTAAAACCAAATCATTTTGATTTTTTGTTAAATCATTCACACAGACATGAATACTACTTATCAGCGGTTGCTTGGTTTACAGCCTACGCACGAGTTGCATTAAACATTGAATTTGTCATTATTAAAACATTCGATGTATGAGTATTTATATAGTTGTATGAGGATTGTTAAATATTTTTACGGTGCCATTATCAGTTGTTTTTCGATTAGATTTGCTGAAAAGGCATATTATAATGTATTAACTGATAAAACTATCGTACAATATTATTTTACCATTTTTTTAATATAACAAGGGAAAAAAATAAATCTCAAAAAAAAAAAAAAAAAATGTATCCCAAAGTAAATTTATATATATCACGCTTTAAATATGTTTGTACATAATTATAATCGTATTAGCCGATTACTTAATGTAGCGTGTTGAATTGAAAATACTTTAAAGTATTTTAAAATTAATTGATCAAAATTTATCAAAAGGAGGAATTTTTTAGTAGCCTATATTTACAAAATCAAGTTAGTGATATTACCAAATACATATTTTCTTTGTTACAAATTCGTACCTTTTTTTTGTTCGTAATTAAGTTCATAAGATAGGTTCAACAAAAACAATTTTTTGGGCTTAAATTTTGTGCATTTATAAACTGAATTTGATTTAGGTTGGACCTTTAAACAACTTTACTCTTATCTAAAATTATTTTCAAATTTTTACGTTGTTATATAAAAAATTTTACTTTAGATAATAAATTTGTTAGGTTTTGATTAGTTTAGTTGTAAGAGGAACAATTTTGCTTATTTGGTTTCTTTTATTGTGGCATTAAGCAAAAAATTACATTAAATTTATGGAAAATAAATGACGTTGGTCTAACCGTAAAGCTCGATCAGATGAATCGAAATAGCCACATCTATATGTCCGCCTGTCTGTCTAAATTGTAAACTAAACCCTTTTTTCTGTGCTAGGCAGTTTGTATATCAGAATTAAGGTGCCACGACCATTTAAAGGCACAGCTCCCATATTAATTTAACACTTTTTTCGATTTTTTTTGAAAATTGTTATTGTTTAAGAATGTTTTTACTCTAAATTAGATAAGAATATATTTAATATCAAAACTAAGGTGAAACGTCCATTTTTAGGTTTAGCCTTCATACAAACTAATCACACATTTTTGAGTTTTTCTATAAAAATACCTATTATTTATGAATGAATTCAATTAAAATTTGATACAATCACTTCTTATGTCCACCCAAGTTTACGCTTACGATATGATAATATAACATAAAGCCCTCCATACAAACTTGACCAAATCCATCGAAAAATTTAATCTTAGCCTCTGGAGAATATATAAACTATTTAAAGTGTCGTGTGACGGCTTTGGTCAAACCGAAGATAATTTTTTGCCTTGTTTTATTTATTGACTGTTTATGTCTATTGTCTATACTGTACAAACGAAAATATATAAATTGCGTGTCACTTATAAATCAGCTTTTATATATTAGGTGTTCTTTTGACTTTTATTAAAACATTAAATGCTATTACTTGTAGTTTGGTAGTTTAAGTTACGCATTGAAGCAGGTGTTCTTACATAAATCTTATCGATATGTACATATTTTGATAAACGCTTATCGATTTCTATTTTTAAAGAATTTTAAGCTCGTAGTCAGTATCCTAACCGATTGGTTGTGTAAAAGTCATTGCATTTTTCATATACGTATGTGTATTGTATCCAACCATATTCATAAAAATAATCAGCTAATAGAACAAAATCCAAGTTCTAAAAATGCGAAACAATATGTAAAACCACCTTTGAAGACTACGTGTTACTCAAGGTAATTTTTTTATGAGTACTTCTAAATTTTTGGCATTTATTGTTTAATAAATTGATTTCTCTGTCAATCTTTTATACGGAAATTTAAAAATAATCAAATTTTAATTGGTTTGACTTTGGCATTCAACATTTTGCCTATATGTACAATATTTAAATGGATAGAGTAGAGGTTGCGTTCGTTTGATTTGATTTTTGATGTACACTGGTATTTTTCGTGCCAGAAATGATTTGGAGCAGAATTCAATTACAAATATTAGTACATAATTTATTTGTATGCTTTATTATCTTTTTAATTTGAAATGTATAAAAAGCGTTTTATATGTATTGCAAACGATTTGTATGACGTAGTATACCCCATACTTTATAGCTTTATAAAAATCTTTCTTTTTTTCACGTTTCATTTCATTGCACATTCAAAATGAAATTTTGAAAACAAAGTGTCAGGGTTAAAGTACATATTTTGTAATGTTATGTAATATATATAATTTTTTTTTTACTCCAGTAAGATTAAATACATACTTATGAATGTATGTTATATGTATGTATGTTTGTTGTAACATAGTTGTTATATGAATTGAACTTAACAGTTTTTTTTTATTGTGTAAAAAAATTTTTTTTTTTTTTTTTTTTTTTTTTTTTTTTTTTATTGTCTACTTAATTTGCAATCAGTCCAAAATCTAGGAACTATAATCAAATTTAATAATTACTTAAATACAATAACAATAAATAAAATAATAAAAAAAAATCGGAAAGCATTTATAATGCGAAATGGCTTATGCTAACAATTAATTTAACGTATTAATGATTATGAAAGTTTATTAAATAAATAAACAACTAATTGTTTAATGCGATGTACGGTTTGGTAGATCCAATGGGTGAAAGCGGTTGAGCCTGCGCGGAATACTTAAATTAAGAAGTTCCGAAGCCAAATCGTTTGGATGAAAATTCAGTCTTTTAAGATAGTTGCTGCTGTGTCGAACAATTTCTTCTGCAACCGTTGCCACTCCAAGATCTCTGTGTATGTTTTCGTTTGTAACATACCAAGGCGCGCCAGTGATCTTGCGGAGTGTTATATTTTGATATCTCTGTAAGATATTAATATTTGACTTAGCTGCTGTTCCCCACAGCTGTATTCCATATAGCCAAACTGGTTTGAGTATTGCTTTGTAGAGCCTTATTTTGTTTTCTAAACTGAGCTTAGACCGGGGACCAAGTAACCAGAACATGCGTTGCGTTTTAATGTTCAGTTGTTTTCTTTTAGTTTTTATGTGATTTTTCCAAGTTAGTCTTTTGTCTAATGTCAAGCCTAGATATTTTATAGCGTCGCACAGAGGAATTAATATATTATTAAATCTGGTTCGAGGGCTAGAACTTCTTCTGAGCGTAAAAAGAATGTGTGCAGATTTTTCTGTATTTACTGCAATATTCCATTTTTTCATCCATACTTCGATACGATGCAGTTGAAGTTTTAGGAGACGTGTTGCAGTAATGACAGATTTTGCTCTAGCAGTTATTGCTGTATCATCCGCATATGTAGCTAACTTAACTTCATCACAATTTGAAACAGGCATGTCTGCAGTATAAAGAGTGTAAAGCAATGGCCCTAGTACACTGCCTTGAGGAACTCCAGATTTTATTGGTTTTATAGAAGAATAAGTATCTTCACATCTTACATAAAAATATCTCTCAGTCAAATAAGATCGAAGGAAATGAAATTGCGATGATGGCAGTGTTTGTTTTATCTTCAATAAAAGTCCCTTGTGCCAAACACGATCAAATGCTTGCTTTACATCTAAAAATACTGCTGCGCAGTATTGTTTGTATTCAAATGCTGTTTGTATTTCTGTTACAATACGGTGGATTTGTTCCGGTGCGCCATGCCTTCGCCGAAATCCGAATTGATGATTTGGAAGTATAACATCATTAAGTTGTGGAAGCATTCTCCGAGCAAATATTCTTTCGAATATTTTCGAAAATATTCCCAGCAGACTTATTGGTCGATATGATGATACTTCACTTTCAGGTTTGCCAGGCTTTGAGATTAGTATAATCTCTGCACATTTCCATTGGCTAGGAAAATAGCTAAGCCTAAAGCAAACGTTGAAAATGAGAACAAGCAGAAGATGAACTTTTTTGGGAAGTGCTTTTATTGTTGTCGCATCTATTCCATCATATCCCTTCGATTTTTTTGCATCAATTGCTTTAATTTCAGCTAGAACCTCCGAAAGAGTTACTGGTGACATAGGCTGACTAAGTTGACAGGGTGTTTCAAGTGCAAGGTCCACTTCTTCTTCTTCAGCAGAACTACACAATGAAAAATGTGTAAATTGTTGCTCAAGATGTGTTGCAAACGCTTCAGCTTTTTCTTTGTTGCTGTGGCACCACTCTCCATTTAAGTTCTTAACAGGAATAATTCTCCTGGCAGGACGCTTTAAATATTTTGTGGCGTTCCACAGATTACAGTCCGGCCCATTTGGTTCCGCGTTTATTAAAAAATCTCCTATAGCTTCATTTTTCAGTTCAACTAATTTTGCCTTAAGCTTTTTCGAAATTCTGTTGAAAACATTTTTATCTCTTGGACAATGTGTTTGTTGCCAAATACGCCGCAGTCTTCTTTTTTCGATAAGAAGATCTCTAATTTCACTGGAATACAAGGAATAGTTTACATATGTAGGAAACCTTGGTTGACGTCGAGCTGGGGTAGCTATGTCAGCGGCTTTATGAATTTTATTATTGAGTAATTCTACTGTGTCATCAATATCTTGCTCATTTCTAAGTTCCATGTTTAAGTTAATCTCTTCATCTAAACAGGATCGGAATAATGCCAGATCAGTATTCTTGCTGATTAAATTACGTTTACAAATTTTTACGTCAACTGGAATGTTTATAAAAATAAGTACAGCAGAATGATCCGAACATAGATCAGGAAAATCTTTTATTTGCAACCTTCTTCTGTCAATGCCACAATGAATTCCTATGTCCAATAAATCGGGATATCTTCTTGGATCTGTGGGCCAATAAGTTGGATTACCTGTGCTAAGAACAGAATAATTTCTTGCATTGATGCATTTAAGCAATTCTTTACCCTTCGGATTGGTGGATCTAGCTCCCCACCATTGATGTTTGGCATTAAAATCACCTCCAATGAGAAAGTTGTTCCCAAGAATATGAAGCATATTTGAGAACATGTCTTCAGAAACTTTATAGCGGGGGTGGCAAATACGCAGCACCAATTTTCAGATTGCCAGTAATTGTTTGCACCTCAATAATAGTAATTTGCGCCCAGTCATGTACAATAGGTCTGCAAAGTGAAAATTGTATGGAACTTTTGATTATTATTGCCGATCCACCACGCGCTGTACCAGCAGGATGATTTGTCGACACAACCTCATAACCCCGTATTTTAAAATGTGATCTTTCATTAAAATGAGTCTCAGATAGTAAAACAATGTCCACATCCTTAGATTTTATGACATGCTCGATTTCGAGCATATGTTGGCAAGCGCCATTTGCATTCCATAGAATTATTTTAAGGCTTGGAAGCATTGCTATTTAATAGAGACGTTACAACTTTTAGTAAATTGGAGATCTGGTCTACCAATTTGTCTGTTCGCATCATTTGATTTTCCATCAACCTTTCTAGTCTCAGAAGTCTATCATTGAGGGCGTTGTCAAAATTATTGGATTCTTTGTTCTCATTAGTAACTGTAGTAATAGTTGCTCGTTTCGCGATAGCAGCATAGCTTTGGCCAGATGGAGAACTATTAGCACTTACAGTGGTTGGAAAGTTGCTACTATTAAGAACAGTGCTGGCTGTACTTTTTATATTTTGTGTTTTTTTACCATAAGATGAATGTGTACGTTTCAAAGTAGCTTGGTAAACTTCACATCCTTTGTATGAAGCCGTATGTGGTTCGTCGCAGTGAATACATTTAGCAGGTGCTGATTTTTCTTTTGTGCAATCCTGAGACCTGTGATGCAAAGCACATTTAACGCATCGAAACGGTTTTTTGCAGTACGATTTAGTATGCCCAAATTCTTGGCACCTGTGGCATTGCACTAAATCATTGAATTTTTTAAGTGGCTCAACTTTTACAATAGCACTGCATAAATTGGTAATATTATATACACTTTTATTGTTTACGCCAGGCTCCAGGTCAACGAAAAACATTGGCAGTGGTTTCTTGTTAAACCTACTTATAGCGTTTTTGATGTTGCGAACTATGTGGTCATTTTTAGCCAGCTCTTCCTCAATATAATCGGTTGATGTTGAGTAGTGTAAATTTTTAAGAACCACTCTGAACGCTCTCTCCTGCTTCAGTTGATAAGTATGGTATACAATTTTGTTAGTATCGAGAAGTTTTATTATGGCTCGATATTTCTCACTTGAGTTTATCATAACTCTTAATTGGCCATCCCTGTAAGACTTATAGCTGAACGCGTCCCTTCCAACACATTCATCGAATTGCTTCAACATAACTTGTATATCTTTAACTGATGGAATAAATAGTGGTGGTGGCTTGGGTTCACTTGGTTCTACTACTGGAACATCTTCTACCGAAGCTAAATTAGCATTTAAGGAGGGATCTAGCAAAGCATATCTATTGGCGCTTAGACCATTTTTATTGTTTTTATTTACAGCAGCGGCTGTAGAGGTACTTGCAGTCGGATTGGTTAAATCACTAAAAACACTTTCACAGTCACTGCAGTCATTCACAACAACACTTTTTAACTGTTTTTTTTCAACTTTTGGCGAGTTGTTTGATTTTCTTTTTGTTATTTTTGTTTTGAGTTCATGCACATATTCAGTTTGCCAAACGCAAGCTTTGCTTACACCTTCCCCACCAGGTTGCATTTCTGCTTATGCAGTTAGTTTTGCGCCAACGCATGCAGTCTCTATTGTTTTTTTTTTTTCTTTTGTTTAATTATTTATTTGTTTGATATTTTTTTTTGTGTAACAGAACACACAGTTTAACTGTTGCTTAGGTTTTAATTTTTTTTTTTTTTTTTCTTTTTTTTTTTCCAAATATTTTTCTTCCCTTTCTTTAATTATTTTAATTTAAAACTTTTAAAAAAAATAAACACTTTTTTTTTTGGTGATAAAATAATTTTTTTATAAAACACAGACAGGTACTTTGATTAGGTTCAGAGGGAACAATTGTTAACTTTTTGCTGTTTCCGGGCCTTAGCTTTTATAGTATTGATATTGATATTGTATTTATTATTTAATTAATTTTCAATAAGTATGGCATGGCTTAGTACATATTTGATATTTATATTCTATTTACTACTCTTAGTAAAAATCAAATGTGTAATAGATACTGAAAAGTAAATGCATGTAACAAATAAAATAAGTGTGAGACTCCATAAATTGTATACATTCTTGATTTATATATAATTTCTTTATAGCTTTTTTTTATTTTTTAATCCATACATCTCAGACAATATACATCTAGAAATAAAAATTCGGCATAATTTTGTTACATTACACAAGATTCGTTTTGCTAGATTCCTTTTGTTAATGTATATTTTTATACCCGCCACACATAGTTTAGAGGGTATTTTCATTTTGTCAGAAAGTTTGTAACGCATTAAAGGAGACATCGTAAACCCTATAAAGTATATATATTCTTGATCAGTACGACGAGGCGAGTCGATCTAGCCATGTCCGTCCTTGTGTCCGTCTGTCTGTGTTTGTTCGAATCATCCGCTTAGTTTTAAAGATATTGACCTGAAACTCGAAATTTAAACTTTCTCAGTTCTAAGCAGGTCAAGTGTTAGAATCAATGTGCCTCGCCCATTTTAAGGTATAGAACCCATAAAAACTTACCGTTTTTTTCGATTTTTTTAATGAAAATAGATATTATTTATGAATGTATTCACTCCGAATTAGGTAAAAATACTTCTAATGTCGCCCATTTAGAGGTATAGGTCCCATACGAACTTTCGCCCAATTATGCATTATTTATGAATATATTCACTTCAAATGGAGTAAAAACACTTGTAATGTCATCCTACATATATTCTACTGATATAAGGATCAACCTACTATAACATATAGCCCCAATACAACGTCAGCATCCATTTTCTATTATATTTATTTTTTTAAGAAAATGGTTTTTATTCTGTCCTTAGGTTAACATATGACTACATTATTGTGTCTTAATTGTGATTGTATCGGACTATTGACTCCAAGCCATCCCTTCTCCAAATTTTACCAAAGCCACTGATGATCAAAAATAATCTAAACCCAGATGTGGCGGGTATTTGAGCTTCGGTTTCACCGAAGTTAACGTTTTCGCTTGTTTTTATACATTTCGTTTACTGCATTTTAGGATCAAATAAATAAAATATGTACACTAAAAACGATTTTGAATAAATTTCCAGTCCAATGAGTGAATAACAAGATATACACTATGGCATTGTCTACTTAGTCATTTTGATTTTGGCAAACGTGCATATTGGTTGCATTTTGTGATGCTTTGAAAAAAAAAGCGAACGCATTAGTACCATTAAAAGTTGGGAAGATCGGGGCTTTTCTGAACACAGCTGTTTTTTAATTTGCGTAGATGATAACCTAGACACTTAAATTTAAAGAGAAGTTGGGTTATTAGACCATAAACAAACGTCAGAGATGACGCGTCATTCTCGCCAAAGCAAGGTCATATTATTTCAGTTTTTTTTTATTCTTAGCGTTTGCTGACAACATTTTCGAGATATATTTTTGTAAAGTGTATTTTTGTGCACAAGTAAATGCATTAGCGCTCTTTCTTTCTTTTTCCCCGAGAGTTTCATTAGTGAAAAATACAAATTGGGTTACGGTTTCAAACAACAAGTTCCGTTCCGTTTTTATCTTATCACAATTATTTATGAATGTACTTTGGTACAATAATTAGCAAATAAACATGAATTTCTCATTTTAAAAATTGATTTTCTTTAAATTATACTACTACTAAAAATATATGTACCTCTATATGTGCGACACTTTATTTAATATAAGCGATCTTGAACATTCTGCACAGATGTTCGTATAAATAATGTACTGTAAATGTAAAGCCAGATATAATCATTACAGATGGCTGGAGAAAGGAAGCTTTTCTAATCTAAAGCATGTAAAAGCAACCACACAAAATTTAAAACAATTTACATTGTCCACAATTTACATTACCATCAGCAGCGTAGCTAGCTTTGCGCAGAGGGGTTTAGGAGTAGTCAATGTACCAATCTAGGGAATATATAAAACCAATAAATCAATCAAAAAGTTAAAACATTAAAATAATTAAATACCTTTGTTCCTTAAATTCCTTAAAAATGGATATCGGATCATTAAAAAATAATTACTCCGATTAAAGAAAACAAGAAACAAGTACATTGTATTCTCGACTGCAACATAACCTGTATCCAATCTTTTTGTACTTAAGTTAAGTTTTATCTTTGTACCATACTTTATTGTATTGGATTTTCACACAAAAACTTAAAAAACGGGGTAAATTTGTATGGGGGCTATATCTAAAATTTTTTTGGTCCTACACATATTGGAATATTTCATTGTGACCATCATAGGCATAATTTAAACTAAATTTAAAGTTCCTAGAACAAGAAAAACACAAAATGTTGGGGTTTATTTGTATGGGGGTACCCCGTAAAATGGGAGAAAACCCGTTTATAAGTGACCACTTGACGACTCTGGAGAATCTAAGGTTCATATATGGTGGCCCTATCTCTAATAGTCTCCGAGATAATCGTTTTAATACGGCAGACAGCAAGACAGACGGATGGACCGAAAGACAGACGAACATAGCTAGATTGACTCCCCTATCAATGCTGATCTAGAATATATATATATTTTTAAAGGATCTACCATGTCTCCTTTTGTCAGTAAAATACATTCGCACAAACTTAATATACCCTTTTACCCCTTGGGTTCAGGATATTAAAAAACTAAAAGCAAATTTATTTTGCATATAATTCTTTTTGAACATTAAATTGTTTATTTAAAATTTTCAATTGAACAGCTAGAATTATTGTTATTCAAATAGACTAAACAAATAGCAATTTTTTTTCTCACACTTTGAATTCATTAGAAAATGTAAAATAAAACTACATAATCGAATTTATTTGCTCAATAAAAAAAAAGTTCGATAAAGAGGGTCGGCGTACGTGCGACTTTTTAAATGTTTATTCGCATTATATCGTACTTTATTGTATTTCATGATCAGCTGATTATTCGAGCGTATTGCTAAGCAGTTGTATAGTCTGATTTTTAGTTCACGAATTGTTTGAGTATTGTGCTTTATAAAATAGTTTTAAGTTTAAAACATTTGTTATATTACACCCCAACATTTTATGCTCATTAACTAAAACTATTAAATTGTTTTCATATTTGTACACCAGTTATAAAATATCGATGAAGCCACTTGTTAAAATACCCATGACATTGAAATCCGAAAATATAACTATTAAAACTAATTTGCAATATTAATACAAAGAGTAATTTATATTTGAAAAGAAAAAGGAAAGATACAGCGAACAAATGTTTTAAAACAAAACGTAAAACTGTTTATGGAAGGTCGAAAGATTTATTATGTTACTCTTTAAGGGTTCCGTTTTTAAGTGGAGCTAATAAAAATGATTAAATAAAGCCAAGCCAAGCCAAGAATGCATTATTTATTTTGCTTAGATGGGCTTAGAGCTTCAAGCAATGCAAAAAATGTGACTCTTATCAATCACAATAAACAAAAAAAAAAAAAAAAACAATTTTTTTTGACATATTTTTGTTATAAATTTTTATATAAAATATGTTTGTTCTTTCTGAAATAAAATTATTAATTTCTTATCTAGTCACTATCGAATTTTGATGATTACGTTTGACGAAAATTTCCGATCGGATTCCATCACATTCTCGTCTAAGAGACGTAATTTATGAAACCCTTCAAAAAGGTTTGACAAGTTACTATCTTATTATTATTTGCAAGTATAATATATGAAGTGACCCAGTTCAGAATTTAGAACACAATTATAACTTTCAACTTTGATTTATTGTAGTTTTTGTAAAATTAAAATTATACAAAAAATGGTTCGGAAATATAACCTTCACATAATATCATCGTCATAAATGTTTTATAAACTGTGATTTGTCGCTAACTCCAAGTTTTAACTATGCTACTGATGTTAACACAAACTATTTAAAAATACGAGAGACAGGTATTTAAGCTTCGGTTCCACCGAAGTTATCGTTTTTTTTTTTTTTAATATTTTGATTATTTTTATTTGTCAATATTTAATCATTCGTTGGCCTTCCATATTATGTTAATTTGTTGACCCGCTTTTGTAGAATAATTATATTTGAATAGAGTTTTTTTTTAAAAATACATTACGATTCATAAAAACGTAAAGGTTGTGAAGTAACACATTTCAAGTAGCTTATTCAATTATTTTTTAACATATATTGACGTTTGCGGTTACTCTTTGAGTGTGTTTTTTTTACTTTGATACAATTTAAAAGTTAAAATTTTTTTATGGTACCTAACTTACCTTATCTAGTTGGCTTAAGTCGGAGTGTGGTGTTCATCTTTTGATTTAAAATAATCTAAAAAAAGTCCTGAAAGTCTGTTCGACGATGCTCCAAAGGAACCGCTGAAAAGAACCGCAACCAATTCTTTAATGGGTTACAGACCTGATTAAAATTTATTGGAAATATGTTTGAGGTGATATGAACAGTGCAAAGCGTTATGGACCATGCTGATTACAAATTATATGTACATATGTGTACTATCTAATTTTTGATTATAAAGCTATTATTATCGTTGGCAGCTTATTTTGTTGATTTTGTTTTTTATTTAAAATATATGAATTAGCCATTTACCAACTTGGTTATTAAGTAGAAAAATATTAGAATAATTTTCTGAAAATAATTTCAAATAATTTTCCTATAACTTTCTCCCCATATTTATATACCACAATCATTCTTATCGATCATTTATCTATCTAAGTGATTTTCTTTTTTGGATAATTATCATCTTCAAATTTTAATTATATACAACATAGTAAAAACGAGTACAAAATTTTTGTTGACCCATATCTTTTGTTATTTTTTTTATTTTTTTTTTTTTTATTTTTTATTATTTTTTTTTTTTTTTTTGCCTCTTTGATTGTATCTCAACTCTCAAATCTGTCGCAGTCAATATGTCGACATAAGCGATTATGTTTTTTCTACTATTCTGGCAACAAAATCCAATGTCAAACGTGGTTTGTGGTAGTCGTAGACATCGTTGGCGGCAGACGATTTCATAAACACACATAAACATATATCTTTGTTGTTGAAATGTGTAACATAAAAAAAAAGGTTTTTGGCTTCTTGTATTATGATGTCAGGTTCTCGGCATAAAAAATGTAGTGCAATATAACTATATCATCTTTTAAATTAGCAGCCATATATTGTTTAAAAAGATACTTTAAGTAACATTGCAGCTTATTGTTTACGGTACTTAATATCTGACTCAGATATTTACTATACATATACGTAATGAAAGTATATAAAGATGTGTGTAGTTGAGTGGTCTTCTTCTTTTTTTTTAAAGTAAATTGCTCAATAGAAAGCTAATTGGAAAGTTAAAAGTAAAAGTTTATTTTACTAAAGTTACGTTTTCACTAGCATAAAAACCGCTTAAATGAAATAAAAAGTGACCATAATAACATTTGTGTAAAGAATTTTTAACGAAAAAACATTTTTTTTTTTCACAATACCAACAGGAGACTACTTATGAGGCTTTATTACCTTAAATTCCAATATAAATAAAATTCTACCAGTTCCTTCAATATGGCATAAGACACCAGTTTCTTCACTTCACCTAAAATTTGTTTTGGTTCTACCTATATTGGTTTATTTTTATTGGGACTATCATAGAAATAATTTATACTAAAATAAGACTTGCTAGAATGAGAAAAAGTTACGTTTTATACAAATCTCAAAATTTGGGGGATTTATGGGAGGTACCCATTAAAACGGGGCTAGAGAAAAACCGTTTGCAAGAATCCACTTGACGGCTTAGGAAAGACGAACGGACAGACAGACAGAGAACATAGCTAGTTTGACTCTCCTTTCAACGCTGATCAAGAATTTATATACTTTATAGGGTGTATCTAACCTCTTTCTGTTTGTTACATACATTCGCAAAAACTTATAAAAATTGTACATAACTAACACCGGGATCTAATTCAGCGCGATCAGTAACTGTCCTACACCTTAGCCAACATTACGCCGATTGAAAAATTACTTTCGTTCTACTATGAGCGAAAATTGACGGATTTATAATTTTATAATATAAAATAATATATCATAATGGGCTTCATTTTTAGGTATAGGCCCTATCAGAACTTTCAGGCCATTTTCAAAATTTTTGTGTGAAAATAGTAATTATTTATAAATTTGTTCACTTCTAATTGGATAAAAATACATCTAACATCATCCTATAAAGATCAGCACACTATCCCATATAGACCCCAAACAAAGTCACTACCCATTTTCGAATTTTTTTTTCTAGAAAATATTTATTATTTTGTCCTTTGGTTAATATTTAACTCCATTTTTGTGTCCAAACTTTGGTTGTATCGGGATATTGACTCCACACCATCCCTTCTCCACATTATATCCAAGACACTGATGATCATAAATAAACTAAACCAAGATGTGGCGGGTATTTCAGCTGCGTTTCTACCAAAGTTAACTTTTTTCCTTGTTTTAAATCAAAAACCCCCTCCACGAGCAAATCCTGCGCACGGCCCTGATATTGAGACTTAATTTAAACTATTTCTCCTTTTAAAACTTTTGCGCCTTTTTTTTTATAATTCATAAATTGTTCATTTTCAAAGTTACTTTTATGTGTGAGAAATTTTCTTATCTCTTTTAGTTATTTTTAACCGAACAGTATACGGACTGCGCCCGTATACATTCTGCAACAATATTTTTTACAATATTGCAAAGGCAAAGTTTATGACCAAGTGTGTCTTTGTTTTACAGTTTTTCAATTAAGTTTATCAAATCAAGAAGTTTTGCACAACCGCCACGCCACAATTTGTTGTTTTGTTGGTTTGTAGTTATTGTTATCGGTTATTTAAGATTATGCTGCTGCAAGTGTGTGTGTGTAAATGGGTGCTGAAAACTTATTTAAGCCTGTACAAAAGTTGGCAATACTAACAGACGCAGACCGTACCTTACGGAGAACTACAGACAAACAAAAATATGCATAGTAGCTTTTAGCAAGTTGGACACAAAATAGAATCATCATCATCACCATCTTCTTGTTTGTTTATTTATACACAGATATATTACGCATGCATATACATACATATTTCATCTGTACGTATACAGTTACGGTCAAATTAATAGTTGTAGCAATATGAAAATGTGAACATAATCTTTTGAATATAACTTTTTCAGTAATGGTTCTTCTATAGAGAAAGAGTTAGACGTGTATTTTACTCTTTGCAAATTTGTTAATTCCTTTCACTGCGCACGTCTATTTTTAATTATTATTTTTTTGTGATCTTTTATTTTGACTGCAACTGTGCATATACATCCATGCAGTAGGCCTGTCTAAGTAGTTTTTCTCAACGACAATGACAACTACAGCTGCAAAAGTAAGCAAAAGTTTTCAAGGTTGGCTTTAATTATGACAGCAAATTCGTAAAGTGTGTGTGTACAATTTTTTTTTCAAGCCTACTCTTATTTTTGTACTCTGCAGATATATTACGATTAAGTATGTATATTGATTTTAAAAAGACGTCGCTGACTTCCTAAAGTAGGGCAAAGTCTGGTAATTTGGAATTCGTTTTATTTGCCTTGCCATAAGCTTTAGTTTTTATTTACTTATGTTCATCTTGGGAATGTGACATTTAACCTTTTATATACATTAAAATTTCGTTTCATTTTCATTTTAACCTACAAATTTAAGGACCATATAAGCAGGATAAACTTTGCTATTTATATTTCTTCTCATTTTATATGTACGGTTCTAATGTGAAATGCAATGACCATAAAAACGAGGGCTGCAAGCTACTTAAAAATGGCAGTGCTTCGGTTTACTAGTTTGCAATACCCTTGTACCGTTGGTTCGGTTCAAGAAAGGGTTCTTAGTTTGTTTCAACCCACGGTTCAGTTTGGTTTAAGTGGTTCAAGCAAAACGTTTGTTTAAATTAATTGCCTATCTGATTGTTAACACTAAACAATCGTTTAAACGATTATTTAATTGAAGCTCTGTTAAAAAATATTATAAAACCAAGTGGTCCATTCGCTCAAATTTTTGACCACCTAAATAATATTGATTTTTAGATTACAAAGTGTCCGATGAATTCTTTTAACATTTTCGCATATACTTTGTTATAAACACAAGCAACATTTTTGCTCAACAAAATTTAATTTAAGGTTATTTTAATAAAAAAAAGTATAACCGGTTCGAACAGAACACCTTTTGGTCGCTTTACGGTTCGGATTTTGGTTAAAAGCCATTTTCTTTCAGAAAATCTGATTCCGTTTACGGTTCGGAGCTAACGTTCAAAAATGCTGTGATCCGGTTTAAAACCCGGTTCGGTTCAAAGACGTTTTTCAGCCCTGATAGGTTCCTAAAATTGATTTCGAGCCTAGTTTATAACACTGTACGAAAGACAAGAGAATCAGGTCAAAAATATGTTTATATGTTTATGAAATCAGCTCAACTAAATAAACAAAATTTTATTAAAGACTTTTGGTGTATTTGTCGCATAAAGTGTAGATTTTACACCTATCAATTTCTATTGTTTATATTTGTATTTACATATTAAGGCCATCAAACGTTTAAGTTAATATTGTGGACTTAATATTGAGCTACAGAAATCATTGCATAAGCCAAAGGCAATAATAATGTTTGCAGTACGAGTTTCTATCTACGTTCTGTTTTCATTAGTTGGCTAAATACATTGTTTGTTTTCTTTAAACCAGCCTTTTTTTTTTGTTTACATACAATATATATTTTTTTCATTTATTAAAAATTTATAAAAATATTCTGTTTTATATATAAACTAACTAAATATAAATATTTCTCTATTACAATTTAATTACAGCCGTGTCACTTTACCATTAACTGTGGAAGAGGTTTGTATACAAAACTAATTTACATCTCGAAATTGTTTCAATTAACTTTTCTCCTTTTTCCTCCTTATTATGCTATCCAGTATCAAGTTGCACAATTGTTCTGCGTTGCTGAAGCGTCAAAGGAAAACACAGGCGGTGGTGAAGGCATTGAAGTGTTAAAAAACGAACCATTTACCAACTTTCCGCTGCTGGGTAAATTTAAGCTTTTTTAAACAAAAAGCTATTTACATTTAATTAACAAATAAATAAATTTTAATTAAATTATATCCTTTTCTATGTAAATTAGGTGGCAAATATAATTCCGGTCAGTATACATATAAAATCTATCATCTGCAATCAAAAGTTCCAGCGTATATAAGACTATTGGCGCCGAAAGGTTCATTGGAAATACACGAAGAAGCATGGAACGCTTATCCTTATTGTCGAACGATTATAACGGTATGTGCATTCTTAACATTGTGTACAATAGTATAATGTATGCTCGTTTGAGATGTTCAAAAATTATATAGAAAATATTTTGATAGGTCTACGCTAGCAATGCTGTTTGATATTGTAAGATAAACTTTATATTCATATTTGAATTCAAAATTTAAACTTATATTTTTCGATTAATGTCTTAAATTAGTCCCATACTTATTTACAGGGATTTAATTAGAGTGTAGTGCAGATGCAAAATATTTTTTTTAAGGTTATAGCTAGGAAGATAGGGTATCGAAATTTTTTTTTTGATAGAAAATAGGTCTGTTCGTTTAAGGAAAAAAATTGGGACTGTAGATAAAGCAGTTTTACAAAACATTGCAAGTTTTTCTGGATACTTTCCTTCCAGTAAAATGAAGTAATTCAATTTTATACGGAAAGTATTTGGTTTAAAAATAACTGACAGAAAAACCAAAACATTTATATACAGGAAACCTGACCTTGCATTTAGGTGTTTTCAGAAAATTTTTTAGATTTCGATAAAAAAAAAAATTCACTTCAAAAAATTGGTCTTTTCAAAAGATATTAGACGTTGGTTGAAATAGCTTTGCAATTGTATTGAATCAATTTTCATATTTTCAAGGCTAAAGAAAATAGTAAACACATTTTTTGACCAAAACGACGATCGAACAGTTTGAAACAAGAAAAATTGTTCAATAAACTTGAGAAATCAAAGCTTTCAAGAAAGACGTGTTTCTGAAAAGCGTATTTAAATGTTTTAAGTTTATATTAAGTCGTCATAGATGCTACGTCACTATAATGGCTATACTTATATCCAAAAAAAACTATTTGTAGTATGTTTAAGTTAGAAATATGAAGTAACAAAATAAATTTAAAATTTGTACTTTCTAGAGTAGAACATGGCCCTTAAAATTAAAGAGTTTTTTAATTTGACTATACTTTCTGGTTATGAATTAACGCTTTTCAGCTTAACTTCTAAGTAGTTAATTTTTAGAACGGCAGGCCAACATATTTTTTCATTAAAAAAGTCATATAAAATTTTACCATTTCCGACATGTTTTGAAATCAATTTCAAAAAAGGTTTTCTTTTTATGAAGTTAGAATCGCTTTAAATCGCTATCATTTCGACCCTTAAAAATTTATTTATCAATTTATTACTATGCAAATTAAATGGCCATTTTCAACTTGATTCATTTTTGCTTGGCTTGCTAGTCAATTTCGCTATTTGAATTCAAAAACAAAAAGTACTCTAATTTATTTAAAAAAAATAATAAAAACTTAAAAAAAAAAATATTTCACTACGAACTTACATTTCATTTGGAAAACTTAAATCCAAAACGAAAAATTTATATCGGTATCGAAATTACTAACATTAAATTATTTTTAATCCGATAACCGATAAGTTTGATCTGAATCGAAATAAAATCAAGTTTTATTTATAATATTTTTATTTATTTGAGAAAGAAATCCATAAGCTTTATTTGCATAATTTTTAATATAAGTTAAAAAATTAAAATAAGTTAATGTAATTATAGATTAAAATTAATTTTTGAGCCTGTAATACAATAAGACTAAGTTTTACAATACTTAAGAATGGTAATTAAAAAGATGAATCGAGTTATTGGTGCTCAAAATTTTCTTTAAACTATTTTGCTGTCATTTGTACCTTCTGTAGAATCCAAAGTTTATGAAAGATGGTTTCAAAATAGTCATCGATTCACTGCATGTCGATGATCTCGGCGAGCAGGAAAATGTAAGTGTAAAAATTCTTATAAACTTTACTAATATGTGTTTTCTTTTTTTTTTTTGTTTTGTTTTTATTTTCCTCTTTCTTTTTCTTAACATGACTATCATCATCACTGTTTACATATTATTTTGCAATTAAAATTTATGATGCGTTGTGCAATATTATTAACAATCAAAATTGTTCCCATTGGGAAAGTCATGCAATCATATCGGCATACTAACATCTAACATCGATCAAATCAACTCTTTTAAAATGTATAAAAATCATTCATTGTGTATAAACATTTTTAATTGTAATTGTATCTAACAACATAAAAAAAAAAAAAACTTGCATGAAACGATTCCACGTGACACGAATCAAAAATTTTTGTAAAAATCTAATAAAGAATCCGAATTTTATGAAGACCAATTTCACCGTTTTGGTGGATTCAATGCATATAGCAGATCGCGGAGAAACCCATAATGTGAGTTGTTGGGTTAAATTTTGCCAATCTTTTACCCTTCATACTTGATCTATTGGTACGTCTATTAGGTCTTGCTCCGAAAAATGATCTCTTAAGAAAAACATGAACAAATTCAGGAGCAAAAGTTAGGTCCATTTGGGCGGCGGAAAATAGGGCCAATGAGCCGTTTCGGGTTTGTTTATATTAGTTCGAATTTTTTTAATTGACCTACGAAGTTTGCAATCAAATGCCGATTTTCGAACTAATATAAACAAACCGAGCGAAACGGTCTTCTAATTGGCCCATATTTTCACCCGCCAGTCCCAAAATGGACCTAACTTTTGCTAGTCTGAATTTGTTCCATTGTGATATTTTACAATAAAAATGATACTTTCAGTAATTTATTAATAGTTCATATGAAGGGTAAATAAAACTTCGGTTTACCGCAGTTATCTTATTATACCCGTCACACATAGTGTGAGAGGGTGTTAGCAGTATGTCGGAAAGTTTGTAACGCATTAAAGGAGTCTGTGGGGTAAAGGGTATATATTGTCTGTTCGTCCGTTCGCTTGACTCTTTGCCTCTGCGCAATTCATTCGCTCAGTTTTAAGGATATCGATTTCAAATTCAAACATAAGCTTTTCTTGGCTTTGCTTCTATCCCCCTACCGCTCATTTTCGAGTTTGTTTAAGATCGATCCGCTAAAGCACTATAGTCCCCATACAAACTCATTTTAAATTTCCTGAATTTTTTTTTTTGTTTAAAAAAAAATATTTTAATTTCTGTATTTCTAGCTTTTTAAACTAAGCTTCTTATATGAACCTCAACATAGTGCCTACATTTGGGTTGTATTGGACTTTTGGGTTGTATCATTTGCGAAGTATTAATTACGCCAATAATGAAAAAATGAAGTTTCGTGTGACGGGTATTTGAGCTTCTGTGCCACCGAAGTTAAAGTTTTTCATTGTTTTGTATTCGTTTTGTTTGACATTACTTCTTAATTGTATCATTTGTTTTGCTTAACTCACCGCTTACCATGCAGCTACTAATAATCATCAAAGAAACTTATGAATAAATTTGATTTATTAATAAATTTAAAAACGCTTCTGCTTTGTTGCAACATGAACATGTTTTGTATTTTTTATTAATTTGGTTTATGTTTAGTATTTTGTTTTGTTTAATAAATTCTTATGTGTGTGCGTGTTTGAAATGTCGAATGGCCTTTATATGATTTTTATTGCATATTTTAAGGTGCACGAACTGCCAGCGGATAAGCTTAAACAACGTGAAATTATTCACATCGATATTGCCAATGATCCGATAGCTCCCTCTGATTACAAACCTGAAGAGGATCCAACAACGTGAGTTACACTTTATAATTCTGAAAATATATTTTTATGTTAATGCGAACTTTTTTTTACCATCTATAGCTACCAGTCTAAGAAAACCGGACGTGGTCCACTGGTTGGACCCGATTGGAAAAAGAAAGTTAAACCTGTTATGACATGTTATAAGCTAGTTGAATGCGAGTTCAAATGGTTCGGACTGCAAACTAGAATAGAAAGTTTTATACAGAAATCGGAGCGACGGTTATTTACAAACTTCCATCGGTAATATAAAAAAAAAAAAAAAAAAAAAAAAAACATAAAACAAATTTCGTTAATGTTATATGTCAGCTTAAAAATCACATTAATTTAAGTACAACTTCATCTTAGTTCAATTATTTCCCGTTGTTATTTGTTATAACTAATATAAAATTAATTTGGGAAGTATTTTACAATTGTGTAGTTAGTAGTCTAGGTTGTTTTTTTCTGTTTTCTGGGCAAGATGCCCATATCGACCTACAATTTCTCAACCCTTTTCACCTAACACATTTTCACATTTACCATACCCCAAATGGCGTGTCAAACGGCTAGGTTAGAAATTGAATATTAAATGATTTAGTAAGTTTAGAAATAAAAACGTTGAGCAATTTAAAAGACGAAAGGCTTCGAGTTCAAACCCTGGAAGAACCATTACCAACGCAAATATTTAATTCTCATTTAAATACAAGTTTGTGCTAAAATTTCACCATAAAATTAGTTACTATTAATTTGAATTAATAGTCATAATTAAATAATTAACATAAGTTAAATTTTAATAAAACCTTAACATCATCCAATATCAAATTTAAGATGGCACGCCCACAACAAAAACTTATCGATTATTTTCGAATTGTTTCTGAATGTCTGTATTTTTAGCTTAGAATTTGGTACAACTATTGTGTCTAAACTTGAGATTGACCCATTGACCTCCTCCCATCCCTTCTCGAAGCCACTTATGATAACACATTAACTATTCAAAAATACGTGTGGCGGGCACTTAAGCTTCGGTTTCACCGAATTTAACGTTTTTCCTTGTTTTTTAATAATATTAATAACAATATTGACCCTGGTAATCTTTTTTGTATGATAATTGGTTTACCCAGAAGGGAATACATTTCCTAATCCCTATGGAATGCTTCGTCTGGCAGAATGACACTTCCAATGACATAACAATATAAGAAGGCCATAGATTTTACATTGTTTGTGGTTTCAAGATGGGTAATGCCCTGCCACAAGGGGGTTGAGGAATTTCAAGCCTAGTGGCAAACTTTTCGAACAACTGTGTTACTTATAAAATCCACTTTCGTAAAAGCCAACTAAATAGCTTCATTAGCAAGTTGTACAAAATTCAAGATTGATAAAATGTGACTTATTTATTAGAGTGCGTTTAGACGATGTCAGATATCTGCCGAATTTATCATTTTTGCCATATAGCTGACATGTTTGAGTACACCACTAGTTAAATATACAAGCTATGTTTGATATGTTTAAATCTATAGAATTGTTTATTATAATTAAAGTTATTTATACACATTTTCATATCTATTTACAGTCAAGTATTTTGTTCGGCCGATCGTTGGCATGGTCTGACAATGAATGATATACGTGCTATCGAGGCTAAAGTCAAAGAGGAGTTAGATCAGCAGCGTCAACTTGGTGAGGTGCGAGGCATGAGAGCAGATGTTGACTAAAATGTTAAAAAAAATTCATAGACAAAAGGATATAAATGATAAATTTAATAAAAAATAAAAAAAAAACTTTAAAAACACCAATAAAATATAACAACAATTACTAAAACACCAGCAGAGCATCTAAGATAACACCAAAAACAACAAACCGAAAGATGATAATTGCATACTTAAATCTATAGCTAATTTAAAGTATTCCGAATTTGCACGCGCTCATATAACAATTAAACACAGATACACGCTACACTAACAGACAAAATAATAATAAAAAAAAAATAACTAAATAAATAAATAAATAAAAAGAAGAAAACATGTATAAAAAAGGATAATTAGCATATAAAATATATGATGTACGTTAAAAGATATACAAAAAAAAAGAAATAAAACTTATTAGTTATGCGCCGTTGTTGTTATAGCAACATTAGCTAAAACAAAATTAATGCATGTCCTAAAACATTCAGGAAAAAATTAATATACAGAATCCCTAAAAATTTGCAAAGCGCTTTAGTACTTTAAGTGAAAGTTCACATATAAATTTTAACACCGATATTCAATATCCAAAAAAAATAGTTTAACTTGATTATGCTGAATATGAAGTTTTCATTTTTTATTTTTTATTAATGTAATTTTTTTTGTTGTTTTTTAAGTGTAATTCACAAATGTGATTTGATTTAATTATAAATACACCGATCTAATTGAATTTTCTAATAATTATATGCGCACTAAATACAAAAAACAAAACAAAAAAAAAAAAAAAAATAAAAAAAAAAACAAAAATACACATTTATGCAGATAAATATAAATATATTTTAATTTTAAAGCGATAAAGTCAAACAAAAAAATATAAATAAAACGTTGTTCAATAAATAAATAAATTGTATCGTATTAAATTTAAAAATAGTTTGCAATTAAGCACCATAAAAGATAAAAAAATATATATTAAAAAAAAAAAGAAAACGTATTAATAATGTAAAAAGATTTTTTTAGTAAAATACAGCATAAATAAAAATTTTGAAAAAAAAAAAAATGATAGAAAATACGGTATTATATAAACACAGCCACAAATACATACAAAGTTATATAGGTGAGTGCTTTGGATGCATTGGATACTTTAGCTTTTATGGTTTTATTAAACTTAATAACGTCAAAATGGCACGAATCTTTTATTTCTTTTGCAAATTTTTGTTTAATTTTATTCACTACAGCAACTACAACACTACTTGTCTGTCATGCATAAATACTTTTAAAGTAAATGTGCAAAAATCACCGATAGTTCAAATCTTATTGCATTTTCTATAGCTTGTTAGTTTTTTTTTTTTTTTTTGTTGTTTTATATAAACCTAGAATTTTCATAACAATTATTTAGCTGCTGTAAAATACTTTAATTACAATTATACAGAGATTTTTTATTGGTAAAATTAATTCGATGTGTAAAAGAAAAAGAAGACATGGCATAAAAAGACCAGCATGAAAAGAAAAATTTTCAAATATTTTTAAGATTTCCAATGTAAAACTTTTCAGATACTTAAGCTCATTGAATTATTGAATTGGGTGTGAATATACGATACTTATGTCACATGAATGCTATTAAAGTATTCCTACGTTAGTTAAAAATTGGATTGTTTCTTACACAGGATACGTATGCGTATGTTTCATAACATAAAAATAAAAACAACTTTCAATGATTTTAAAATGTAAAGCACTCAAATTTCAAAAATGTTTCAAATGATTTTTTAAATCGTTAAGAAAGAGATTTTTTTAAGATGCTTATGTTGAAATCAACGCGGCAGAAACAACATAAAAAGGCACTACATACCTAACTGTCACGTAAATAAATCGTTAAACTCGTCGTATTTTAAGATCGAATTGAAAATTAAGTTTCCAAAACTGCGGAAATAATAATAAATATTATTATACATAAAAGCACACAAAAAACGATTAAACATTTTTGCTTACAAATATAAAGTCAAATTTAAAAATTAAACTTAGATTCGTAATAAACGACTTAAAAAAAAAAAAACTCAAGTCACGAGTCTTCGCCGAATTTGTGAACACTTTCTTTTCCCTAATAAAAACAATTAAACATTTTGCCGTTTTAAAAAAATACTTGTTAATTATTTTTTATAGTTCCATAAAAATGAAAAATATAATAAAAATTGGTGAGTTACAGTTTTGTAGTTATACTTGGAAGTTCAACTACTTTTCCGAAAAAAAAAGGATTTTTAAAATGTTTCTCTAGTTCTAATTCGAAATGTTCCGGGTTGGGCCAGATCAGTTCTTGAGAATTAGTACCGCGCCCATATCTATTCTACAGAAGTATTTTTTCCTTCATATTTTGATGAAAAGTTCAAATAAAAAAAATTGAGCTTTAAATAATTTGAAAAATCGAAAACAGTTTGTATTAAAATACTTAAAAATATATTATTAATCGCAAAAATAAATTTGCTTTTTGGTTCAAATAAATATTTGAGTGCTCCCAATAAATGATTTTTTATGTACAAAAAATTAATCTCTGAAATTCATTCATCTAAAAGCTAATAAGTATTTATGAAAAAGAGTTTTGAAGAACCCTGTGCCCAATATATTTTATGTACTTTTTCACTGTTACAATCTTATAAAGTCGCCTTATTTTTCTGTAAAACCTTTAAAGCGCAAACAAACCTTTTGCAAAAATATATATTCTTGCTTGAAAAGCATCAAAAGTGGATAGAGGCATTCCGGTGTGTCCAGTTCGTACAGCACTTTTTTGAATTCAAGCCAAAAATAATTTCTCAATTTTTTTTTAACTTCAATTTTTTTGAAAAGGTGATAACAAAGTTATTTAGTATGTCTAATGATTAATGATATCCCAAAATAAAATAGCCTTAACATCTTACATTTACCTTAAATACTCTCAAGTTCGAAATACCAAATTTTTAAATGATTATTCTTTGTTTATGTGAACTAAGTATCTTAACATAAGTATCTTGAATAATTCTAACACTTTAAAACAAACTTTAAAGCAAATAAAATAATTTATGGGAATTGAATTTACTGCAAAGTCGAGGAAATATGCATTGCTTAATATACTTTTGAATTTAAGTAAGAGTTTGATCATTATACGTGTTTGTGGTATTACATTCTTTTGCAATTTAGCTCGTTCTTTTATCGTATTTGTAGTAAAGCTCTCAAAAGTCGTCTTGAAAATATATATAAACTGCCTATTCAAAATCAATACATATATTTTTTTATTTTTATTCCTTTCAAGTTTTCGAAATCTTATAAAAATCTTTAATAATGTAATAAAAAGCATACTTATTATAACTCTATTTCTTTTAACTATAAAAAAATCTATAAACGTCCATTTTGAAACCTAAATACAAAACATAAATCTATATATTTTAAAGCAGATAGTAACCTTTAAAAAAAATTATTGGCTAAACTTTGTATAAGCTAGATGTAGGTGTAAACCATAAACACAATAGCCACCCGAATGCATTTTTCGCAAACTTTTTGATGAGAGATTCCTTTATTTTTTTAAAGATACAGAACAGTTAAATTGTATATACTTCTCTGAATTTGAACTTTCATTTGACACCATTTTATGTATTACAATTCTAACAAAATAAGGTTCAAAGTTTAACTACAATAAATGATTCTTCAATATTGTAAGTTTTTATTTGACCACTATTATTTGGCACATTTTTTTAAACAATCTATGTATAGGCTTGAAATATACAATATATCAGAATAAACAACTTTTGTGGTGTTCACAAGGTCTAGTATGAGTGCATAAAAGAATAAGTGCGTACGATTGCAACAATAACTAATTATAGTTGTTGTTGCAATCGTTTACACTTATTCTTTTATGCACTCATGCTAGACCTCGTGAACACCATAATTGAAATTAAAAATCTAGTAGTAATAGAAAGCGAGACAAATACAGTTTAATCTTTTGGCTATAATTTTTTTCGAAAGAATTCAACTTTTAATTGCTTCATTATTTTAGCCTTACCTGAGGAAAAAAAAACTCCACCACAACTAAAACTCGAAATCCAGAAGAGAATGAACGTTTCTCGAAAAATGTAGCCAAGAGATCTTGAAGATAGTCTTACGAAATAGTATGCCAACTAATTGTGATCAAACCAAATCTCAGTATGCTTAGGGGTGGCAACTAATTGTGGTTAGGGCTTGTACTTATAAACATAGAACAAGCAAACAAGCAGAAGAATTTACATAAACCTCATACACTTAAAGTCGTTTAAGCAGTAGTAGATGCCGAAATAAAAGATAGAAAAAAAAGAACATACATACATATATAAAAAATTATTGACAAATAAAATTATTAAATTAATTATATAATTAATTAAACTTTTTTGCAGTGCAGTTTATTTCGTCGTTAAAATAAAATAAATACATACATATGTAAACAAAAAATTTAATAATGGAAAAATTTTCTAAAATCTCAATGTTTGTTCGTTACAAAAATTGTTCGTTGCATAACTCTGTCCAAAAAAAAAAAAAAAAAAAAAAAAAATACAAACATATGTACGTATTTATTTAAATTATTATAGAAAAAATATTTCGGGGAAAAAAATTTAAAAAAAACTGTAGCATACTTTCTATATAATAAACTTTATGAAAAATAAAACTATTGAGTGCTTTTAGGTGTCTTTTGTTATAAATAATTTTTTTCTTATTGGTTCTAGTTGAAAAATTTTTAAATTATTTTATATAAAGTAATATGTAATAATAAAAAAATAATACAATAATAAAAATATATAAAAAAAAAAATATTTAATAATTGTTTACTGTTAATTACAATAAAAAATCTTAAAGATATATTATCTTAATTCTGATAAATTTCATTCTTATTAAATTCACTACATAAGAAAAAAAAAATAAATAAAAAAGAACAAACTTTATTCAAGTTCAATTATACTTTGAGAGTAATTAATAAATTTTGAAAACGAAAAAAACATTTAATGTGTATATTTAAAGAAAATTAGTCAAATAAATAAAATAAAAATAAATTAATAATAAAATAAAATTAAAAAAAAAAAAAAAAAAATCAAAGAAGTTATGAAAAATGTTAAAATAAAAATAACTAAAAAAAAAAAAGCAAAGACAAATTGTACTGTAGAGCATATTTTAATTATACATATATAATATACTTATAATTAAATAAAATATTGATAAATTGATTGACAAATATTGCAGCGCTTCATTGACAGGGCCAATTAGGATGGGTCAATTTTGTGTAGCAGGACCCATAGGTCAAAAGACAATGTTTCAAGACAATGTTGAAACATTTTAAAAGTAGTCTAAAATAATTTTATCAACTGAAAAATCGAGATAAGAAATTAAGATTTTTCCAAAAGCATGTTTTACAAAGCTATTTAATATTCATAAAATTTCATATCCTTGTATAGGGAAAGGACAAAACTTTTAAACGAATTTATTCTCGATATTTTTGAAAATAACAGAAAAATCATGAAAACGGTTATTCGATTTTTTTTGATTTTACGCTCTAAAATGCATTAAAATGAAACATTAAAAGAAAATTTTCAAATATAAATGTTGAGGGTCAGAATTGACTTTTGGCCTATTATTCTTTGAAAAAATTTTAGAACATCCCAAAGATTACTTATCTGTAAGCGTATTTTTGACTAATATACATACTTATACATTAGGGTGGCCCTAAACTACATAATAAAAGTAATTTGGTTGAGCTTTAAAGAGATTGTAAACCTTTTTTCTCTTTTTGATAGTTATATATTAAATATTTTTTCGTAATCCCCTTTGGGGTATTTTTGTTAAGACAGACTATCAAGGGCATAGATAGATAGAGGTGGCCGAGGAGAAAACCCATATTCCCCACACAATTAGCACGCAAAGGCCGATTTGCTACCACTAAAACATCTCGGAAGTGGGCCTTAAGTACATGATAGGCTCTAGAGGATCAAAGCCAACCAGTACAGTTAAGAAAGGACCGTCATAATTCACGCTCAATTTGCGAGTTCGTTACTGAAGAAGTAAATAATCCTATTTATAAGAGAAAAACTCAATATTTTGTGAACGTTTCTGGGGTTACCCCTCTTAAAACTTTGAGGTGCTGTAGAAGAAATTCCAGTAGTAAATGATTGCCTTGACAGCTCAGAAGAGTCTGACGTTTTAAGGGGACAAAATGGTGGCTCGAGAAACAAAACCGACAGCTATAGTTTACCATGTTTAATAAATCGCTCGAAAACAAACCGAACAAATTTCAAATTCTTTTATTTTTATATTGTATGAAAAGATTTTAGGTAGTAATATACATTTTATAAAGATTAAATATTTATTTAGGTACACAATTTCCAACAATTATTTTCTTTGGATTCCAATTGGAATTCTAAATATATGATTATTATAATATTATATGGATTATAAATATCCAAATAAAAAAATTGAAATAATATTTTACAAATCTATGTCATGTGTATGTAAATTTTAATACAATTTTTAGGGTGGTTGATATATAGTATAGTGTATCGTTTAAGAAGGCCATAATTTTTTTTTTTTTTGTGGTGATGCCTATTCAAAAATAAAAGTTTTAGGTGGCTGAGCTTTCTAACGATAACTGAGTTTTCTGAAATTGCTTTGCATCAGCAAGATATCTTGTACCCAATCTTTATCTTTAACTTAAGTTAAGTCCTATCTTATTTCTATACCTCATTGTATTGGATTTTTATACAAAAACTTGTAAAATAGGTGGTATTCGAATGAGGGCTAATATTCGGATATTTCATTGGGTCTATCATAGACATAATTTGAGACTTCCTAGAATATTGAATAAAGACGTTTTTATGCAAAAAGCCAAAATGTTGAGGTAGATTTGTATGGGGTTTCCCCTTAAAATGGGGTTAGAGGAAGACTGGTTGCAAATGAACACTTGACATCTTGGGAGAGTCTAAATTTCAAATATGAAAGCTCTATAATTGTGTTCATAAGGCACACAGCATAACAGACGGACGGACGGACAGACGGACATAGCTAGTTCGACTCCCCTTCCAATGCTGATCAAGATTATATATACTTTATAGGGTCTATTTAGCCTCCTTCTGTCTATACCCTTTTACCCATTGTAAAATAAAAAGTCCAAATATTAAAGTAATTTTAAAAAAAAATTCGAAACGTTTGTGACAAGTTTTTGTATAGGCCTAATGTTATAATGGTTCCATGTGAACCAAACTCATAGATTTCATTAAAAATTACCCCCACAAAAATGCGTCGTGATGCTCAATTAAAATTAATCAGCCAATAAAAATATTTACGTCGACTGATAACGTCGATCTGTGTTTAAGATTTTACCTATATTTCTAATGGAAAAAATTAATATCAATTTTATAGAAGGTACATATTTTTCAAGTTTCCCATTTGTTGTATTTAATCCGCTAACCAAAAGAACTGTCGGATTTCCAGCTCATTCGATGGGCGACAGTGCTCCGGTGGAGCACCACCATCGACAAGCAATTTATGACGCAACGATTTCATGGCATGCATATTGCGTTTGGAGGCCAAAGACAAATCGATAATACGCTCTGAATAGTGTACGCCAATCAGGCACTCGTAGCGTTCCTGTTGCTCCAAAGTCATGCGCCAAGGTTCATGACTGAAAACAAATAGAACAAATAGAGTTTATAACTGATTGTGAGCTCTAAAAAAAAAATACAACTTACATCCATTCACGTGGCACTCGTTTCAATTCCGGCACATACTGCTTTACGTATTCTCCATTCGGATCCAGACGCTTAGCCAGTGCTACCGGACAACTAACTAATGAAGAATCTAATAAACGCTCAAAAGCTGAAGATGAGACCCACATCCAATTGCCAGCGCATACTGACCAATCCGCGTCGAGCAGATATTTAAGAAAATGTTGCACACCATATTCCCAATTCTGCCAGAGGCCGCCACGAGTCAGAAAAGTGGCCACTGTATTACGTAACGTGTGATGCAGCCAACCTTCGGCGAGTAATTGACGCATTGCAGCATCGACCAGTGGAAAACCGGTTTGTCCCAATTGCCAACGCTCTAACTGTTCCGGATTTGCTTTAGCCCAGGGTATATTCAGACAAATTTCATTGCCTTCCATGCGATCATAATTTGGATTATTCACAGACATTGTATAGAAGTATTCACGCCAGATAAGTTGACCGGTGATATGTGCACCACCCGCCATTTGCATGCCACGTACATATGCCTGAACATTTTTAAATAGGTCATGTACAGACCAATAGAAGCGACGCACTGAAAGGCAGCCGAAGCGAAGATGTGCACTCATAGATTTAGGCGTATCGAGTATGTTCGGAATCGCTTGATTAGGTAAATAGAAACCACGCCTAAAAGCGTCTTCCTCAACCTTAAGCCGCTCTTGAAGCAAGACTAACGCTTGTGTTTCCCCACCTATCCAATTAATTTTAGCTAAGTAGCCCAAATTATCGGCATAGATATTAAAATCTTCCGGTGCTGGCTGCTCGCGGCACATTTTTAGCTGTTGTGCTAGCTTTTCATTTAGTGGTACAAACATAACATTCTGGAAGTCTGGATCAGTTGCAGGGCGCGGTGGTAGACCAATGATATCTACAGTGTGCTAAGAGATGGAAAGTAAGTTCTTTATTTGTAGTATCCAACTAATGACAATTTTATAGTTGTATTGCATTAAAGAAATTTAGATTTATTACCAAAAACATTTGATATGTTAGCGGTGGTATGCCTCCATTAGTCTCGATAACAGTTCGGGGATCCCATAAAGTATGAGCGACTTTTTCGACCCATACAATATCCAATTCCTGGCAAAGTACCTTTACCGCATTGTCACGCGCATTCCAAATGGGTTCACAGTCCTGCTCGAAGCATATTTTACGTATCGGAATATAGTCGTTTATTTGGCGAAATATTTGAGTCGGATCACCTTGGCAGATCCAAAGTTTACCTTTACCTTCACTAGCTTTTTGCAGTTGTTGATCAATATCCAGCAGTGAATCAAGTAAAAAGCGCATACGATTGTAGCCAACATTTTTGGTACCTAAAAAAGTAAGCAAATTATATAACTAGGAGGATTAAGTATTTTGGTATTTGGACAAAACGGCACATGAATTTTGTTTCGAAAAAAAATATTTGGAAGGACATGCCCAGAGTATTAAAATTGAAGTTTAAAGTTTATTGACATATTTTTTTTTTCCTTATATTTTTAGGACCAAAAGTCCAAAAGATTCGTTATGGCAAATACAGTAAATAATATAATAGTAAAAAAAAGGTTGGGAATAAGTGACTGCAGTCAATAGCTGCAGGAGTATGGTTCCCCACAACCGGAAAACTTCTTAAAACAATGCAAATATATCTATTGAGTAGCGGGACATTTTTTTTATACCCGCCACACATAGTGTGAAGGGTATATTCAGTTTGTCTGAAAGTTTGTAACGCATTAAAGGAGACGTCGTAGACCCCATAAAGTATATATATTCTTGATCAGCTCGACGAGACAAATCGATCTAGCCATGTCCGTCTGTCTGTCCGTCTGTCCGTCTGTCTGTCCGTCTGTATATTTCTAAGCATCTTTTTCGTTGAAGGTATAAAGATATTAAGCTGAAATTTGAAACCTAAGCTTTTCTCGGCAACGACTATCTATGAGTTCGAGAATTAGAGTGCCACGCCCATTTTTAGGTATAGCCCCCATACAAACTATACCATTTTTTCTGATTCTTATAATAAAAATTGTAATTATTTGTAAATGTATTCGCTCCCAATTGTGTAAAAACATTTCTTTTGTCATCCAGTGTCAAAAACAAAATGCCACGCCCTCTTTTAGGCATAGCCCCCATATAAACTTTCTATTTTTTCCGATTTTTTCGATTTTTTGTAAAACAATACTAATTATTTATGCATATATTCACTCCAATTTGGCTAAAAACATTCTAATGTCATCCAATGTCAAATCAGATGTGCCACGCCCATTTTTGGTATAGCCCCCAAACAAACTTTCGGACCATTTTCGATTTTTGTATGAAAATGGGTTTTATTTATTCATGTATTTACTCCATATTGGGTAAAAACTCTTCCAATATCATGGGTGCCACGCCCATTTTCAGGTGTTTCTTGCATACCACCTTTTCCGCCCGTTTCCAGATATATTCAAGAAATATGTTGTTATACATATCTGTATTTTTAGCTTAAAATTTTAAATTAATATTGTGTGTAATCTTGGGTGACCACAGATGATTACACATAAACTCTTTAAAGATTCGTGTGACCGGTATTTAAGCTTCGGTTTTACCGAAGTTAACGTTTTTTCTTGTTTTATATATATTTTTTATTATTATATTTTTATTATTATATTTTTATTATTATATTTTTTATTCTATATTTTATAATTATCCGATTGAGACCCTATTGAATGTTTTTATTTAGATTGCAATATAAGTTATACCTGGTAAATTTTGTATCCAACATTAATTAATAAAAAGTTTTTCATATTTAGTAGGCTTATACTGATATATAAAAAAACTTGCATTACTTTTGAGAATTCGATTTGGTGATTCCTAGATATCTCATCTATTTCTAAAAGAATCACTGCGAAATAATTAAGCCCAAAGAAATAATTTAACAAGAATAAAAAGTGTTACTAATGCAATTTAAAATAAATTAGTAATAGACTATAAAAGGAAAAACAAGGGAAAACGGTAACTTCGGTGGAACCAAAGCTTAAAAAACCCGCTGCAAGTGGGTTTAGTTTATTTTTGATCATCACTGGCTTTGGTAAAATTTGGAGAAGGAATGGCTTGGAGTCAATAGTCCGATACAACCAAAATTTAGACACAATAACGTGGTCAAATGTTAACCTAAGGACATAATAATTAACATTTTGACTTTTTATTGGGGCTATATATTAAAGTGGGCTGATCCTTTTAAAATCTTTAGAGAATACTAATTTAGGATGACTTAAGAAGTGTTTTTACCCCATTTGGAGTGAATATATTCATAAATAATTACTATTTTCACACAAAAAATACAAAATGGGCTTAAAATTCGTATGGGGCCTATACCTAAAAATGGGCGTGGCATTTTGATTTTAACACTTGAAGTTTCAGGTCAATATTTTTGAAACTAAAAGAATGAAACGCATAAATGTAGACAGACGGGCAGACAGACATACGGACATGGCTAGATTGATTCGTCTCGCCGTGCTGATCAACAATATATATACTTTATACGGTCTACGATGTCTCCTTTATTGCGTTACAAACTTTCTAACAAAATAGAAATACCCTCCACACTGTATGTGGAGGGTATAAAAAAAATCGACTACATAATATCATTATTACAAAATAATTTTGATATAACTCTATCCTCTAAGGTTATTGCTACGATAATAAAATATTTTGTATGCATAGGCACAAAATGCACTTTTTTGTAACACGATGAAAACATACATTTTTGTTTTGATCGTGAAATATGAAACTTAATCGCTTTCGTTTTATATTGCCGGTCCGAGGGCGTCTCACGACTTACCTGCACTCTCGCCGTCGAATATGAAAATGGGTATAAGTGCGACACCCTCCTCTTTGTCCGCTAGTGCTTCCAAAAGCGCCGGATTATCGTGTAAACGTAAGCCATGACGAAACCAAATAATATTTGCACATTTAGCCATCTTAGCTAGTAATTAAATCTTTTGTTTTTAAGTTCCCCCTATATAAATTGATCGTTGTTTTTTAAATTATCTCTATACACTTGACTTTGAAGAATTGATTTGTGCTTTTTATAATATGCAGTTTTATTTATTAGATTTAATTTTTAGAAGCTTTTGTCTATTACGCATTTGAAAATTCTTTCCGGGTTTGCGATTCGTCCGACCTTTTCACGTTGAAGACTCAGCAACGAATGTGAGCAAAAAACTTTGTGCAATTCAGCAGCTTAACTAGCCCTCTCTCGCTTGATTGCACCTGTGTACGTCATAAGCTTCCGTGTATGTGTATGTATTAGTGAGTGCAGTTTAAAATTGAGTGTATACTTTTCTGTCTAGACCGCTTACAACAGTACACCACATACCACCCACTCACATGCTATGATTTGGTTTATTGTTCCGTGCCAATTGTTGCATACTGTGTACGCACGTGTATAACTTTTGTTGTTTGTTTGTTTGTGGCTGTTGTTGTCGTCATCTCATGTCAGCTGTTTTTGTCATTTTGAGTTGTTTCAAGGGGGTTAGAGCTTTTTCTCTCTCTTTATTGCATCGCTTTGATGAATTGCATTCGTAAATGTTGTGACATGTTCATGTTGAGTGGGCGAATTGATAAGACAGTTTTAGACTCAAAAAAAAAAAAAAAAAAAAAAAAAATCATGTGGTGAGCGTTTCCGAGAAACTGCCAAAAAAACTCAAATATATCTTGAAGACGGAAATAATTTGGAATACATATACATACTTACATATGTAGGTGAGTAATTTTGAAAATATAAAACAACACAGGTTTTTCTCTAGCCCCATTTGAACTAGCTTTTTAACTTTTTATACTCTGTACCCAAACGGTAAAAGGGTATATATATATATTGTATATATATATTTATATATATATATATATATATATATATATATATATATATATATATATATATATTCCTGATCAGCGTTGAAAGAGGATTCGAACTAGCTATATTTGACAGTCCGTCCGTCCTTTCTATTTAAAACTTAGACTCTTGTAAGCCGTCAAATTTGCACTTATATATAAGTTGCGCTACAGCCGATTGTCGACCTTGGCAGCACGCAACGTTTGGCACCAGCGTTTGTAGTCTAGTGCCAGCGATACCAGTTCGGAATACAGATCCTGCGGATGTCCTTTGGGACCTATTCCTCTTCACGTTGCTTATAAACTTTTCTTGCCAGAGCTTCTGGTTCCATCCGATACATGTGACCAGCCCGGAAAAGCCTTTTGTATTGGATGTTCCTGACTATGTCGATGTCTGTATATAGCTCGTACAGCTTATCGTTCATGCTTATCCGGAAGTAATTTCCAACTCAAATTGGACCAAAAATTCTCCGAAGTGTCTTCCTCTCAAACACGCCCAACGCCGACTTATCCGATTCTGTCATGACCCATGCTTCAAGCATTATCAACATCTTGTAGAGTTTAATTTTTGTTTCTCTGGACAAAACTGTACTTCGCATTTCCTTACCGAGTCCAAAATAGCTACGGTTAGCAACAGTAGTCCAATGGACGGGCCTTTTAATACCCTGTACCCAAAGGTGCTGTCTGCCGTATGGAAACGATTATCTCGGATACTATAAGACATAGATCTTCCATATTTGAAACGTAGACTCTCCTTAGCCGTCAAGTGTGCACTTACAAACTGTTTATCTCTAAACCCATTTTGGGTTTTTTTTTGCATAAAAACGTTTTTCCCTAATTCTAGAAAGTCTAAAATTATTATATTACTAAGGGCTTAACTTAAGGTTCAAAAAGTTTGGGTACAAAGTATCTTCAGTCGAGCATACTCGACTTCAGCGTTCTTTCTTGTTTAAGATTATATTCTTAGCGTATTTTAATAATAAAATTGTTATCAATATCAATTCTCAAACTGTTTGTTCATAATAAGATAGAAGTTACCGATTACATTTTTAAGATCCCTCATAAGATTACCTCATAACAAAAATAGACCCTATCCTCTACATATTACCGGAAAAAGGAGAAAAATATGTCTAAAAGGGGGCGTTGCACGTTGGTTCTGACATACTTACAAACTCACAAGGGTAATTAAAAGTTTAGTTTTATATCTAAATCTATTTGTTTCAAGGAACTGATCAAGAATATATATTCTTTAAGGGGTCTACGATGGTTCCTTTAATGCGTTGCAATGTTTTCGAAACAAATTCAATGTTTTCATACTTACAATACAATGCATATCATTCTTATCATACCTTGACTTCTTGTATACTTTAGACTGAAAAAAAAGATTATACAATCTTTATACCTTTTTAGTAAATTAATAAAATGCTCTTATGTTATGAACTATTTCTTAGTAGTTTTGCTTATTTACATGAATCCTTTATGCAAAAATACGTTTCTATGGTTTTACAATTTGCAATTCAAGAGCTAACAATATAGAAGTCCCATCCAATGTGTCTTCTATTCAGCTTAGCGCAGGTGTTGTCATTGTGCGAGCTGGAGTGCAACGGGTTTTAAGTTTTAAATGAATACTAACAATTATATATGTAACTAAGCAGTCTTCATCGGTAGTTACGTTAAGTTAGCTCAACTGCGTAGTAACTTACTCCATCTTCTTCTCTTTTTTTTTGGTCCTTTTGCTTTTCAACGACAAATTTTACGATATTTTTTCTCTTAGGTGAAAATTAATTTTGTCTCAAAGTAGCAGTTTTAGGAAAAGGTGAACTTAAAAACCATGTGGGAATAACTGAACAACTATACTTTAATATATATTTAAAGAGAGTTACTGCCTTAAAAAATAAAAACATTTGGTAGAAATTTTTTATAAAGGCTAAGACTCCGATTGCTATAAGGGGAAGAAAGTCTTTTAAAATCAGCTGGTCTTAGATGCAGTGTGTTATCCAATTAATTTTTTATATCCGTTATACATAATTTAACGGGTATATTAAGTTTGTCTGAAAATTTCTAACGCATTGAAGGATACGTGGTAGACCCTATCTGTTTATTTCTGCATGATTTACTCGGAGAGTACTGGAGATATTTAACTAAAATTCGAAACTTAAACTTTTCTCTGAAACGACCTGTTTAAGTTCAAAAAATGAAAGTGGCACGCCCATTTTTAGGAATAGTCCCCACACAAACTGATCGCCCATTTTTGAATTTGTGTATGCAAATGGTTATTATTATGAATGTAATCACTCTTAATTGAGTAAAAACACTACTAATGTAATCCAATATCAAAGACAAGGTGCCACGCTCAAATTTATATAAAGCCCTTACGCAAACTTACCGATTACTTTCGAATTTTTTATGAATATCTTTAATTTTTAGCTTAAAATTTGATACCAATATTGTGTCTAAACTTGAGTTGAATCAGACCATTGACCCCCTCCAATCACATCTCAAAGTTCTATCTAAGCCACTGACGATCTCACAAACTATTTAAAAATTCGAATCATCTGGTCACGTCTGTTACCCGTCAAGCATAGTATGAAGGGTATATTCTGTTTGTCAAAAAGTTTGTAACGCATTGAAGGAGACGTCGTTGACCCCATAAAGTATATATATTCTTGATCAGTTCGATGAGACAAGTTGATCTGTCTGTTAGTAGTTACCCGCTTCATTTGCTCGGTTTTAAAGATATTGAGATCTCATCTATGAAATTTAAAACTTAAGCTTTTCTCAGTCCTACGCAGTTAAAGTGTTAAAACCAAAGTGCCACGCCCAAATTTTGAGTTTTTATACCCGCCACACATAGTGTGAAGGGTATTATCAGTTTGTCGAAAAGTTTGTAACGCATTAAAGGAGGCATCGGAGACCCCATAAAGTATGTATATTCTTGATCAGCTCGACAAGACGAATCGATTTAGCCATGTCCGTCTGTCTGTCCGTCTGTCCGTCTGTCTGTCCGTCTGTTGCAATGCGTTTTTCTCGGAAAGTTTTAAAGATATTGACCTGAAACTTTAGACTTAAGCTTTTTGTGCTCCTAGGCAGTTTGTATGACATAACCAAGGTGTCACGCCCATTTTTAGATATAGCCACCACATAAACTTACCATTTTTTTGATTTTTTTGTATGAAAATAGTTATTTTTTATGAATGATTTACTACAAATAGGTAAAAACACTTCAAATGGCATCCAATATTAAAAGGAAGGTGCCACGCCCATTTTTTGATATTGCTCCGATACAAACCTAGCGCTCATTTTTCAGGTTTTGTATGAAAATAGTTCTGATTTTTGAATATATTCACACCAATCTGGGTAAAATCACTTCTACATCAATCCTATGAACATGCAACCGATATGACAAGGATCGGGCCACTATAACATATAGACTCCATAAAAACTCACCTTCCATTTTATATTTTTTTCCATTAATTATTAAAATTTCGTTTGGCGGGTATTTGAGCTTCGGTACTACCGAAGTTAATGTTTCTACTTGTTTTTATTAAAAATGGTTTATTTATGTGTCAAATTCAGTAAAAACACTTCTAACAGCAGCCCATGTTTATAGAAGGAACCATGGTTGAGCTAAGTCCACTATAGCATATAGTCCCGATACAAATCTACCGCCAATTTTTTAATTTTTATACGAAAAAGGATTTATTTACGAAGCGATTTGTTTCAAATACGATAAAAACACTTCTAATAGAAACTTATTTTTAAAAAAGGATCCATTGTTGAGGTGGGTCCACTAAATCATATAGCCCCCATATAACTATTTTTCATGTTATACCCGTTACACATAAACGGGTATATTCAGTTTGTAACGCATTGAAGGGTGCATCGGAGACCCCATAAAGTATATATATTATTGATCAGCTCGATAAGACAAATCGATCTAGCCATGTCCGTCTGTCTGTCCGTCTGTCTGTCCGTCTGTCCGTCTGTCTGTCCGTCTGTCTGTCTGTCTGTCCGTCTGATTGTGGTTATGCGAATTATTCGCTTACTTTTAAAGATATTCTACTGAAAATATAAACTTAAGCTTTTCTCGGCAACGACTAGGTTAAGTTCGAGAATGAGAGTGCCACGCCCATTTTTAAGTATAGCCCCCATACAAACTTACTGTTTTTTTTCGATTTTTTGTATAAAAATAGTAATTAATTATGAATGTATTAGGTCCAAAATGGGTAAATACACTTCCTTTGCCATCCAATGTCAAATCCAAGGTGCCACGCCCATTTTTAGGTATAGCCCCCATACAAACTAACCGTTTTTTTCGATTTTTTGTATGAAAATTGTTATTATTTAGGTATATATTCACTCCAAATTAGGTAAAAGCACTTCTACTGTCATCCAATGTCAAATCTCATGTGCCACGCCCATTTTAGGCATAGCCCCCATACAAACTTACCAACCATTTTCGAATTTTTGTATGAAAATGGTTATTATTTAGGTATGTTTTCACTCCAAATGGCCTAAAAAACACACCAAATATCATCCCATATCTAAGCCAAGGTGCCACGCCCATTTTTGTCATAGGCCCCACACAACGTTAGTTGTATCAGACCATTGACCCCGTTCCATCCCATCTCGAAGTTCTATTTAAGCCACTGATGATAACACATTAACAATTTAAAAATACGTGTGACGGGTATATAAGCTTCGGTTCCACCGAAGTAAACGTTTTTTCTTGTTTTTTTTTAATTCGTGCGTAGTTTCGCTGACTTGATGGCTCTTGACTGCGCAAATTTCGTTGGTTGTATACTTGTTCTTCTAATATCGTTCTTGTTGTGTTATATTCTGCGATTGCTACTTTATTAGGAACGGAGTTTTATTGGAACAATTCTATAAATACATATAATTCTGATGAAACGATTTTTTACAATTGTTTCGATATTTTAATCATCATAAAAAAGTCACTACTTTTGAAACCATTTGCGCCATTATACGTAACAGAAATAATCATAATAACTCTAAGTATATATCTACGCATATACTGGGCTGCGTATGTACTATTTCAACATTTATGAAGATTTCTATGAATAAAAATGAAAGAAAATGTAAAATGCAACACTTGCATAAGCTGACACATAGCACACATCAAGAAAAGCGCCTGCGGTTAGGCAACACTTTATGCAAGACAAAAGTGTCAGAGCCTTTCTGAAATTGAAGAAAGGAAAGAAAAAACGAACAATACGAAATATTTCAACGACAGCATAACAAGTATACATAACTGTTATGTCATAAAATACATACATTAGTAAGAAGGTTTTTACTCTCTTTAAACACAATTAAATCAATTTTAAATTCGGGTATTAAGGTATACTTCTTACATCAATAGTTGGGGTCAATAATTAAAAATTCTTATACTACATAAAGTTTAGGCAAACATGTGGAAGGAAGAATTATTATTATTATTGCTTTATTGGGGTAATTGAAAGATATATTGTATATTGTACCCCCTTACTAGCTAAATTTATGAATCTAGTCTATTCTTTGAATGAATCTAATATTTTCGTAGGTTCGGTTTTCCTAACCTGCTCTAAGGAGAGTGTATGCCCTCCTAACAATGACATTCTGCTTCTGGATGTAGCTACACATTCTGCACTCAGAGGAGCTTGCTACACCCATTACATGTAGGTGTTTCCTAAGTCTGCAGTGACCTGTTAAGAGCCCTATCATGATCCTTAGCTGAGTTCTATTCAGCTTAACCAATGCTTTGGTAACCTTAGAGTTGAGTCTCTCTATTAGCAATTTGGCCTGTCGCATGCCCTGCTTTAAAGTCCAGTGTTCGTCCCTGGCACGTCTCCTGTCATTACGTATTGTCTCATTTAGTGTGTGGCTTCCAATGGGACAATAAGGTTCTGGGCCTATTAAAGGATTTGCGTCCCCCCTTCCTGGCTAGAGCGTCTGCTTGCTCGTTGCCTGGGATGTTAGTATGTCCTGGTACCCACAATAGGTGTACTCTGTTACTCTGTCCTAGTACATTTAGTGTGGCTATAGCCTCTTGTACTAGTTTAGATTTTACTGTGTCTGACTGCACCGCTTTAAGGGCTGCCTGACTGTCTGACAGTATTGCTATATCGCAGTTGTTATAGTTCCTGCCAATATTGATCTGTACGCAACGAATTATGGCGCAAATCTCTGCCTGAAAGATGCTGGTGTATTTACCCAGGGATTCCCATAGTTCGGTTCTTGGGGCAACTACACCCAAACCGGCGCCTTCGTCGGTGAGTGAACCGTCGTGTACCACTTTATAGTGTGTGGTTTCATTTTGTAATCGTTTTCAGATGTCCAAGTTTTTTTGCTTGACCATCTGATGGTAAAGTCTTTGCCAATGTTGTACCTCTTGGTTATAGGGTCCATAGGCATTGACAGAAGTTGACACCCTCCCGTCCACTTTGACAGGAATTTCTTGCAGTATGTAGTTGCAGTTCTGTCTCCATTTATCAGTATGCGAATGAGTGTGCTTCTCATCTTTAAATTCACTTCTATGTCTAGTGGTGTCAGGTCTAGAAGTGCTTCAAGTGCTGCTGTAGGACAGGTACGTATCGTTCCAGTAATCCATATGCATGCTAGTCGTTGTAACGACTCGAGTTTTCTTTTGGTCATAAGTTGGTTCGACCTGTCTCCCCACGCAATCACCCCATATAGGAGTATAGGTTTGACTACCATGCTGTATAGCCATAGCATGGTACTGGGTTTGCATCCCCAGGATTTTCCTGCTAATTTCCTGCATACGAACAGGGCCTTAGTGCATCTACGAATTACGTCATCTGTGTGTTCCTTCCATAGAAGTTTGCTATCCATGGTTAAGCGCAAGTATTTTGCGGCTGTGCTAAAAGGTATTTCCACACCTCTCAGTACAACCGCCTTGAGCCTGGGTAACTTATATTTCATAGTGAATGGTACAATGACAAGATTTGGCAGGATTTATGTTAAGTCCGACCTCCCTGCACCATTCTTGAGTTATACTCAGGCCCCTGTTGATTATATCACAGAGGGTTTCTTCATATTTGCCTGTTGCAATAATCACAATGTCATCTGCATACCCTTGACATTGTATGCCATTGCAATTAGTCTACTCGTAGTTAACAGTCCATCTACTACCAGACTCCAAAGCAGAGGTACTATTATGCTGTGTAAATTTCACTTCTATCAACCCAACCAAATTGAAAAAAATGATTTGAAACTTTAACCTTTCGTTGATTAAAACACACTCATTTATTTGAAGTGAACAATACTAGATTACTAAAGTCGTCGAAAAATGATTTTTGAAAATATCTCCTAAATGGTTCTTAAGAAAAAATTTGGTGGCCATTTTTGGAATTTACTCACGAAAATAGATGAAAATGGGTCGGTTAGAAAGAACCTATTTTTGGTGTAAGCTAGCTTAAATAATGGGTTTTTAAGATTTGGTTCAATAGAATGCAATGTGATTAGTTGCTATTATTATAATGTAGTTTTAGATAGCTTTTAACTTATTAAAAAACAATATTATATTGTTTGTTAATACAGGGTACGGTAGGGCTCTTAGGGTCGTGTTCTCGTATTGTGTATAACATTTATGTACAAATATCATACTATATATATTTTGCTTCCATCACAGATGGTTCTGTTTTCCTCCACAAGGATAAATAAAACCATCTCCTGCAAGTTTTGTGTTTTACACATTTTCACAATTTAGACCAACTTATTGTATTATTATTTTTTTTTTAATTTAATTAACAAGCTTATCCTGCCAACTTGTTGATGTAAATGTGAAATCATATGTGATGCTTTGATCGATTACTTTTGATTAACTCCGATACATCGATTTTTCTCGTAACTCAGGGAAAAGAATAACATAAAAAAATATATATAAAACAAGGGATGTCTTGGGGTCAATAGTCCAACAAACGTTTAGACACAATTATGTGGTCAAATGTTAACATAAGGACAGAATAAAAACAAAAAAAAAAAATAGAAAATGGATGCTGACTTTGTATTGGGTCTATATGTTATAGTGGGTTGATCCTTATAATATCAGTAGAGTATGTATAGAATGATATTAGATGTGTTTTGGAGTCAATATATTCATAAATAATTACTATTTTCACATAAAAGATAGACAATGGGAGAAAAATTCGTATGGGACCTATTCCTATAAATGGGCGTGCTACCTTGATTTTGACATTGGATGGTATTAGAATTTGGAGTAAATACATAAAAAAATAATAAATATTTTCATACAAAAATCGAAAAAAAAAAAAATGGTACATAAGTTTGTATGGGGGGTTTATATGGGACAGACAGACGGACATGGCTAGATCGACTCGTCTCTGTATATCGAGTCCGTCTGCCTGTATTTATATACTTCATCGGGTCTACGATGTCTCCTTTCAAGCGTTACAAACTTTCTGACAAAATGAAAGTACCCTCCACGCTATGTGTGGTGGGTATAAAAAAAAAGAAGAATGAAGAGAAGTTCATAGTCAATTCTATTGTTAGTTTGCAACGGTTTAAATTTACTGCTCTTGTTTAAGCCAGTTTGTGTTTATTTAGACTGATTTAAGTATGTATGTACTAACAAAGGCTGTCGAATGCAGAAATGCGCAGAACGGAAAGGAATACGTACGTATGTATTTGTCATTTGTACGTACATATGTAATACGCAAATGTAGACGTAAGACATTTTGGGACTATTGTTGAGTAAAAGTGAAATAAGTGCAGTGAAGTATTAAATGCGTAAAGCAAACCCATTCGACTGTCTGTCTTTCTGACAAACAGACAAACCGACAGACTAACTATGTTAAACAAACAGCAAGATAGACAAAAAAATACTTATTTGTTTGCATTTGTAATTACAGTCTGTCAAATAAAAGCTTGTACGATGAAATTTTTATAAAAATGTGTTTAAAAGTTTTAGTTTATGCAAAGTTTAAGATTTGACTTGAAATTATTTTAATATTTTGTCTAGTCACTACCAGGCTTAATAATTAGTGGTGGCAAAAAAATCACTTTCGTTGATTTTTTCACAATAAACATGTTCAGTATCGGCGAACTCTTCATGTTCGCTTGAATACCGAACCCTTACTAATTCATTGGTACATTTGCTAGTAACTTGATTTGTTAAAACTTGCAATTCGCTGAATGAAAGGCCTATTGAAACGAATTAATGGTAAAAGCGCAATTGCAACAGAAATATGAATAGAAAACGAGTTAATGTACGATCATTAGTGACATAGATTAACTCATGTTGGGGCTCAAGTAAGACTCATATATGTAAAATTTGAAGCTTAAAACTCATATAAAACAATCGTTTTCTTGAAAAAATTTTAAACAAGAAAGAACACTGAAGTCGAGTATGCTGTACTGCAAGAAACCCTGTACCCAATATTTATGAATCTTAAGATCGGTTCTATTTTACTACCATACCATACCTCATTGAATTGAATTTTCATAAAAAAAACTTAAAAAATCTGGTATATCTTTGTATAGGGGTTATACCTAAAATTTGGTTGGTCCTACCCATATTTGGACATTTTATTGGGACTATCATAGACATAATTTACACTAAATTTCAACTTCCTAGAATAAAAAACAATGACGTTTTTATGCAAAAACCCTAAATTTTGGGGTACGTTTGTATGGTGGGCACCTCTTTAAATGGGTCTAGAAAAAAACGGTTTGTAAGTGAACACTTGACGGCTCAGGAGAGTCTAAGTTTCAAATATTGTGGCCGTATCTCTTATAGTCTCCGAGATAATCTCTCTCATACGGCAGACAGCAGGACAGACAAACAGACAGACAGACAGACAGAAAGACAGACGGACGGACAGATAGAGCTAGTTCGATTACCCTTCCAATGCTGATCAAGAATATATATACTTTATATGGTCCATCTTGCCTCCTTCTGTCTGTTACTTACATTCGCACAAACTTAATATATCCTTTTACCATTTGGGTACAGGGTATAAAAATGTAAGGTGAGTTTGTACGGGGTCTGTAAGTTATTATGGCACGATCATTGTCATATCAGTAGCATATTCGTAGGATGACAGTAGAAGTGATTTTACCCAGATTGGAGTGAATATATTCATAAATAATAACATAACTATTTTCATACAAAACCCCAAAAATGGGCGGTAGGATTGTATGGGGGCTATAACTAAAAATGGGCGTGGAATTATGCTTTTGATACTGGATGCCTTTAGGAGTGTTTTTACCCAATATGCAGTAAATACATTAAAAAGTAATAACTATTTTCATACAAAAATCGAAAAAAGTGGTAAGTTTGTATGGGGGCTATACCTAAAAATGGGCGTGGCACCTTCGTTCTGACATACAAACTGCCTATGGTCAAAAAAAAGCTTTAGTTTCGAATTTCAGGTCAATATCTTTAACACTTTTCAAAAAAAATGCATTGCAACAGGCAGACAGACGGACAGACAGACGGACATGGCTAAATCCATTCGTCTCGTCGTGCTGATCAATAATATATATACTTTATGGGGTCTCCGATGTCTTCTTTATTGCATTACAAATTTCCCGACAAACTTATAATACCTTTCACACTATGTGTGGCGGGTATAACAAGTGCAATTTTAATTTTTAAAGCAGTGTTTTATTTTTTGATAAATTAAAACAAAAAAGGTTTGTTATGTTGTTGTAGCGAAACAGTACAGTTAGCGGTGAATTTGTGTATCACTCTTCGCGAATAGTGACCCTGTTCAGTAATCGTTGATTGTTTTTCGCCAGCTGCGATTTTATCACTGTTTGAAGTCACAGCGACTTTCAACACTATTAATAATAGCTTGGCACCTTCGAGGCATACTTTCCATCAGGTTTTCGGCATACTCAAGCGACAAAGACTTGCAAATGTGATGAATTTTTTATGACACCTGCTTCAAATCGAAGACTTTTCTTTTAGTTAAGAAATAAACTTCCTCTGCAATCTCTGAAAAAATCAGAACGATTGTTATTACTAACTGCAGTTTAAATAATACACGCTCTTATTTGACAGACTGTATGTGTATTCAGTATAGACTGCAAGCGACATGTGTTCACATTTGTGTTAAACAACAATTGCTGAATGCTGTTGCTGCCTATTTAAATCTTAATCATGCCAAGGAAGCCATTAAAATCGTTATCCGTTCTAGTTGCTATAGAAACTCGTGTCGCTAACACGTGCATGACGAGCAACAAAGTGTAACTATTGTATACAAACATTCATACAAATACGCACACACACACACATACACACACACACAACTCTAGATTGTAACACAAAAGCGTCAACAGCAATCTTTACATAGCCGGTAGTGTTTGTATTAGCTTCCTTTTGTATACATTTCCGCTTCCGAGAAATACTTGCACGCACAGACAAATACATTGATAAATTCTATATGCATACACACATACATATATGTATATGTAAATAGAAAATATTGCAGAAAAGTTGCCTTGGAATGACATTGCCTTGCCGCAAGGCTTGTCTATATGTATTAAACAAAAATCTATGCTATAAGTTTAAAAAAAAAAAAAAAAAATTTAAATAAAAAATCATCAGATACTTTTTCACATTTTTTCACTTTTTAAAATGCGCGTATTTTATAACTTTGTGCTCGAAACAGTGATTGCGTATGCAGTAATCCTCGTAAGAGGGAAATACGCTGAGATACGTCATGCAGTTTTGGCGTTAATTCCATTAAAACCGAGCTTATGATCTTCTCAAGGAATATTGATGAAATCTACAAAAAATTTACAAAGTAAAAAAGCCATTTGTAAAAATGTATGGGCAGTTGCAAGATCAATACTTCTGTATGAAGTATGACACATCCCAGTGAACCAAAAGCTCGTAAAAGATATCGCAAACGATACTTAAGCGAAAGAAACTGTCGAAAAAACACACGCAAACGATTCGAAAACGATTCATTCGTCGCTCAGTTTGTGGCAGTGAAAGTTTCGTTTTCGAACTATCGCACACGATTCGTCTGCGAATCGAATTAGTGTCGTATACGAGACTTTTACGATATCGTTTGCGACTCACTTCAGAAGTCGTATGCGAGACTCTTACGATGTCGTATACGAGACTTTTACGATTTCGTTTGCGACTCTAACTCTCGAAAGAAAATATCGAGAAAACACTCGTTTTCGTTCTCGAACTATCGCGCAAGATTCGTTTTAGAGACTTTTACGAAACAAAAAATTTAATTTTATTCATGTTTTTTTTCGCGGCAAGCAACCATCCTAGGGGGCTCCTCTCTCTCTCTTTCAATTATTATTTTATTCTTATATTTGTTGTATAATTTTTTGTTAGAACCATTAATTATTATTTGTTTCAATTATAGTCAAGATTTTATTATTTTTGTTCCATATAATTTCTAAATACATTTTATTTTATTAATAAAACTTATTTAAATTTCAACTTACTGCCTCGACCGGGGTTTGAACTCGAAGCTTTCGGCCTTCTGTGACTCTTGAAGCCTTTGCGATCGCGCGACCTCTTAACTGACAACGCCACGCCTTATGTTTACTAGAGTTTGTTAAAGTTTTTAATATGTATGTTTATTCATTGTACAGGTGCTGTTGTACAGAAAATAAGCGAGGTAGACATATGCTACAAGAATATTCTTTTTTCTCTTTTCATTGAATTTTAATTTTAAATTTTATTACTATCGCACAACGATCGCTTTATATATCATATTCGAGCTCGAGCGTGAAAGTTTTGCGATAGTTTTGATAGTCTCGCTCAACGCTCGCTTTATGTATCATATTCGAGCTCGAATGCGATACTTTTGCGATAGTTTTGCAATACTCTCGCTCAACGCTCGCTTTATATATCATATTCGAGCTCGAGCTCGAGCGCGAAAGTTTTGCGACACCTTCGCTTCTTTTATCGTTTTCGAGCTCGAGTGCGATAGTTTTGCGATACTCTCGCTTGATGCTCGCTTTTTGGTTCAGTGGGATAACACAGAGTGTTCACTATCGAAGCGAATACATATATATATATATAAGTGGCACTACAGCCGATTGTCGGCCTTGGCATCACATAAGATTCGGCACCAGCGGTTGTAATCCAGGGCCTCTTCATACCATCTTGGGATTCCGATCCTGCGGATGTCATCTAGGACCTGGTCCTCCCAACGCAGCGGCGGACGTCCTCTCTGCCGCGCCCCTCCGATTTGATTCACGTTTTGCTTCCAAACTTTTCTTGCTGGAGCTTCTGTGTCCATCCGACACAGGTGACCAGCCCAGGACAGCCTTTTTGTATTGGATGTTCCTGACTATGTCGATGTCATCATATAGCTCGTACAGCTCATCGTTCGTGCGCATACGGATGTCATTTTCCACTCTTACTGGACCAAAGATTCTCCGAAGTATCTTCCTCTCAAATACGCCCAACGCCGACTTATCCGATTCAGTCATGACCAATGCTTCAGAGCTATACATTAGGACCGGCATTATCAGCGTCTTGTAGAGTTTAATCTTTGTTTTTCTGGACAGCACTCTACTTCGCATCTGCTTACCGAGACCAAAATAGCTACGGTTCGCAAGAGTGATTCTTCGTTTAATCTCCAGACTGATGATGTTGCTGTTGTTTATATCTGAGCCCAAATAGATGAAGTTTTCTACAGCCTCAAAGCTGAAGTTCCCTGTACTCAAAGACCGTCTGCGACGTGCAGATTGCCTTCGAGTGGATTCCAAGTACTTCGTCTTGTTCTAGTTGACCATCAGTCCCATAGGACGACATTGTTTTTCGATGACTGAGAACGCGCCGGTGATCGCTCGAGCATTTTTGCCGATAATATCTATGTCGTCGGCATATGCGAGCAGCATAGTTTCTTTATAGAAAATATAATAAATACAAATAGCGTAAATTTTACGGGGAACGAGATATTTGCAAAAAAAAGCGTAACAAATCGATTTTTTGACCTCTGACCTCTGACCTCTGACAAGACGCTACCTTGCTATCTTAAGTAGGTTTTGAGACCAGTTTAAGGACGTTAAATAAAGGTTTCCAGCCGGTTATCTTAAATTCCGAGGTGAAACCCCTAATTTGACTGAACTATCTTATTCAGTTTTAGTTTAAATTTGATTAAGATTTATGAAATTGTTTGTTACAGATTGGGTAAAAACACTTCTAAAGACATCCAATATCAAAGCAAGATTCCATGCCCATTTTAAGGTATAGCAGCCATACAAACCTAGATCCCATTTATGAGTTTTTGTATGAAAATAGGTCTTATTAATGAATAAATTCATTTCAATCTGGGTAAAACGATTGCTACTGTCATCCTATGAAAATATTATCAATATGAAAAGGATCGGTCCATAATAACATAGAGACCTCATACAAACTAAATTTTCCTATTTTCCTTCAAGAACATTATTGTTTTATATGCAGATTTAGCTTAAAATTTTATATGCGTCTTATTTGAGCCCCAACTTGAGTTGTCCCCACCCAACCCCTTTGCGGAATATAATCTACGTCACTGATGATCATACATGATCTAGTTAAAGTTTCGTGTGACGAGTATTAAAGCTTCGAATCCATCAAAGTTGAAGTTTTTCCTTGTTTTTTTTTTAACTTTTTTCGCGTTTGTATAGTGTTAAAGTTTTTTATATCATTCAATATCTTTGGCTTTTGCTCGTTTATAATAATGCTGATTTCAGCAGTTTGAGAATATACTACAGAATATTTCATTGTTGGTCATTGCTATGTAAAACCTTTCGCTTTCCATGGTCGTTACATTTTGCCATAAAAAGTAATTTGCATACTTTTCGTACAAATTTGTAAATTGCATTCCACATTTACTATACTACGTGCCTTCATAACATTCGTTGACCTCTTTCTTTTGGATAACCAAAGTATTTATGTATACGAGTATGCGTTAAGGACTGTGGTTGCAATATGTAGTTGGATATGTACCTTTGTAATTACGGATACATGTACATGCATATGTATGTGTGAACACGTATTAACAGTTTTTTGCTTGATTCGTTGAAAAATATGAATGAATTAAGTTATTTTGGAAACAAGATTAGTTTTTTGTACCATACTAAAGCACATTAAGAATAAATGAACGTTGAAGAGTCAGTTTGATTCAGTTCTTGTATCTTTGTATTTTATTTGAAAGAGCATGACATAATTTAATAAATAGAAGATTACCAAAAACTTGCTTAGGTTCTTTCAGAAGATTTTTTTGTAAATAGCAGGAGGCAAATCTGTATCTTTCCAAAGTTGTTGATTTAGACAATGATACTTTTGTCCGAATATGAATGTATAGAATGAGAAAGTATGCCATTGATAAGTGAGGCACATGGACCTCTAAGAAAACAGTAGAACTGTCCGTTCATACTCGTTAATTGTTTACCTGGCAGAGAGCCGGTCATGAGAGTACTGATTTCGACGATTTAAATGTAGTGATTTTAACATAACCAACAAGGAGCACAAAGGAAGAGCATCAACCATTGTAGACGCCGAATTGGAGGCAATTTTGATCGAATACAAACACAAGAACAAATTACGATAACGTTAGGCGTGACTGATCAAGCCATTTCAAAGCGGTTTCAAGCCATTGGAATGGGCCAGAAGGTTGGAAACTAGCTGGCTAACGAACTCAAACCAAAGGATGAAATTCTGCCTGAACGATACAAAGCAAAGTCGTTTTTGCATCGCATTATTACTGATGATGAAAAGTGAATTCATTACGAAAATCCGAAGTGCAAGGCGGCATATATTAAGTTTGCGAACGTGGACCATCGACGCCAAGGCCAAATATTTATGGCATTAAGGTAATGCTCTGCGTTTGGTGGGAACAGAAGGAAATAGTGTTCTACGAAGTTTTGAAAAGTTGTCAGACGATACCACGGTGCTCTAAAGGCAAAAATTATGAGACATTGCGGAAAAACGGCCGAAATTGGCTACCAGATTTGAGACATTATTTCTTCACCAAGACAATGATCGGCCGCATGTCGAATAGGTTGTAAAAACCTATTTAAATGATAGCGAATGGAAAGTTTTACCCCACCCGCCATATAGCCCAACATCAGACTATCATACCATACGGGAGTGCACTTCATTTCGGATGAGGGAATCCAAAATTGGCTTGATTCGTGCTTCGCCTCTAAAAGCGAGCAGATTTATTGGGATGGGATCCATGCTGTTCCAATGGGATCCATGCTGTGAGCGACTGATTGTATGGCGAATGTTTAGTACAAAAAGAACAACAATTTCAGGTGATATCACCGTTACCCAAGGAATGCAGTTTCTTATTTTAACCTTTACCGATCAGACCAAATACACTACAAATGAGTCTCTCTCGTCGTCTCGTCGCTAATAAAAACACTGTGCGACAAAAAAAAAAAAAAAAAAAACAATAGGTTTGGTTGAATAAAAAAAATTTCGGGGGACCCCCAAAATCAGACCCTCTGTTTTTATACCCACCACACATAGTGTGAAGCGTATTATCAGTTTGTCGGAAAGTTTGTAACGCATTAAAGGAGGCATCGGAGACCCCATAAAGTATATATATATTATTGATCAGCTCGACGAGACGAATCGATTTAGCCATGTCCGTCTGTCTGTCCGTCCGTCTGTCTGTCTGTTGCAATGCGTTGTTCTCGGAAAGTTTTAAAGATATTGACCTGAAACTTTAAACTTAAGCTTTTTGTGTTCTTAGGCAGTTTGTATGTCGGAACCAAGGTGCCACGCCCACTTTTAGGTATAGCCCCCATACAAACTTAAAATTTTTTTCGATTTTTTTGTGTGAAAATAGGTATTATTTATGAATGTTTTGACTAAAAAACGGGTAAAAACACTTTTAATCCAATATCCATCCATCCAATATCAAAAGAAAGGTACCACCCCCCTTTTTAGATATAGCCCCCATGCAAACTTACCATTTTTTTCGATTTTTTGTATGAAAATTGTTATTATTTGTAAATGTATTTACTACAAATTGCGTAAAAGCACTTCTAATGACATCCAATTTCAAAAGAAAGGTGCCACGCCCATTTTTTGATATGGCCCCCATACAAGCCAAGCGCCCATTTTTCAGATTTTGTATGAAAATAGTTCTTATTTATGGATATATTCACTCCAATCTGTGTAAAATCACTTCCACTATTATCCTATGCATATGCTTCCGATATGACAAGGATAGAGCCACTATAACATATAGTCCCATACAAACTCACCTTCTATTTTTTTATTTTTTCAAGAAAATGAATAAAGTTTCGTGTGGAGGGTATTTGAGCTTCGGTGCTTCCGAAATTAACGTTCTTGCTTGTTATTTTTGAATATATTTTAGAAGAAAAAAAAAATGAAGTTTAACCAAACATCATGAAAGTTAAACATTTTTTTTTTTTTGACATTTGGTCAATTACCAAATCGCTTTCAATAGCTATTAAAGTACATATTTTAACCAAGTTTTTGACTCTATTATAATCTTTAAGCTACTTGACAAGTATTTGCGTCAACATTAAGACTTAAATGAAAGTTTATCAGGGGTGTCACACAAAATCTCTCAACGGCCCATCTCTTCTACCAACCCAAGAAGATTTTGGGTGACACCCCTATATATGTATGGTCGTATCTGCATACATATGTGTGTATGCATGGCATCAGGATGTTCACTTGATTACAATTCTTATGTAGCTTTTGTTATAGCATAGTCCTTAAGGCTGTTGCTACTTTTCTAGTAGGTACATATATGTACGTTGTAGTTGTTCTTGAAGTTGTTACTAAAAAACTTAATATTGCATTACAATTGCTTTTATGTTTGCTACTGCTTTTTAAAGAAACACAAATATTGCATACCTTTTCAGCAGAGTTTAATTTATTCAGTTGCCTTGTTGAGCTCAACTTCCTTTTTTGTGGTTTCAATTTTGGTCGCTTTTTATGTTAGTTATTGTTCACTTTTGTGGCGGAGATAAAAGTTTTTATGGCATTTATAAAAGTTCCGAAATCATAGCAAAATTTTATTACTTTAATTGCTTTGCGACGCCTGTGACAGAAATAGTTGTAGTCGAAGTTGAAGCGAGTTTAAAGGCCATCAATTCACATGTTGTGTACTTTATAGTCAAATGTATTCACAGTACAAGTTTGTGGCAGTTAAACGGTTTATGAATTATAAACTTTTTACTGCTCTTGCCAAAGTTATCATTGCTGTAGATTGACAAAAATGTAGTGTAGTAAAATTTTCAAAGAGATTTGCTGAGCATGTTTGTGTCGGTTCCAACTATAGTCATACAATTTTTTTTTTTTTAGAGTTTTTGAAATAAAATGAATTTATTTTAAATAAAATGTAGTCCTAGAAGAATATAGCACGACAACGAACTTTGCAGGCGGATGCAACACGAGTTATTGTTGAGCGATATAGGAAGAAACATAGAGAGAAAAACGGCTGATCCAACGGAAGAAAAGAGAACTGAAAACAAGGAAAAACGTTAACTTCGGTGGAACCGAAGCTTAAATACCCGTCACACGAATCTTTGAATAGTTTATGTGTGATCATAAGTGGCTGATATACATTTATAAATATATATTCGAAAATAATTACTTTTTCATACACATGTTCGAAATTAATCAATAAGTTTGTATGGGTGCTAAAGCTAAAAATGGGCGTGGCTCCTTGGTTTTGAGTGAATAGTTTCATGAATAATACCTATTTTAATACAAAAATTCGAAAGTGGGCGGTAAGTTTGTATGGGGACTATAGCTAAAAATGGGCGTGGCAACTTGGTTTTGATAATGGATGTCATTAGAAGTGTTTTTACCCAAATTTGGTGAATAGTTTCAAAAATAATAACTATTTTAATACAAAAGTTCGAGAATGGGCGGTAAGTTTGTATGGGGGCTATATCTAAAAAATGGGCGTGGCAGCTTGGATTTGATATTGGATGACATTAGAAGTATTTTTTCCAACTTCGAGTGACTACATTCATAAATAATAGCTATTTTCATGCATAAAAAGTAGAAAAAAACGGTAAGTTTGTATGGGGGCTATATCTTAAAATGAGCGTGGCACTTTGATTTTAACACTTGAACTGCTTAGGACTGAGAAAAGCTTAAGTTCCGAGTTTCAGGTCAATATCTTTAAAACTGAGCGAATGAATCGCATAAATACAGACAGACGGACGGACAGACAGACAGACGGACATGGCTAGATCGACTCGTCGTGCTGATAAAGAATATATATACTTTATAGGGTCTACGACGTCTCCTTTAATACGTTACAAACTTTCTGACAAAATGATAATACCCTCCACACTATGTGTGGCGGGTATAATGAGTGAACTGGAGGGGATTATACAAAGGCTTATTTAAGACCGGCGGCGAGGAAATGGAGATATGTATGCATCAACTCTTCTGCAAAATATGGACTGGTGAGCGTGTGCCTAATGACTGGAACCTTAGTGTCCTGTGCCCATGTTTTAAGAATAGAGATCCTGCAGTCTGCGCAAACTATCGCGAAATAAGTCTTCTGCCAATCGCTTATAAAATCCTATGTGGTGTATTGTGTAATATACTGAAACCGTACGTAGAAAGTATAGTAAAAATTTCTCCGACCCCTTTGATATTAAGAGAGGTTTTAGAAAGGCGTTGTCGTGTGACTTTTTCAATCTTCTGATGGAATACATAATGAAACAATGCTCAAACGTTGATCTGAAGGGCAATATTTTCTACAAAAAAAAAAATTTTGAAAAAATTAATTTAGTTTTTAAAAGTTAGTAAACAGTTTATTCTTGTCTGTTGCGAGGTGATTCATTCGCTCAGCTTTAAAGATATTGAGCTGAAACTCGAAAATTAAGATATTCTTGGTCCTAGAGTGTTTGTATGTTAAAATTAGAATGTAAAGGGTGGTTAAATTTCAAGGGCCGATGTTGATTTTGAATAAAACACGAATTATTTAGGAAATTATTGACATTTCTTTTTATTATGATGTACTGGTATGACTCAATTATGTATGGAACAAAAAAATAGGCCAAATGGCCGCCACGGCTTCGGCGGCACACGTCCATCCGATGGTCTAAATTTCTGATGACGCTGAGGCATAATTGAGGTTCAATGTGTAATGTGCCGAATTATCTCATCCTTTAGCTCTTGAATTGTTGTTGGCTTATTGGCGTACACTTTTTCTTTCAAATAACCCCAAAGAAAGAAGTCCAACGGTGTCAAATCACATGATCTTGGCGGCCAGTTGACATCGCCGCGACGTGAGATTATTCGGCCATCAAAAGTTTGGTTAGCTATGTGGCAAGTGGCACCGTCCTGTTGGAAACCACATATCGTCCACATCCATATCTTCCAAATCAGGCCAAAAAAGTTTGTTATCATCTCACGATAGCGAACACCATCCACAGTAATTGCTTGGCCAGCCTCATTTTCGAAGAAGTACAGCCCTATGATGCCGCCAGCCCATAAACCGCACCAAACAGTCACTCTTTGTGGATGCATTGGTTTTTCGACAATCACTCTTGGATTCTCATTCGCCCAAATGCGGAAATTCTGCTTATTGACAAATCCACTGAGGTGAAAATGTGCCTCAACACTGAAGATTTTATGCACGATATGCATTTTGATTTGAACGCCCATTTTCATAATAGGCCTGAATAACTTTAACGCGTTGTTCGATTGTGTATCTTTCCATGGTTCAAATTGAGTTAGTCTGAAGTTGAGAAATCTCAAAAGAAATGCAGGAAAAAACTTGACATTTAGGTGTGGTTCACATTCAACATTGAAATTTAACCACCCTTTACTACCCACTCTAAGGTGCAGCCCTCAAACAAATTTACCGCACAGTTTTCAGATTTTTGTCTAAAATTAGGTATTATTTATGAATGTATTCACTTCAAATTGGTTAAAAACATTTCTTATGTTATTCAATAACAAATCCAAGTGTACTTCACCGATATAACATATAGCCCTATACTTACTTACCTCTCAGTTCCTGATGTATAAACTTGAGTTGTATTAGACCAATGATTCCCATCCATCACATCTCGAAGTTGATGATGACTATTTAAAGATTCGTGTGACGGGTATTTAAGCTTCGGTTTACCTAATATACATTCATACAAATATGCTTCGATATTTGTATATAGTTTTAAATTTTATTTCCAAGTATCATTTTTGATTTTTTTTTTTTTTATAAACTTAAAACAAAATATTATAATTTGATTTTTACAAGAGTATAAGTATTTTATACTATTTATATTTTGTAATTACGATTATTATTGTGCAGCTTAAATTTACTTAATGTAATAATTACTAAATCGAATTAACGACAATACGAGTATTTTTGTATATATTTTTAGATACGATTCTATGTTAGAATTTTGCGCTGTTTCTGCACCGTTGAACAAGTATTTTCTATTCGAGTTGTAACTTACAAATTAATATCACTTTAAATGCGCAAATTGTCGAGAATATTGCAGAAATTATATTTTTGGGGACGGTATACTACTCTACATATAAAGTGCAATGAATTTAATCGATAAATTCACTAAAGTTGAATTGTAAGGTTGAAGAGAAAACCGTTGTTGTTGTTGTTGTAGTAGTTGTAGTAGTAAAATCCTTAAGTAGATGTTCTTGAAATTCAATACAATCTATGGCAGTACACTAGAATTCTGTATGAAAACTATTTGCAGTATCAATCATTTTTGAGGAGAGTATTATTTCAGCGTTTGAGTTCAACTGTTGTAAATAAAAGAAAAGAAATTTATTAGTATATATATGATTTATTTATGAAGAAACATACCTCATTTAACGTTAAATGATTATCTTTATTTTCATCACATAAACTGAATAGCGTTGCAGACTCTTGTAGTGCATAACGTGGCGTCTTAGGATTGACATAATGCAACAATTCACCACGATCCGCTTTACCATCATGATTTTTATCAATAATACGCTTAAATTCCTCACGTCGTTCGACTAATGTTTTCGATATCAAAGACTTACGCATCAGATCATCGTCATCGTCTATATTTAATTCCGAAAATTCCTCAATCGTCAATTGATCATCACCGTCCTGATCGAATTGACGCAGTAGATCATCAACAAGTTCAAGTAAATTTGAGATACTTGATTCCGGATGTCGAAACGAAAGATATTCATCGATGGTCAGCGTAAAGAGATCAGTGCGTGCCGCCTCCGACCAGCGTGCTTTGTCGCGCATCATATCTTCGCGTGCTTTCCGATTTAAAGCGGTGTGTTTTATCTCATCGTGCTCATCAATATCGGCCTCTGTCATGCCATGTTCACGCAAAAAGTAACGATGATATTCATCCCAAGTAATTAAACCATCTGCCGGACTAATATCAACGTATTTAAATTCACGCGCGTTATTCATTATAGCCGCATCAATGTGCTCGACAATTTTGTGATTGATATAAAAGGCCAACTCTTGTATGCTAAGCTTCTCATCGTGGTTTTTATCGGCGCTGAAATAAATAGAAAAAAAAAACAAATAAATGAGTATTTTGGCGCTTGTTGAATTTATTTTATTGCAACCGCAACGCATTTTAATTTTGACATTAAAAGTTACAAATTCGTATTGTCATGTCTCTGTCCGGGCGTTCTGTCCGGCAGCATTCAGCCAGCCAACGAACCGCGTTTGTATGCCATTAAAATGCAATTAAGCTGACCAACAATTGTCTGATAATTACACGCGAAATTAATAGTTACTGTCACCAATGTTTCCTCTCAACACGCTTCTCATGTCATACTCTCCGTGTTTCGCCGTGTTTGTGGTTCTCGAACACAAAAACGTAAAGTTTTGCATTGTAACAAAAAAAAAAAAAAAAAATATTGGTTCAGTGCGCGTAAGGACGCATTTAAATTATACTTTTAATGACCATTTCACGTGCTTATCTCAAAGTCACCCATTTCGAGGCATGCAAATAGCATAATTAAGCACTTCATGTGCCAAGTAGCTCCACTTGAGCACATACATAAATGCACACGGATGTGGCACACGCATGATGTATCCACTCCAGTTGGAGCACGTTGTGCTGGTATTTTTCTTTTAACTGTTTGCATACAACTTGAATAGGCAACAGCGAAATGACTACGAAATGAGAACATGTTAAGGCATTCCATGGAGAATCATCAATATGTATGAATTTTAAAGTGGTTAATTAACGTTTCGATGCTTTAATATGTATCAGTTCAGCAATTAACTGATAGGGGATTACCATTAAAACAAAGCTGTGTCCTCACGAATGTGCTCGATATTTGCACTTTTGTACAATTAAACCCGTTACATATAGTGTAAACGGGTATATTCAGCTTGTCCGAAAGTTTGTAACGCATTAAAAGAGGCAGCGTAGACCCTATAAAGTATATATATTATTCATCAGCTCGTCTTTGTGTCCGCCTGTCTGTCTGTCCGTCTGCTCCGAGACGTTTTACTCAGAATGTTTTTAGGATATTGAACTGAAATTTTAAACTTAAGCTTTTTTTGGTCCTAGGCAGTTTTTATACCCTGTATCCAAAGGGTAAAAGGGGTATATTAAGTTTGTAGCGAGTGTATGTAACAGACATAAGGAGTCTAGATAGACCCAACAAAGTATATATATTTGATTAGCATTGGAAGGAGAGTAAAACTAGCTATGTCTGTCTGTCCGTCTGTCAAGCTGTCTGCCGTATGAGAGAGATTATCTCGGAGACTATAAGAAATAGGACCACCATATTTGAAACTTAAGCTCTCCTAAGCCGTCAAGTGTGTAATTGCAAACGGTTTTTCTCTAGCTTCATTTTAAGGGGTACCCCCCCATACAAATCTACCCCGAAATAGTGGGGTTTTTGCATAAAAACGTCATTGTTTCTTATTCTAGGAAGTCTAAATTTAGTATAAATTATGTCTAAGATAGTCCCAATAAAATATCCCAATATGGTTAGGTCCAACAAAATTTTAGGTATAGCCCCCATACTAATATACCCGATTTTTTTAATGAATGGTACGAAAATTCAATTCAATGAGGTATGGTAGTAAAATAAAACCGATTTTAAGGTTAATAAAGACTTGGTACAGCGTATCTTGCAGTCGAGCATACTCGACTTCAGCGTTCTTTCTTGTTATGTCAAAATCAGGGTTCCTCGTCTTGTTTAAGACATACCTCCCCCTACAAATACAACTCTTATTTTCGAATTTTTTAATGAAAATAGGTATTATTTATGAGTATGTCATCCAATGTCAAAAAAAAAGTGCCACGCTCATTTTCAAGTGTAGCCCCCATACAAATGTACCGCCCATTTTCGAATTTTTGTATAGAAATAGGTATTATTTATAGATACATTCACTTCAAATAGGGTAAAAACACTTTTTATTTCATCCAATGTTAAATCTAAGGACCCAAGCCCATTTTTAGGTATAGCCCCCATACAAAGTTACCGCCATTTTCGAGTTTTTGTATGAAAACATTAAATATTTTTGAATGAATTCAATTAAAATTTGGTAAAATCAATTCCAATGTCCACCTAAGTGAACACTATCGATATGGTAAGGATCGGGCTAATATAACAAAAAGCCTCCATACTAATTTGACAAAATTCATCGTGAATTTTAACATACAAATTGGTCCAGCTCTTGAGATGATGTAAAATTTTTTTTACAATTTTCAGAGGCATTGATTTAAAATTCGAGTTCACAATTATAGCAGCTTTCAAGTTTTTCGAGATATTCGAATTCACAATTTTTCGAAATTTGTCAAAATTCTTCGGATGAAATAAGTCCAATGGCTCTGAAAATTTTTGCTCTGTATAATTTAAACTTATTTGGCGCACTATCACACAACAACTCGGCTTCTAGTGACTAAAATATAGAAAAAATTTAACAAAAAATTCAAAATTAAATTTTTTTCTAATGAACTAATTTTTATAAGTCTTCATAAAAGGTACTCTTGACCTTATTTAGCAACATTGCACTACATCGCAGCAAACAAGTTAGCTAAGTAACAAAATATGTACACAAATAATAAATAACAATTTAATAAATTAAAACACCGCCACCACTAAAGAAGCTAAAACAAGGTGAAAATAAAAGATATAAGAACCACTTACTTCCGCTCTAGTTGCAATTTTATTATACTCGCCGTTGCTGTCCCTGTAAACTACAACTGACATCAACAAAGCTTAAATTTCGCAGCGCAACGCCCACATAAAATAAAGACAAAATTTGGATAAAAACAAAAAAAAAAAAAAAAAAAAAAAAAAAAACTCGCAACGCTTTCAAATTACGCAAACTAGTTGTACATCCGTTGTAAAAAGTTCAGCAGTGTGCAATGCATCCGTTTCCGCTTAGCGGTAAAACGGCAGCCATTGCTGCTGTTGCTTCTGGTACGAGTACCATTAACTGCAAAGAAGTAAAATGTTGGAGAATGAAAAACAAAATATAAACCAAAATCCCCGCACTAATTCTAATGCAAAAATATAAAAAAAAACCAAATGCACACTAATGAACCACGCTGCAATCTACTACAATCTACGTAGTAGCAACAAAGAATGTGGTCAGATAGCAAGTGAACACAATAACCAATCTATCCGTTGCATATTCCCACATTCATTTATCCATCCATCCAACGCACCCCAAAAACTGAGTAAAACTTTCATTATGCTACCAAAGACTAACCAACCAACAAGTAAACTAACAACTAACAAGATTCGCACGCACAAACATAGATACATACGCATACATACACAAGCACCTAAATATACATATGCATGGATGGTGTATGATACGATAGCGCTTATACGCACTTAGCCGCAACTACATAACCGCAACAGCAACCAGGTTAACTAAGTAAATTGGCAATGGAGGCGGAAATCAGACAAAGGAACGCACTTTAAGTGGGATGGGCGAGTCATATCACAATAACCGATGTGCAAATTAACAACAACAACAACAAGAATAAAGCATAGTATCTTTAAAACACCAGTTTTACGTATTTAAGGTGACCATTTTATTCATAGAGCAAATCGAATTACATTTAATAAAGAACTAATATGCTATAAGATATCAATCTGTAGTATTCTCTTACTCAACATTAATCCTTTCAGAAAGAAATGCATTGGTGTTAATTCAAACAGTTTCCCGAATCCAATTGGAACTTACAATTAGTACACTAGAAGAAAACATCTTTTACAGGGGTGATACCAAAATCTCATAGTAGTAGTGTAACTGTTATGGTATAAGTCCTCGAAAATTTACACCATTACACCGACACTTCGAGTGTTTTCATTGATTTCATAGGGTAGCCATATTTTTTTAATATTTTTCATTTATACACAAAAATGGAATTTTGCGATCCGCCACACTTAAAATGCGACCTTTCAACTTTATTTAAAAAACCCAAAACTTTAGTGGAAGTGATTTCGGTGTCACCCCTTTTAGATTGAGAAATTTATTTAACATAATATAATTGAGTTTTCAAAATTAAGATCTTGGCAAAGTATTGGAACCAAATACTCGTATAGCTTAATTTAAAAGGTAGCAACACCATAAACCTAGACTAGCTCGATCGAGACGAATTAGTCACCAAAAAATGACATCATTGGCATACATTCATATTTAAATCCGTTGCTTTTACCTAAACAATCCCTAAATACCTTCCTAAAATATATTCTCCCTAAATATACCGCATATTCCTTAAAAAAAAGGCATTTTGAGTCGATAAATGCCATTAAATAAAATTCACCGAAAGAGCTGAAGACCACACCTCCGGCGGCCTATGAACGGTCCATGGAAGATTGGGTTAACCGGATAAAATCGTTGCTCAAATGGAGTCAATTTTAAAGGGGACTCAATAAATGCCAATGAATAAATTAAACAAAATATTTTTAAAACTATTTCCGGGTAATTATTATAAAGAATGTACACTCAGGGATTTCAAGTATATTAGGGGATTAATATTTATTTATAAATATCAAAGAATTATGGTGACTGATTAAATTACAAGAAAATTTTTGTGACTGTTCTTAATAAAAAAAATAGTATCCATAAAACTAGGAAGAAAAAGAACCATATTTAAAACATAGATCAGAATGCGAATGGAATCATGAATATTTCATTTGGAAATTTTCCTTATACAGGATTGCGGATAAAGGATGGTAAACTATATACAATTTAACATAAAGATTTTTAAATTTAGTCCAACTAATCATTGTTATCTGCCCGACTGACTATCTAAATAAAAAGTTTCAAAAAACCCGGAAATATACAGCGGACCCCTATGAAATTGACATTTGCTTTCAGATTGACATTTCTGTGGTAAAAAGGAAAAACTGCTTTTACCTTTTTGCAGAAGAACAAATTTCGACTAATGTTAATTTTATGAATTTTTTTTTTTTTTTTTTAATTATGTACAAGTGGCAACACTTTTTCGTAAACAATTTTAATTTCCAGTTTTGATGTGTACATTTTGTGTGTATAAACGAGGTATGTATATGATTGTATTATAGTACTAAAAACATGTAAATTGTACAATTTCTTTGCACATATTTTCGAATTCGCCAAGCTGTGACGACCTCTTAGCGATTGCGCCTGAGTCGCTTCACCCCCATTACGACTCTTGTTATAAGTAATAAAATTAATTGAAAGTCCACACCTTCAAAAACAAAAAAAAAAATTATTTAAAAAACCTTCAAGTAAATGATTTACACTTGGCGCGTTTATAAATTACAAGATTGTTTGTTTTTCTCTCACAAAATTTACACTACAAAAAAATACAATTTAAAATTTTATAGTAGATGTTGTAGATCTGGTCGAGTAAACAAAACTGTGTACATAGAATTTTGAAATACACCCAATATCTGGAAAAAGGTTCAAAAAACAGAATTTTCCTTCTAACCTATTTTTTAGATTTTCTTTTTTTAACATTTTTAAACAAAATACTTAAACAAGTTAAAAAATTTAAAAAAAAAAAAAAAAAAAACAAAGGAAAAACGTTAACTTCGGTAGAACCGAAACTTATGTACCCGTCACATGTATTTTTAAATTGTTAATATGTTATTATCAGTGGTTCAAATAGAACTTCGAGATGGGATTGGACGGTGTGCATGATCTGATACAACTCACGTTGTGTGGGGCCTATGCCAAAAAAAGGGCGTGGCACCTTTGATTTGATATTAAATGACATTAAAAGTGTTTTTACTCAATTTGGAGTAAATACATTACTAAAAAATAACCATTTTCATACAAAAAATCCGGTCATTTTGTATGGGGGCTGTTTCTAAAAATAGGCGTTGCACCTTTGATTTGATATTGAATGACATAAAAAGTGTTTTTACCCAATTTGGAGTGAATATATGCATAAATAATAACTAATTTCTTACAAGAAATCTTTAAAAAAAAATGGTAAGTTTGTATGGGGGCTATAACTAAAAATAGACGTGGCACTTTCATATTCAAACTTGACCTGGTCGTTGCCGAAAAAAGATTAAGTTTCAAATTTCAGCTAATTATCTCCAGTAGTCTCCGAGTAAATCGTGTTGAAATAAAAGACGGACGGACAGACAGACGGACATGGCAAGATCGATTCGTCTCGTCGAGCTGATCAATAATATATACACTTTATGGGGTCTTCGGCGTTTCCTTTCATGCGTTACAAACTTTCTGACAAACTGATGGCGGGTATAAAAAAATCAAAAATTGTGTTTGTCCCGAAAATACAGAAATATAGGAACGAAACTGTCCTATAGATTCTGTTCTTTCTAAAACATGTTTAAAAATAATTTACTGAGTTAAAGCTCAATAAGTGAAAAAAAAGAGAAAACCCAGCTGTTTGACCCTAGATCCAGTTTGTGGGGATTCCCTTAAAGTTAAGTATTCAGTTTTTTTAATCGACCCGACCTACAACTTCTACTATAAGATTTCTGAGTTATCTCGCACAGTGTTATGTCAGCAAACTTATTTAATGCATTCACTAAGGTCGAATAAATTGGTGCGACAGATTAACGGTAAGACGGATCATTCAACAGATAGATGAAGGTGTTTTTTGTAACTCGGATTTTGATATTGATTAAGAATATTTACAAGGCATAGAAAAAATAAATCACTTTTAAATGTAAAATTCTGCCAATACTTTGGCATGCATTTCTCATTTGAAATCATCAATGCTTTGAGAGTTTACAACTGTTAAACTATTACCAAACAACTTATTGAATTTTATAAGTTATTTTTAGTATTTTTTAGTTATTTCTACAACTTTCAGAAAAAATGGTAACTTTAAGCTTAAGCCCTTTTATCAATAAATATATTTTTTCGCTCTTCTTACTTCCTCTACTCACCGTTTAAAAGCTTTTGCAAGTATTTGCTTCTCATTCACGGAACTTGCTGCTAAAATAACTGTTTCTGGTTCGGAAGATTTAGCCAACTTCGTTCGCTTTGCTGTCTTGGTTAGATGTGCCTGCTTCGTCTTTGTATTACTGTAACTGCTGCTGGCAATGGCATTTTCCGTTAGTTCGCCATTTTGTTGCTTCTTATGATGCTGTTGCTGTAGCTGTTCCAATTCCTGCGGCAATGCTCCTCTTTCATCGTTGTTGTGATGGCTTGTACGTAGCGTGTGTTGCAATTTATAGCTAGTGCTATGCAATATCAATCCAATGAAAAACATATAAAACAAAATGGCGCACAATGTGGACCAACGCAACCAGCGGAAGCTTTTGCTCAACTTGTTAACGAACGTCATTTTATGTGTGTATGTGTAAGTGTATTCGTGTCTATGTGAAGGCGTGTAAATTGCTATTATGTAGTTTGTTATTGCATGTACAGTTACTATGGTTGTTGTTGTTGTTCTTGTGCTTGTTCTTTTTAAATATTATTGTTGTTGTAATTGTACAATAATTGACTTTTACTGCTCCTTTGAGAGCAGTTGCCGACAGTTAACGGTTTTGTTTGGTTTGGTTTTTTGTTTCATTCACACAATTTGTATTGCCTTGCTTTGGCTTTAATATTACTTTTGTTGTTGTTGTAGTTATTTCTTTTTCTTTCTGTTTATGATATTTTCATCGTCGTTTTGCTTGTTATCTAATTATTGTGCTTGTCATTTAAAATATTTTTTTTTTTGATATTTTTTTGTTTTGTGGTTCATTAAATTGTTTAAGCTCCTTTTTATTGCTTTAAGCTTAAATTTTTAATTTTTTTTTTTTTTTTATTTTTGTTGTTGCACTTTTTTTTTTTTACATGTTGCTGTGCATTATATTGTTTAGTTTATCTATAATTTTTTTTTTACTTTTCCTTTCTCTTTTGCACTTATGCAAAATTTACATTGTAAATGAACACTGTAATCAAAGCTTCTTTTTTGTTTTATTCTTTTATGTTTTTTATTATTCTGTTTTTCACTGCTTTTGCCGGCACGCGTCACGTTTGTATTAAACGCTCGTTGACTTACTGACTCAATTTTTTAACGCTATCTTACTTTTGCCTTTGTTTTTTTTTTTTTGTTGTGTCAGAGCATAACACTAACAATTGTTTTTGTTTACGTTTACTTTTATTGTGATTGTTGTTGCTGTTTTTATTGTGTCACAAAACCCGTTGAACATCTCTTTAGTCATTTTTATGCGCAAACAGACATACACAAACTCTTTCTCGCATACATACACACTTACTTATCTGCATGTTCATTCATATAAATGTTTATATATGTATGTGTGCGTGTGTATTTGGCGAGTAACAAAAACAACTTTAATGCGGGCTAATAATAGTTGTTGGCAACAGTTGCTGCTGCTGCTGCTTTTGCTTGTTTTATTGCAGTTTTTTTTGTTTTGTTTTTTTTTTTTTTTTGTTTTATGTTATTGTGTATTTTCTTTCTTTTAGTCAAATGTCAGCATTAAGCGCCAGTTGCCATTTAAGCCAGCTATTGTTTTGCTTTTCGCTTTTGTTAGAGTATTGTTGATTAGCGCACAGTGTGCTGATGCTAAAAGTATAAATAATGAAATTTTTAATGTACATATTAATTATTGTAATTGTTTGAATATTTCTAATGCTTAACTAATAAAATGTTTTCTTTTATTTTAGTGGTGCATTAGGTCTGCTAAAATAACTATTAATCATAATTTAAAAGAAATGGTTTTGTTTACAATTTTTATTGAGGCTACAAAGTGAATCAAAACAAAAAAAAACGTTTTCTTCGGTAGAACCGAAGCTTAACGAAGCCACACGAAACTTTAATTCGTTCGTGTATGATCATCAGTGACGTGGAAATTTAGTTTTTATGAGGACTGTGTGTTAAAGTGGTCTGATCATTGTCATATCGGTAATATACTCATATGACGATAGTAGAAATGGTTTTATCCAGATTGGAGTGATATATATAAATTAGTAAAAATGTTTCTATGTCCGCGATTTTCGTTAAAACCGTCACACCTATGAGCCGGTTATATTTGAAAGTAAACAATGCACATATTCGGTTCATTTAAGAAGTCGATTTTCTAATTTTCCAACAAAAATGTTTTGCTTTTTTAACGTAAACAAAAAACAAAAATAAAAAACAGCTGATGAAAGCTTTCCCCAAGTTTTTTAGTATATTTTTAAGTCAGCCCCAACCTATTTTGGTATCGCTGCAAATAAAAAAATAGCAAATAGTAAAAATGGCATCAAAAAGAACTGAAATTGCACAAAACACAGCAGATACGAAACGGAAAAAGAGTTGAAAGAGCAGCCGAAACGTCCGTACAACGTAAAAGCACACGCCGGATAACTGCTAGTATATTCATAAATAGGATCTATTTTTATACAAATACTCAATAATGGACACTAGGTTTGTATGGGGGCTATACCTAAAAATTAGTGCGGTAACTTGGTTTTGATATTGGATGATATTAAAAGTGTTTGTGTACCCAAATTGTAGCAAATTAATTCATAAATATTAACTATTTTCACACATAAAAATCAAAAAAAGTGGTAAGTATATATAGGGACTATATCTAAAACTGGGTACTTTGGTTCTGACATACAAACTGGTTAGGATAAAAAAAAAGCTTTAGTTTAAAATTTCAGGTCGATATCATTACAACTTTCGTAGAAAAACGAATTTGTAACAGACAGACAGACGGACATGGCTAAATCGATTCATCTCATTCATTCACACGGTTTTGGACCGCTATAGATTCACTCTGTTTAATCGCCTCGACTAAGGCTACTCTCCTGCTTACTAAAAAGGATTCTCGAACCATTTGACCATCCGGCTTGGAGTGGCAGTGCCCTTTAATCTCTAATGGTAGGAATATGTGTTGACTTACATGAATCTACATATACTCTGACTACTTGCTTGTCTTTCGGCCTTGTCCCAGGTACAACGTCAGGCTATTATGGTTAAAACATGGTCACCTTAATAAATCATTGCAAAATAAGCTGCACCAAAACTAAACCGGTTATTAGCCTTGATATTAATTCTTGATCAGCTTGGCCGAGATGATCCAATTTATTCATTTTTTTTAGCTTCATTCAAAATGGGTTAAGAGTTTTTACCTTTATTTTCAGTTTTTAACTAATATTTTCAAAAATGCAGTCCATATTTCACGTCCACGTAAATGTTTGAAATGATGGCCAGTTCTGTTCAGTTCTGTCCACTTAGTCAGTATCTTCACTATTTAAAAAACAAAATGCATCTCATTAAATCATTAAAAGCAATAACAAAACACACTTCAGAAATAAATAAAGTATGACAAACACATTTCATCACACTGTGCGGCATGCTTAACTTGATGTAATCTTTTTGCTATTTCGAAATAAACTCGCTTTTGAAGAGCGAATGTTGTTTTAGTTTTGTGTTTTTTGTTTCTTTTTTTTTCTTGGTTTCATTTACAAATGTACTACACAAATGCTAACCGCAACACATACACACATACACACACACAAATACAGAAATAAAATCACAGCAATCAAAAAAGCAAAATAACAGAACAACAGTGGTACAAAACCACAAAAACCAAAAAAAATAAATAGACAAACTATCCGAAGCATGAAATAAAGGACTAAAGACATACACATACATACATACACATTTATATGTGTGTACATATGTATGTATATTTTAAATGCAAACGGAAACCACTTAAATAGAACCAATTGTGAAAAAGTTTTAGTGTTTTAGTGTTTTGGTTTTATTTTGTGCTCTTTTTGTTTTTCCTTCCAACAAAAATAAAAAGCGCAGTGTTAAGTAAACATTTGACAGACAGACGGACAGACAGACAGATAAAGGCTTAGACACACACGCGCTCAGTGAGAAAAACGTTGAAAACACGTTGCGTATACGCAATGTATAAAATTCTAATTTGAAAAACAAGCAAAAACTGAAGTACATATACGGAAAACGGAAATAAAGATGCAGGCGGAAACCTAAGAGGAAAAATAGCACCACATTTAAAACAAACAAGCAAAAAAAAAAAAAAACAAAGCAGCTAACTTAAGAGCTGCTGAGACTTGTGTGTTTAAAAGTGTTTTAGTTACACATACAAAAGCACAATTCTTGCTTGCAACGCACTTAAATGCAAAAAGTTAAAGTGTCATTCATGTACTCGACTGACAAAAGATGAAAAAGAATGCAGGGGAAATTAACATGCACAACTAGTTGTGCGCGCATAAACGCATACACAAGTGTACTTGCATAAGTTGTCGCTTATAGGGTGTCACAATAAGATATGGATTTTTTTGTTTCGTACAACATTCATGCACTCAATATCCAATTCATTCAAAAATGAGATTATCTGTTCAAGGATGTTTAAAAATTTTGAAAATTACGCCATCTTGAAAATCACATTAGTTTTCGAAACTATTTGATGGATTTTAATAAAACTTATAGGCAAAATAGTAAATTTAACACAGTTTAATTTTATATTAGAACTAGCTGAACTACCCGGCCTTGCTCGGGTCATGTAGTAATACCTTATTTCATTTGTCTAGCTCAATTTTTTGCAAAAATAAAACAATTTTTTTTTGGTTCACCCACCGTTAGTTTTTCCAATGGATTATACTTTTCTCGGTGTAATAACATATATACCTAGTTTCGTTTCTCTCGTTAAATTATTTGCAAAAATAAAATTAATTTTTTTGATCGCTTTTATGGGGCCTCGTCCTTTTTCTTTTCAAACTTTTTTTTTAACATGTATACCGAATTAAATTTCTCTCAAATTCTTCTATGGGAGCCACGCCCACCGCCCACTTTTTCTAAAACTAGATACTTCCTTTTTTGTGTAAGTTGGACCAAAAAAATAGACATCTACAAAATTTAATTGAAATACGTGGAGTTGTTTCAGGATATAAGATGAATTAATGATTAATTCAATGGGGACAACGTTCGACACTCCAATTAGTGTTGTGAAAAATAGTTTATGTCCTATTCTTTGACAACACAATTTCATAAGAATCAGTCAACCCGTTTTCGTGGAATATCGTTACAAACGCTATATATTATAAGCAGGTATCCGCGGCTTTGCTCACGTTTTTTATACCCGCCACACATAGTGTGAAGGGTATATTCAGTTTGTCGGAAAGTTTGTAACGCATTAAAGGAGACGTCGTAGACCCCATAAAGTATATATTTTCTTGATCAGCTCGATGAGACGAATCGATTTAGCCATGTCCATCTGTCTGTCTGTCTGTCCGTCTGTCTGTCTGTCTGTTTATTTCTTCGCATTTTTTTTGATGAAGATATATAGATATTAAGCCGAAATTTGGAACTTAAGCTTTTCTCGGCAACGACTACTTTGTATGTTAAAACCAAGTTGCCACGCCCATTTTTAGGTGTAGCCCCCATACAAACTTACCAAAAATTTTCGAATTTTTGTATTAAAATAGGAGTTATTTATGCATGTATCCACTCCAAATTGGGTAAAAACTCTTCTTATGTCATCCAAAGTCGAATCCAAGGTGCCACGCCCATTCCTAGGTATAGCTCCCATACAAAAATACAGCACATTTTCGAATTTTTGTATGAAAATAGGTATTATTTATGAATATGTTCACTCAAAATTGAATAAAAACACTTCTAACGACATCCGATATCATAAGCAAAGTACCACGCCCATTTTTAGGTGTAGCCCCCACACAAATTTACTGCCCATTTTTCAATTTATGAATAAAAATTTGTATTATTTATGAATTTATTAACTCCAAATTGGGTAAAAACACTTCTTATATCATCCAATTCCAAAACCAAGATGCCACGCCCATTTTTATGTATAGCCCCCATACAAACTCACCGATTTTTTTTTATCTTTTGTATAAAAAATTAATTTTTTTCGTCTATATATTTATAAATGTATATAAGCCACTGATGATCACACATAAACTATTCAAAGATTCGTGTGGCGGGTATTTATGCTTCGGTTCCACCGAAGTTAACGTTTTTCCTTGTTTTTGCTTCTCTTTGGTGGCTAAATATAAATTGTTCAAAAAATGTGGGTTCAAATTTTGGAAATCCCTAAACACGACTAACCATCATTCAAATGAGCCCAGTTTCAAGTCTCTACGTCTATTCAATCAAAATGTATGGCTTTTTCTTCTAGGCTCTCATTAGGCCAGGGTCAAAATTTTCTAAAATCCCCGTCTAAGTGCTCACCTGTAATAAAAAAAAAAAAAAAAAAAATCTATATTGGGTTCACATATGGGTCCCACGCTAAAAATGTTTTTTAACCATCTTTCAAATAAGCCCTGTTTCAAGTCTCTACTCTACTGTCTATTCACTCCAAAGATATGGCTTTTCCGGTTTCAAGGCCCCATTAGGCCCCGGGTCAAAATTTTCTAAAATCCCGTCTAAGTGCTCACCTGTAATAAAAATAAAAAAAATTGTTCAAAAAATCTATATTGGGTCCACATATGGGTCCCATGTCCAAGTTCCGGAAATCCCTTGAACACCTTGAACGCCAAAAATGTTTTTTAACCATCTTTCAAATGAGCCCTGTTTCAAGTCTCTACTCTACTGTCTATTCACTCCAAAGATATGGCTTTTCCGGTTTCAAGGCCCCATTAGGCCCCGGGTCAAAATTTTCCAAATTTTTTTCCTTTCTGACCACATCTATGATGAGAGCAACAAAACAAAAAAAAAAAAACAGTTAAGGCATAACAATATAGTTTTTGCGAGATCGGATGTGAGACGGCAACAAGGGACATAAAAATTACCTTTCAAAATAATTTGGATGTACATGAACTAGTTTTAGGCTTTCATCACAAGTTAGACAAAGACTACCGGACTAGCAGAAACTACTTCATTAATATGCTTATACTGTTTGAGAATTATAAGATTATACGAATTTATTTTGAAAGTAAATCATTTATTTCGAAAATGGGAGCCTGACAGATTATGAAGTTTATTTTTAAACGTGTACTAATTTACCAATTTAAACATGCTTTTTTAATAAATAAAAAAAAAAAGTTAAGAGAACTCAAACGTTTATGTTCAAATTTTTTGAACACTCTGTACATTTAGCACCGAAATCTATAAATGCAGCTGCTACTGCTGCTGCTGTCAGATTGTACCTATTTTTCCTCTCACTCTCTTTGTTCTTCTAGCTTCAGATGCATTACGACGTCAAAGTCGACGTCGTCTTCGTGAAATGCAGGTTAGTGCAAAAGAAAGACATTTAGACACAACACTTCGCTGTTGTTGTTGTAGTTTTAGCCACTTCTGTCAGTGTTGGCAACATTTTTCATGTAGATTGTTTTTGTTGTTGTTGCTGCATTTGTAAACAGGTTTTTCTATGCCACGTCATGACATTCCACGCGATGCTTTATACATACACACACATACATATGTGTATATGAAAGTGAAAGTGTAAACTTACGCAAAACAGCAACAGACGCGGTGAGCCAAAGCAGCTTTGAAAGCAGTCACCAGCAGCAGCAGCAGCAATAGTAGCAAACTTTACAACAAAATACGACATAATTTTTTATATCTGTGTGTGTGTGGAGTGTGTGCATTTATATTTACATATATATTGTATGTAGTTATGTTTCTCCATATGTATTACATTCATACATACATGTATGTATATGTATGTGTGCATGTTTGTGCATAAGTGTTTGTACAACTTGAAGTTTAAGAACTTGAAGAGGTCTTGTCTCGTCTCTGCATCGTTGTTTTTGTAGTGTTGCATACGAGTACAAGTAGCTGCAGCAGCTGTTGCTGCAAAATGAGATTTGAATGCGAATTTAGAAAACGAAAGCCGCTCTTGACAATACAAAAGATTCTGCAATGAAGTTAACTAAAATCACATAAAATGATTACGATTTAGTTTTGATTCGAGATACAAACAGATTTGTATAAGCGGATCAATCAGTAAAGTTCTAAAAATATGTACAGATACATATTTAGTTCGTTTGAACTTTGATGGCATTTGATATATTATATTTCTTAAAATTTAAATTCGCAAAGTTGTCTTTATTGAAGATTGATTTTGGGTCCATAAACAAAGGGTACGGGTCATGCTCATTTTTTCTTATTTTGTTTTCCCGTAAGTTTGATGAAAATATATTCTTGCGAATTTTTGTTTTTAAGAAAGATAATTTTTACCTAAGAATAAAAAACAAATATAGAGCAAAAAAAAAAGTGATTTGCAAGTGTGACTCCGATTTTTTTTAAACTTTGGAAAACAAAAGTCTTAGGTTAGTTAGTTACGTCAGCTACTTCAGTCAGCTACTTCAGTCCCACTTGCGAATCACTTTCTTTTTCGTCAGTCTTGCCCTATAGTAAACCCGATCAGTTCGTGTATTTCTGTTTCGGTGGTACTTATTCGAAAATGTTTGTAGCATATGATATCTTGGCTCCTTTTAAGCTATTTTAATCTTGATTGCAATTGAACGACTGACAATGATTAAAATGTATTATGAGATCGCTTAACAATGCTGACCCAAATATTTAAACCATACTAAGTTTGACGCTCCTCTATTAAGAAACAAAAAGAGCTTTTATATAAAAACTCAAAATTTAAGAGAAGGGTTTAAATGGGATCTACTTCTATAAATAAGATGAAAAGATTGACACAAGGCGGGTGAGAAGGATTAAAAATTAAAAAAGTTTTAAGTTTGCTCGATAAATCTTCCTTTTTCGGGTTTTTATGTGATACTTGCGGATACCCGACATTCTACGGGCGATCCGGCTGCTCTTTTGGCTCTCTTCCGTTTCGCATCGATGGTATTTTTATCGATTGCACTTTTGTACTTTTATGTAAAAATATGTTGGGGCTAGTATGATAACATTCTAAAAAATACCATTTTTTTATTATTTTTTATTTTGATTACAGCGAGACCACTATAAGTTGGGGCTAGTATAAATAAAAAATGCATAATTTTTTGTATGGGAAAATTAGAAAATTCATTGTTTTTGTGGTATGTATTTTAATTTACTTGCAATGTTGACGTTCAAATAAAACCTAACCTAACGTCCATAGCGGACATAGAAACATTTTTACAATTTTATATATATAGACTAGCTTAACTACCCGGCCTTGCTCGGGTCATGTACTTATATCAAATTTAATTTGTCTAGTTCAATTTTTTTTGCTAAAATGTGACGTTTTTTGTTTTTTTTTTGGTTTGTTTATATGGTGCCACGCCCATGGTAGTCTCTGACAATCTGGAATAATACAAAATACATAATATGGAGTTTCATTTCTCTTTTTTTGGATGGCTTTTACGGGGCCATGCTTAACTCTAATTTTCTCAACTTGGCAGGTCCCAGTAACATGAAAATCAAACTTAATTTCTACCAAATACTTGTCGATTCTATGGGGCCTACGCCCTCCGTCCATTTTTCTAAAACTACATACATGTGCTATCTTGTAAGTTGGACCAAAAAATACACATCTACAAAATTTCAATGAACTCGGTTAAGTTGTTTCAGAAATACTAGATAAATTTAGGTTTGATTCTATGGGAACACGCCCACCGCCACCTTAATTTACGTCCGATTCTCAGACCTACAGAGTATACATTCAAAATTTCATAAGAATCGGTCAATCCGTTTCGGAGGAGTATTGTTACTAACACTGCGACAAGAGAATTTTATATATTAGAATAAGGTTTTTCTGGTTTGAATCTATTTATTTTAAATGTGCTAAAAATACATAGTATCTCAGCCCGTGCATTCAGCAGTGGCAAACTGCTTACCCGGCCAAGCCCTTTAAAACTGTTTAGCCCTTTTTTTTAAGAAGAAAAGCAACTGTGCCAAGCTTCTGTCAAATATAGTATTTCGAAAGTTGAGACTGTAGTGCTTTTAGAGCCAGAGAACATGTTTGTACGGCCGATCCAAGCGGTCTAGTATGTTCATGACTAAAGCCAAAACAATTCGATGGTGTTCAGCGACTGTCTCATGCTGATATAATGCCGGATTAAAATTTTTTTTTTTCAAAAAATGTGTGTAGCGCATAAAAGCTCTGTTCGTTGGTTAACAATATTTTAACACTTTTTCCAGTTTTACCTTAACCGTATTCATAAATAAAAAATTAGACTAAGATTAATTACCACTCAACGTAAGAAAAATATTTGTGGCGAATTGCATGTTTTAATAATGGAAAATAAACAATCGGCATACACATACTCGTACAATGTACACACATACATACTATATGTTGCTATGTTGTTACCAGTACGTGTTTGTGCTTTTATCCTACTTAAATACACAAGTACATGTACCTATGTACATAAAGCTTAAATTTGATATTCATAGTGTCACAAGTTCAGGAAATAGAGCTACTTAAGTTTAGTATAGTATGTGACCAGCTACAGCTTAAGTCAAAAAGTAAAATTACAACAGAAAAATAGTTTAGATTTCAGCAGAAGCTTAGTAAAAGACATGAAGTAATCCAACATACATCTACATACATACGAATGTACGTCGATATACATATATAAGTATCTATGTCCTGCATTAGGGTACATGTATTCATTTGTGTGATCAGAGAAAAGGGTAAGGTAGGTAATTTCTAATGTAAAATTTTTGGTCATTTCGTACAAGTACAGTAGACATAAATATTTCAATTCCCAGTAACTATGCGAATCTTTGGCAGTCTAGAATAATACAAATAAGTTTAAAACTAGAGATATAACGCTAGGACCCATTTTTAGCACAGGTGCTCCTTTCCTTCTTCAAACAGACGGACAAATATGTATGACATTACTTTTAAAAGTGGAAGTTTAGCAAAACACCAAAAGCAAGAACTAGAAGTTTTTATTGGTTTCAGTAGATCTATCAATTAAAAAAACTTGAACTTCCGTAAAACCGAATCTTTGATACCCGTAATACACGAAATTTTAAAGAACTAGATAACACTGTTCCACATTTTTGAGGCGACTTCAGTTCCTGAAAGTCCTTATCGAAACAAACCAAACCCCAATTGGGGCTCTCTAGCTTAGCTCGTAATCGGGTTTTATCGTATCATTTGTATATTGAGTCAAACTTGAAAATTTATATCATTATATTCAGCATATTTTTAGGTATAAAATAGAAGAAACCAATGTAAAGCAAAACGATATGAAACAAGGAAAAACGTTAACTTTGGTAGAACTTAAAAATATTCTTATGAAATAAGGAAAAACTTTAACTGTGGTAGAACCGAAGCTCAAAAGCACAATTTCGAGTTTGCAGAACACTTTGTTTACTTAGGCTCTCAAAAAACAAGGGCAATAACACCATCGTATAAATTAGACGAAGAATTACTCTGGCTAACCGATGCTACTTTGGTCTCGGTAAGCAAATGCGATGTAGAGTCTTATCCAGAACAACGAAAATAAAACTATACAAGACGCTGATCATCCCAGTCCTGATATATGGCGCAGAAGCATGGGTCATGTCAGACACTGACAAATCGGCGTTGGGAACATTTGAGAGGAAAATTTTTCGAAAAGACGCATTAAGCATGAACGATTGTACTTGTATCTTTAAAACTTTCCGAGTAAAACGCTTTGCAACAGACGGACGAACAGACAGACGGTCATGGCTAAATAGATACGTCTCATCGAGCTGATCAAGAATATATATACTTTATGAGGTATCCGATACCTCTTTTAATACATTACAAACTTTTTCGACAAACTGATAATACCATTTCACACTATGTATGGCGTGTATAAAAATTCCATTTAAAGTCTCAAAATCTTAAAAATATTGGAAAATTAAAATTTTTCGTTCAAACCCCAATATGTTTTTTTTTCTAGTTTTCTAGTAGTTTTTAAGAATATTTTTAAGTTGTTAGTCCCCAAGTAGGATATGATTTATATTTTTGAAAACTTTGTCAGTATACATACATATATGATCTTGATTTTTTTCTTTTTAATTATGTTGAAAAATGTAAACCATAACCTACTTGGGGGCCCCAAACTTCAAGGTATTCTTAAAAAACTCAAACCTACACAATATTAAAAACAAAAAAAAAAACAAGTCACAATTTGCTGCAACCGAGAGTAAAGCCGCGAGATTATTTATAAAAATGATTTAATCTTATAAGTTTAGTTTTGTAATTAACAGAAACATGTAGAAGGATTATAAAATGTTAATTATGTATATTTTATTTTTTTAAATTGTATTTAACATTAACGAAGAAGTACTGTGCTGCACGTGTATGTCAACAAATGATTGACTAAGAGACAATTGATTTTCTTTTTGCTTTACTGAGATAGAGATACTGATACAAGTAACATACATATGTATGTATATATATATTCGTATATGTATGTGTATATGTAAAAACATTCTAAATTTAAGCCATCTAAAGCAGCAGCAACACAAGAACAACAACAACAACAAAAATAACAACTGCTCTCAGGCATGAATGAGTGAGTGAAGTGCAACAAAATGACAAACGCGTTTTTGATAGACTTGTTGACGACAAGCTTTATGTTTTGCTTCGTTTCTTTCCCATACCCTAACCATTGTTTTTGTTGTTGTTGTTGTGGTGGGCGGTAAAAGGCATTCAACTCTCTAGAGGGTGAAGTGGGTGGTTACATACATTACATACCAATACAATTCAAACAATTCCTTTTTCAAAACAAAAAAAAAAAAAAAACACACACACACACAAATACTTATGTACACGCACACACTTAAGAATATATTTATTAACTTTACCGAAATGAAAGAAAAAAATATATTAAAAAAAAAGAAACAAAAACAAAAATATTCAATAATATGAAAACATTATTGTAACATACTTTTTACTCTTTGTTATTGTTGTTGTTGTAATAGAGTTGTAATATATTACTGCGAAACCGAAATCCGATGATTTTTTTTGATGTTTTTATGTTATTTATTTTTTTGTTTTTTCTGCGCGCACTCTCGAAAATTGCGCGTCGTCAAAATTTGCCGTCGATTTTTTGTCAGACTTTGTTAGCGCGTCCAATTACAACGGCGTTTGTCGAAGTACTAAGCAAGCGGCGTATTAACTTGGCTAACTAAATTGACGCTTTTGTGAGTCAGCGACTGAAATAAAGAGAAATAGAAATACAAAAAGAGAGAGTCATAAGTCATAAGAGTCATTGGTCATAAGCTCGTGCAACTATTGCAACGCCATCTAGCGTGACATAAAGTGAATTCAAATTTTCTGCCACCTATGGAGTACATGTTTTTTGCGGAACAGTTTTCACTGTACAGTGCAGAAATTGTGCATAGATGCGAGCAGGAGCGAAATACGGTGTAATCGGTTAAAGCTACACGTTTGAATCGGGCGACCCGATTTTAAGGCATCGTTCCTTTACAAATCTACCTCCGATGTTACATTTTTTGTATAAAATAGTTATTATTTATTAATGTATTTGCTCCAATTTAAATAAAAACACTTCTAATGTCTACACACATGTCTACATAAGAGATTTGGTAAGTATCGGGTCTTTATAGAATATATGCCACACACTAACCCAAAGTATATTTTCAAGTTTTTATATAAAAAGGACATATATTAAGCAAATTGCTTCAAATGTGGTAAAAACTTTGGTCTATGTTTACAGTATAGATTTGATAAGGATCAGGTAACCATAACATATACATTAAGGAAATATTAGGTCACTATATCAAATTTCCGTATTTCTGTCAAGTAAAGTTCATGTGTCGGGTACCAAAACTTCGGTTCTACCAAAGTTAAGGAAGTTTGTAACGCATAAGCTAGTAAGGGAATGTAAAAACCAACTAAATCTTGTTGGTCGCCACAACACTCTTTGCCTTTCATGGGTCCCTGGACATAGTTATATATCCGGAAACGAGCAAGCTGACACACTGGCTAGACGGGGATTGTCGGGGTGAGTGAGCGCGGTTCTGATCCCAATGAGCGCTAGGGTCGCCCTTAGTAGGATTGACATCACCTCTTTACGGAATAATAAATGACAAAATATGAATAGCTGCAGGTAAGCTAAGCTTATTTGGCCTACGATTAAGCCCAAACGTACCAGAACTCTACTGTTGAACTCCCGCAAAGATCTTGCGAGGCTAATAGCCGCCATCACAGGGCACTGGCCCATTGAGGAACACGCGGCCAGATTAGGTATCCCTTACAACAGTACATGCAGAAGTTGTAAGGAAGAGGGCACCCCGGAAACGTTGGAACACTTTCTCTGGGTGTGTACTGCACTTAGATCGAGTAGGCTAAGGTACTTTGGATGTTGGCAGTTGGAATCGCTGAGCGATCTCTCTCTCTCTCTCTCTCTCTATGTCCCTCTAAACTACGGTCCTTCCTTAACTGTACTGGTTGGCTTTGACCCTCCAGAGCCTTTAATGTACTTAAGGCTCACTTTCGAGATATTTTTAGTGGTAGCAAAACTGTAGTTATATGCTAATTGTGTGGGGAAAATGGGTTTTCTCCTCAGCCACCTCTGTCTATCTATCTTGTAACGCATCAGGCATTTTAAACCTTATAAAGTATATATATTATTGATCAGCTTGACGAGACGAATTGATTAAGCCATGTCCATCTGCTGTCTGTTCATCTGTCTGTTTGTTGCTGAGCGATTTATTCACCCAGTTTTAAAGATATTAGGCTGATATTTTAAACTTAAGCTCATCTAGGTCCTGTGTACTTTCTATGTTAAAATCAATGTGCCACGCCCACTTTTAGGTATAGCCCCCATACAAACATACAACATTTTATCAAGTTCTTTTACAAAAAAATGTTCTTAAAAGAGCTAATGGCTTCAAATATGGTACAAATGATTCTCATATCAAACCAAATCTTTAGTATAAAGATGGTTGAGATCGAGTTGTAAATTTTCAAAATTTTTAATAATATTTTTGAATTGCTTTATATTTTAAGTTTAAATTTGATACAAATGCTGAACACGAAAATCTATATACGTCAAATGATGTGTTACATGTATATAAGCTTCGGTTAAACAGAAGTAATTTTTTTTTTTGTTTTTCTGTGTTTTTATTTTTTACGACAATAAACTTTTCTGGTTACCCCTATACGTTAATGGTAAATGTCCCCTTATATGTTAAAATGTTTTGATAAACGCACAAAACAGTTGAACCGTTTTTTTCTTTCACCTCTACTTTAAGGCCGCGTTTCCATTAGGCCGCGTTCCGCGTTAGCGTTAAAAACTCGACAAACTCGCGTTAAATCGTATACAAAAAAGATAGGCAGTTAGGTATGGGAAAAAGTCGCGTTAATTTTGAACGCGACTTTCGATAACACGCGTTCAAACCGATTTCACACCGATTTTAAACCGATTTCTCTTATCGGTTCGAATAATTTGGCAATCGTAAGTTGCGCATACTTATGAAAACAGCTGACAAAGTAACCGCAAAAAATAAACATTTACATAAAAGCTTCAGCTTCATATATTCAAATGACGGATTACCTTATCATGCTCGTATTGGACAGCAGTTACTAAAGGAACAACACCTACATCCATTCGTTATATTAAAAATCTGCATTTCAAAAAAAAAAAAAAATTTTTTTTTAACCTGTACAATTTTTTTACTACATAACAAACAAAATCAGCTGTTTTAACTCGAACGCTAACGCTAAAACGCAATGGAAACACCGTTCCGCGTTTTTCGATAAATTGTTAACGCGATAACAAAACGCGGCTCAATGGAAATGCGGCATAACTCGTCTTCTTTCAGTCGTCCCGCTAACATTTAAAAAGTAACGGACCAACTTAAATGTATCGAATAATGATAGCTACAGGTATCGAGTATTATTTTATTTGTATGAAAAGTACAACCAAAACAGCTGTTTGCTTGTTTGTGTCTTTTGTTTGTTGTATTCCCTTTGTTGCCTATTTCGTGCATTTTTGTAAAGCTGAGTCGTATACATAGAAACAAAAGAATATCTTTATTTAAAATTAAAAAAAAAGAAAACATAAATTTTGGAAAGTAAAAACAACGTAAATTATGTTACTGTAGAATGCTTGAAAACATTGCAGTTTGTGTCATTAAAATCGAAGTCGATTTAGAACCCAGTGAAGGTAAGTTCTTTGGCAAAAAAGAAAAAAAATTGTTACAGCACAAAGCAAATTTACAAATCAATTTTCTATACGCATTTTAGAGGAAGAGGGTGCAGTTTCTGCGGAGCATCCTACAAATCCGCGTGTACAAAAAGAACGTGAACGTGATCGCGGCTTGCGCAATTCACGTGAGATTACCATAAAAACATACACGAACCTACTTGATTCGGATACCAGCATTGAGGGTACAATGAGCTGGGCAGCAGCAGTACAACATGAACTTGTCAATAGTCCAACCGCTGGCAGTTCGCGTGAGACAACACCGCGTGGCGAAGACGGTACAAAATTTCCCAAAGAGATTGGTTATTTTTCTGGCAATCCAATTGTCGAAGTGACAAAGGGCATAATACATTTGTATAAGAAAAAGTAAGTAGTCATTTTTATATGTGTCAACGTTTAATAATAATAATAAATTTTATATATGTGCTAGTGAACGTAAAGCCATCAAGGAGGCACCATCAAATCAACTATGTCTGCTCGCTGTACCAGCAACACTTAACTGCCATGATCTTCTTAGTTTTGTTGCACCATGCCATGCTGAGATCAAACATATTCGCATAGTGCGCGACGGAAGTCCAAATCAGTTTATGGTTCTGCTTGAATTTCGTGCTAATGATTCTGCGCTAGAATTTTATCAGTCATTTAATGGCATTGCTTACAACTCATTGGAGCCCGATTCGTTGTGTCATGCCGTTTGGGTTTCATCTGTCGAACGTGGTGAACATGGATTGCCGCCGCTGGGTCACACAGAACTGCCAACATGTCCAGGTGAGATAAATAACATTATGGAACTAAGCATTTTATACTTTTCCTGCATTTCTGCTAAAATGACTTGTATATCTTAACAAAAACAAATGTTTAGGTACATTACTTAAAGTTAGGTTAGGTTAGAAAGGGCGCCGTAAATTCTCGCGACGTCAACTACTCCAAAAAGGCCCATTGTAATACCATATGATCCCTCTTTTATATACTCCTACTCGAACCAGCTCGATTTCCTATGAAGGCGGCTATTGCAACAATCTTGACTGATGCAATCTCCGCCAGACTATCAAGAAAACGGCATACTAAGAATGGTAAACCTTATTCTCCCAAGGGCTGGGCAGTGGCAGAGAAAATGTTCTACTGTCTCCTCGTCTGCCACGTTTCTACAGCTCCTACAGAAGTCATTTGATGCTACCTCTAGTCGGACGGCATGTCTTTCCACCAGGCAATGTCCCGTTATAGCGCCCACAATCATGGATAGGGTCTGTTTATTATGGCGCATGAGTTGGGCTTTTCGTTTAGTGCAATACTCCGGTCACGTAAGTTTCGAGATATTACATTTGGGATTTGTGGTCCATCTAGTCTCTGCCATTCTGATTATTTCCTCTTTCACTCGCAGCTTCAGAGAGGCCATGGGATTCCATCGAACTCCTCCCAAGAGGAATAACGGAATTTGTACCAGCTCTGGCCAATCTATCTGCTTCGCAATTACCAAATATATCTTGGTGACCCGTAACCCATGTGAGGCAAATATCCCATTGCTTAGCCATCTCGTTGAGAGATGTGCGACACTGGGAGATAGTTTTGGATGTACTATTGTAAGAGTCAGGTGCTTTTAGGGCAGCCTGACTATCCGAAAAAATGTGTACTTTTCCCCCTACAACCTTAGTGGTGCCCCAGATAATGCATAGCTTCGTGTATGGCGATCATTTCAGCTTGAAAAACGCTGCAGTGATCGCGAAGTCTGAAAATAGTGCTGCACCTGCAAGACATCCGCTATTGTCCGGGATTCTTTATTCGCTTTCGCTTATTCAGAGCTAACCATCACTACGACCTGGCCTGAAAGCGCTCTGTGTTGAACCCATAGTGATGACCGTTAGCTATCCGCAACCTGCTACTCGTCCGGTTCCCACAGCTATGGGACTTCACAGGACCACTCTTCTAATCCTGAGAAGCGGACCTAATCTAACCTACTTACAGCTTACAAATTAAAGAAAAATATTTCAATAAATTGCGATATTTATTTTTAGTGTGCTTGGAGCGTATGGATGAAAGCGTCGACGGTGTATTAACTATACTTTGCAATCATGCTTTTCACGCCAGCTGTCTAATGAAATGGGGTGATTCCACATGCCCAGTTTGTCGTCACGTACAGACACCTGAACTTGTCGAGGATTCAGTATGCATGGAATGTGAGGGCACTGATTCGCTTTGGATTTGTTTAATTTGTGGTCACGTCGGCTGTGGACGCTATCAAGGTGGACATGCAGCGGCACACTATCGTGCAACAAATCATACTTTTGCTATGCAGCTGGGTACCTCCTCCGTTTGGGATTATGCAGGCGATAATTTTGTACATCGTCTATTTCAAAATAAATCCGATGGCAAGCTGGTTGCCTCCCAAAACCGAAAAGGATGAACGCGAAGAGAAAATTGATTCAATGCAAATGGAATTTACATATTTGCTAACTTCACAGCTTGATACACAGCGTAAGTTCTACGAAGAACGTTTAGAGCATTTGGAAAATGAGTGGATTGATTTTAAGACAAATGCTGATGGCACTAAAAATGAAATCGAGCAATTAAAACAAACGCAACAAAGTCTTTTAAAAGAAAAGCAAGCGCTTGAACGCAAATTAGCGCAGCATGTGAATAAGTATTTAAGAAATAACTTTAAATATATTTTGTGAATATTAATTTAATATATTTTCTTTTTTATGTTTATGCAGATTGAAGGAGCAACAGAAGCAGCTTACCGAAGAGCGTGAGATCTCAAAAGCATTGCAAAACAATCAAAGCTCATGGCACACTAAATTTAAATCACTTGAAAAACAATACACGGAGTACAAGGCGTCTCGTGATGAGGAACTACTCTCACTCAAAGAACAACTGCGTGATGTTATGTTCTTTTGGATACGCAAAAATAAAATGGCAAACACTGAATTGGAAGGTGGCTCTATGACTGTCAGCGAAAAAGAACCCGAACCGAGTGGCAGCGCCAAGAAGGCTAATCGCCGTAAAAAGAAAAACTGAAGTACTGATTTTGTAGCTTAAGTGAAACATTTTTTATTATATTCAAAGAAAAGTAAATGAAAAACAAAGTTGAAAAACTAATTTTTATAATTGAAAAATTTATCTTTTTATGAAAGCTTATTTATTTTATTTTTGTTATTAATTTGTAGTCATAAAACTAGAAGTTAAAATTGATGTGATTTTTTTCAGCTAAAAGTAAGCAGTTTTATATGCTGCTAATGCTTAAAAATAATTGTTGTACTTGATAGTTGTATTCTTATTGTAAAACAAAAAGAAAAACATTTTAAAAATGTATGAAAATAATAAAATATTAAAAGAAATTTGATTGTAATATATTTAATTATTAGTGATCCTCCCAAGCAACTTTTTAAGTATTAAAATTTAACAGAAATTTGTAATTAATTTTAAAAAAAATTGTGTTAAAACCAGTTTAAAATCAAATTAAACAAAAAAACTCTAAAAATAAATTTGCTAATTTCACAGTTGCTTCCTTATGCTTTGGCACGACACAATCGCAGTTTCTTAAACAACAATCAATCATTTTGTTGCTTACGTTTTGTAAGCTAGAACATGTCTCACTGCCGCGCTTTTTGAATTATTTTGGCACAAGACAAAACACTTCAGATGACCCCTTACCCCAGTTGCCCGCATCCCACTGGATTATGAAAGCCAAGACGTCTGTAATTAAATAAATTAATTAATTTTATACAAACAAAAAACGTTTAAAAAGATATATTTTGTATTTGCTTATTAAAAATTCGTGTTTAGAAATTGACTGCGATTTTTTTTTGTTTCGATTTTTTTTTTCTTTATATTTTTTGAGTTATTTTATTTTTTTTTTTTTTTTGGTCAACTTTGCATGCATAATTTTTGCAAAATTATATTTTTTTATCTATGATGTAATTTAGTATTTGATGAATTTAGTTTTTGTTGTCATTTGATGTGCGCATTAATTTGTGAAACATTTAAACTGGCCCGGTCGCGTATTTATTTATGAGTATTGAAATGTTTTTAAATATGATATAATGTTTTATTCAAATGGATTATACTTTTACTCTGTGTAGAAACATGTATACCAAATTTTACTTCTCTTATTCAATTATTTACAAAACATACTTTCACTTTCCCGTGCCTAGTAACATGTTTAAAATATACTTTCTAGAGTTCAAATATTTGTAAAAAAAAACGTTGAAGTTCTGTATCAATTCTATGGTGACCTAGTTCATCGCTTATATTTCTAAACGACTAAAAAAATACACATTTACAAAATTTCATTGAAATCGATTGAGTTGTTTCGGAAATATTCAATAAATTTATGATCGATTCTATGGAGGTCACGCCCACCATCCCACTTGGGGGATGGGAAAAATAGTTTACATCCTATTCTCAGACCTACTAAATATTTATATACACAAAATTTCATAAGAAACGATCAAGCCGATTAGGAGGAGTATTGTTACAAACACTATGTCACGAAAACTTTATCCAACTGTCCTCAAACTTCTTCATCAGCAGTCACAAGTCAATATAACCGTATCCGTTTTTATGTCCGTATGAGCAGAGATACCTCAGAGACTATAAGAGTTAGAGCAACCAAATTTGGTTACAACACCTTTTGTGCACGCAGATCAAGTTTCGCGGCCCCCAACGCCCACAAAAGAAAAGAAATCTTGATGGAAATAGATACAGGGTCTTCTTAAAAAAATTCTAAGAAAAATTTAGAATTTTAACTTTTTTTAATTTGTATAAAAAAAATTGTAATTTTTGAAAAATTTGTTTTTAGAAAAACTTTAATAACTTCGTCAATTTATGTAGGATTTGTTCCACTAAACATTCGTTTTACTCGTAATTAAATTAAATAATTTTAAAACTTAATACTGTAGATGTAGCTTTCAAACAAAATAATGTAACCAATCATCGCTAAAGTTGAAAATTGTGAAAAGAAACCAAAAGATTGCGTTTGCTTCGAAAATTCACAAAGATAGTATCGGAAATATCATAGCATTATACATATACATTGAAAAACAAAAATCGGTTCGTAGTTTACTGAGTTATAGCTTAATAAGTAAAAAAAAAAAGAAAATTAGTTTTTCGACCGTAGAACTTGATTTTTAGGGACCACCAAAAATTTTAAGTATATAGTTTTTTTCTCGATCAGACCTACAAAATCGTCTATAAAATTCAGAATTGTATTTTTTTTTGTTGTTGCACAGTGTTATTTGTAATTTCACTTTAAATTGGGTAAAAAATATCTATTGTAATCGGACCACTATAACTCACCGCCCTATACAGACTCATCTCCCATTTTGTGATATTTTTTTAAGAAAATTGTTATTTCCGTTTATTTGATATCAATATTGTGTCTACACTTGGGTTGTATCAAACCAGGTGAAGCCCACCTATACCGTCTGGAAGTTTTAACTAAGTCACTGATGATCACCAAAAACTTTTTTCAACGTTTCGTTTGACTTCTACCGTTTTTTAAAAAGTTTAGTGTATCAAAAAGTGAGTTATGATGGCGCAATAACCCGTGCAAAATTTTAAGATGAGCATCCAACTGGTTTTGGAAATATCTGATGTCAAATTGGACTCCGCAAACGCAAGCATTACTATATATGATTATCACAAGTAAATATATTCATATAATCAGAGTTTTGTCCTTATATTGCTCCCAACTCTAAATTTTTACTATAATTATTCGTTTTTAATTATAAGCATTCCAAAAATGCAGAAAAAAAATAATCTGTCTGTCTGTCCGTTCGTTCGTCCACCCAAATCTTTTACGGGCATCAGTCTACTTTGACCTCAGATATTTCCTTAACCATTCATCTTAGACTCTTTCCCGAGTAGATAGATTAATGCAAATATTTTTGTGTTGTAAAAATTGGTATTCGATACATTCGGGAAAATCGGGAGTTTTGGAGTATGTGGAGTTGCAAAGCACGGCCATTGATATCACTTAGCAGTGTTTACGATAGCTCTGATCTACTGTCAACATTTTTTAAACTAACATCTCAGTTTTGTACTAACAGTCGTACCTATAATACACTTGTTTCATATCTCATTTGAAATGAGCTCGTCTATTAGCCAACGTTTATACTTGTGTTCATTACGAATCGGAATAATTGAGCAATTTTTCCCATTTTTTTATACCCGCCACACATAGTGTGAAGGGTATATTCAGTTTGTCTGAAAGTTTGTAACGCATTGAAGGAGACGTCGTAGACCCCATAAACTATATATATTCTTGATCAGCTCGACGAGACGAATCGATCTAGCCATATCCGTCTGTCTGTCTGTCTGTATATTTCTAGACATCTTTTTGTTGAAGATAAAAAGATATTAAGCTGAAATTTGGAACTTAAGCTTTTTTTCGGCAACGACTATGTTAAGTTTGAGAATGAGAGTGCCACGCCTATTTTTAGGTATAGCCCCCATACAAACTTACCGTTTTTTTAGATTTTTTGTATAAAAATACTAATTATTTATGAATGTATTCGCTCCCCATTGGGTAAAAACATTTCTTTTGTTATCCAGTGTTAAAACCAAGATGCCACGCCCTCTTTTAGGCATAGCCCCCATATAAACTTTCCGTTTTTTCCGATTTTTTGTATAAAAATACTAAATGCATATATTCACTCCAATTTGGCTAAAAACATTCTAATGTCATCCAATGTCAAATCAGATATGCCACGCACATTTTTTGGTATAGCCCCCAAACAAACTTTCCGCCCATTTTCGAATTTTGAAAATGGTTATTATTTATTCATGTATTTACTCCATATTGGGTAAAAACTCTTCCAATATCATGGAGCCACGCCCATTTTTAGGTGTTTCTTCCATTCAAACTTACCGCCCATTTCCAGATATTTTCGAGAAATATGTTGTTATACATATCTGTATTTTTAGCTCAAAATTTGAAATTAATATTGTGTGTAAACTTGGGTGACCACTGATGATTACACATAAACTCTTTAAAGATTCGTGTGACGGGTATTTAAGCTTCGGTTCTACCGAAGTTAACGTTTTTTCTTGTTTCTAACTAAAATTTTCATTTTCTCAAGTTTACTACATAAAAATAAAAATAATTTTCCACAAAAAAAAAAAAATTAAATTTTCTGAGACAGTGAGTCACAACTCCCCACGATTTTTGAGAACTCCAAAAATCAAATCTCAATCTCAAATCTCAAAAATCAATCTTGAGGTATACTTTAAAATCCTTTAGAGACTTCATTCAAGAAAATGTGAAAGAGCTAATTTTTGTGGTAGTTTTGACCCATAAACAAAGTTTGCTTCAAAACTCCCCACTTTCTTCTATTGAATATGTTTTTATACCCACCACAAATAGCGTAGAGGGTATTATCAGAAAGTTTCTAACGCATTAATGGAGGCTTCGTAGAACATATAAAAGTATATACATATATTCTTGTTCAGAAGGAAGAGACGAGTCGATCTAGCCATGTCCGTCTGTCTGTCCGACTGTCCTTCATTCACTTAGTTTTAAAGATTTTGACCTGAAGCTCGAAACTTAAGCTTTTTTCAGACCTAAGCAGTTTAAGTATTAAAATCAAACTGCCATGCCCATTTCAAGGTATAGCCCCAAACTCACTTTTTCGATTTTTTGTATGAAAATACCTTTTATTTATGAATGTATTCACTGCAAATGGGGTAAATACACTTCTAAAATATCCCAATACAAAGTCAGCCCTCATTTTTGAATTTTTTTTTTTCAAGAAAAAAAATTTGTATTCTTTGGTTGTATCGGACTATTGACTCTAAGCCATCCCTTCTCCAAATTTTATCAAAGCCACTGATGATCATAAACAAACTCAGTTGTGGCGGGTATAGTTCTTTTTTTCAAATAGTAATTGTAAAAAATGAGCCAAAAAAAAATAGTTCTCAAGTTTTTTAGGTCGTCACGAAAAGGACTCAAGCACCAGACTCGGCTTATATTTTTCCAAAAAGTCCAGATTTTGAGAATAATGGATTTTAAAACTCAAACTTGGGAAAATTTTGTATGAAAAAATTCGATAATCGATTTCATGAATGGACTTAATGTGGCTAATGCATTGTTTTAGTGGTTTTTAATCATCCTTGCATTATTGCCTTTCAAATGGATGGTTTCAAAGTCCATACCAACATTTTTAATGTTTTGTATATAGTATATAGAAGAATAATAAAATAAATCTGAGGTGATAGAAATACCGAATTAAACTTAAATTAAAGCTTGAACCTTCCGGTATAAAAGCAGGATCGGGAAAACCCGAATTTTTATCATATTATCCATATTAATTCTCAAACCATTTATTTATAAAAAAAAAAAAAAATCTTTTTTTGGAGTTTTTAAATCCTTTTAAGGTCATTTTTTGACGACCTGTGGATTTTGGTAAAGTTCCAACCGAATCGGTTTCCATTGCAATTGTTAAACTACAATCTTTCGGGTAGGTACAGCTGCCATTGCTTTGTGTTAAGGGGAAATTGCGATAGGATAATAAAAATTATAGAATGCAGCTAATAGATAAATATTGATTTTAATATTTCACGCAGCAAACAAAACCGAACAAAGATCGAGCATAACAAATATCTTTTCAATATCAAATAAGAATTGAAAAGAGAATAGAACTAAATAAACAATTAATAAAGCAAAGGAGTGCAATGAAAATGCTAAGATATGCACAAAATGCGCATTGATAAAAGTAAAAGAAAAGGATGCGCGCACCCTGAGATGGAATGAGATTTAGCCTGCGGCTGACTTTCGTCGAATTTGATGACCCAGCAAAGAGCTGATTTGCATAAAGTAACGAACAAAATACTTCCGTGATTTTTTTTAAATGTTACAAAAAAATTGATTGAGCATCAATAGACGCATTGTAAACGGACGAATTGATGTAGTACATGCCGTTACCTAACTTATTGAATTCAGATACAAATGTATCTGAAAGTAAAATTTCAGTTTTAAAAGCAATTTCTATAAAAAATTAGATTTTTAATTTTTTTTTTTTATAATTTTTTTTTTTTTTTTTTTGTTTAAAATTAGACGCTGCGCATGCGCAAACCCTTTTTGTAAAAAACATAAAAAAAACATCATCAACCGCCAAACACTGCAGCGCAGCATCTATGATCAAATATGCAAATGCTTTACGCGTAGTATCCTGCAAAAGGACACTAACCCTTTCGTGTGTGCGCTCTTCCAACTCACAACCTTATCTCGCTCTCTGTCAGTACGTGTTGTGCATAATTTATGCGCGATTCCTCCGCACTAATCGCTGTGTCCTTAGCTTTGTTGCATGCATTGTTCTGTGGCACCCTTTTTTATGTTTGGTGTTGTCTTCTTTGAAATTAATTTCTTACGTCGCGTTTCTTGCATAGAAATGAGGTAAAAAAATCCGGATTTTTTTTCCATGAACTCTTTGCTTGGTTGTCTCTTGATAATATGGTAATTTTTTTTTTTTATTATAAATTTTTTTTTATCCTTGATCGTCACCCTGACACTGAGAGCGTCTGGGGAGACATTGTAAGATGCACTGTGAGGAATAAAAAAAAAAACGTGAGAAAATCTCACAGAAAAAAATATGTATTCAAATGAGCGAAGCTTCAGCATTGCTTTCTTTTTGGGTAGTTTTCATGCAAAAGTCATTAAGGATGCGCGCATTCTAGCTGCGTTTTTTTTTTTACCTTTTGCTATGCTTCGTTATTTTTTTTATTTTTTATTTCATTATTTTTTTATTTCATTAGCAGCAAAAAAAAAAAAAAACTTATTTGAATGCTGCACATGCATATCCTTGAAATCCTTTGTAATTCGTTTCAGTTATATTATTTTTGTGTAATTGCGCGTTTTTTATGAAGTTTTTATTTTTTTTTTGACTGTCAGGGGCTGTATGTCAAGTTTTTTTTTTTTAAATTTTTTTTAAACAAATCTTTTTTTTTTTTTTGTATCACTTTTTTTAGGTCGAAAGGATTTTATAAAAAAATGTACAATATAATAAAAACTCGTTTGTCACTTTATTCACAGCATAAACGTAAAAAATGTTAATGAATTTTTTTAAATATTTTTTTTGGAAGCGATTTACTCATTTTCGCTCAAAAATTGTTGTAGTTTTTTTTTTTTTAATGTTTGGTTCAGCTGTCCTGTCGACCATATTGCGTCGTATTAAATTTTTTTTGTCGTAATTTGTAATTTTTGTTATTTTTTTTCGTCCGTACTTCACACGTGTCCGGATAAAAATGCGCAGTTCATTTTTTTTTCATTGAACTTAGTTAAAAAAAAAAAAGATAAAATAAATTGAAAGTTAATTAAAATCAACATAAAAGAACTGGGTCAATAGAATAGAACGAAAATTAAAAGTTACGCAATTTATTTGGCTTGTGAAAATATTTTTCGATTCAAAACATCTTTTTTTTTTTATACCTTTTTTTAGCAGGGCATGTCATGTCTATTTCACTGTTTTAGAGACAAATATGTTCTGGGTTGTAATAAATCTGTTCCCATGTTTCTTGAATCAAAGATTTCAAAAATGACCACCAAAAAAATTTTCATAGGGATCGTTCTATATGATATATATCTAGATGATGTATTTGAAAGGTAATTACTTATTCTATAATCCATTGACAGTGCTATATATCTATGTGTAATCCTAGATAAAAGAACGAGAACATAGTCGAACGTATCAAGGAAGCCAACGTGGCACTCTTCACGTGTAAAAAGGCATCAGCAAAAATGGGGCTTCTCAACGTACATTGTAGATTGGTTATATACCGCTGTGGTACTCTCCTAAACCTAAAGAACTGACAACTAATGCGTCTATGCGTGTAAGGGAGACACCACGCTTGCATAGTTGCAATCAGGGTCACTTGAAAATACTCAACCTTCTAGTGCCCTCGCCCCCAGTTTTAGACTACTGTACATTATACCCAACATTTGGTTGGAAGTACAAGATATTTATCCTAACGAGTTCCCAATGATCCCGTTATAATACCAACGCCATAAATATTTACACAGATGGATTCAAACTTGGTAGGAGGAGGTATCTTTTAGAGAATTCTTTCGACTTACCAACCACTGCAGCGCCTTTCAAGCCGAAATAATCGCGATACATGAAGCCATGCATCATATAGGGCACCACTCAGGTAATAGAAAAAAATATTTTTTTTTTTTTTAGATAGTCAAGCTGCCTTAAAAGCACTTGACTCGTGAAACAACACATCAAAAACAACCTCCCAATAACGCATATCACTTACCAAGATGGGTTCCGATAGATTTGCCAGAGAAGGTAAAAAATTCCACTATTCATCCAGGGTGGAGTTTGACAGGAATTCCTAAGACCACTCTGAAACTACGAGTTAATTAGGATGTATCCAAAGTAATAGAGATTAGATGGACTACAAATCCCTAATGCAATATCTCAAAACTTACGTGGCTAGAATACAATACTAAGCGAATAGCCCAACTCATGCGCCACAACAGACATTCTCTATCCATGATGGTTGGAGCTCCTAGGGGAACTGCCTGATTGGCAGACATGTCGCTCATCTAGTAGTACCCAATGATTTTTGTGGAAGCTGTGAAAACGAGAAAGAGGAGGAGACTTTAGACCACTTTCTTTGTCACTGTAGAGTAAGGTTTGCCATTCTTAGACTGGTGGAAAACACATCAGTCAAGATTAGCGCAGTAGTAGCCTGTATAAGAAAATCGAACTGATTGAAGTAGGGACTATACACAAAAGAGATCATATGATATCACAATGGGCCTAATTACAATGGGCCTAATTTGGCTGGGACTTTGATAAAATTGTATATGTATTAAAGTTTTCCATATATACTGAACATACATCCATATATATATTTATATGGGGAAAAATACTTTTTATTTAGTGCTCCACTTCCCTTCAAAAATACTTAAGCGATAAGATCCTATTTAGAATCAACAGCTCAAAATACATGGAAATATAGCCATGAGAACCCAGAACCTTCAATTTTATATATGTAAATACACATACAAACTTACCGCCCATTTTCGAATTTTTGTATGAAAATGATTATTACGTTTTCATTGGCTAACTCGCGTTAACCTGTTGCTATCGAAAGCAAGGACTACTACAATCGTATACAATATTTCTTATAATTGTTAATTCCCAGAAATTTATTTTGAACAACTTTGCGTCCATAGTAGGCATTGCTTTCGATAGCAACAGGTTAACGCGAGTTAGCCAATGGAAACGTACTATTAATTAGCACTCCAAATTCTAATATCAACCAATATTAACACCAAGCTATCACGCCCATTTTTTTTATATTGTCCCCATACAAACTTACCGTCCATTTTCAAATTTTTGTATGGAAATGGTTGTTATTTAGGGATGTATTGACTCCAAAGTGAGTCAAAATACTTCTAATATCATCCAACATCATAAACAAAGTGCCACGCCCATTTTTAGGCATAGGATCCACACAAACTTTTCGATTATTGTCGAATTTTTTCTGAATATCTGTATTTTAAGCTTAAAATTTGGTACCAATATTGTGTCTAAACTTGAGTTGACCCTTTGACATCCCTCCCATCCTATCTCGAAGTTTTATCTTATCTACTGATGATAACACATTAATTATTTAAAAATACGTGTGACGGGTATTTAAGCTTCGGTTCCACCGAAATTAACGTTTTCCTTGTTTTTGAAACGGATAATATTTCTGTGGTGAAAAGGAAAAAGTACTTAAGTCGACTAAACAAAATTAGAGATAAGAGACTACTACCCTGATTTCCGTATTGAAAATACCTATATGCAAAATTTGAATTATTTTTTACGATTTTTCAGGAAGTTATAGACAAAGAAATTTTTGATTATCTCTCTTAGCCGTACAACTAGGTTTAAACCTAGAAAGTGCTCTCTTTCAAAACGACAAAAATCAGACTTAAGCAGTTTTTCCTTTTTACCACAGATTTAATGGTGCCGCCAAGCCTCTGACGTTTCCCATGTATTTTATATGGAAAAAATATCGCTTTTTGTAGATTGGATGCACAAACCTGAAAAACAAATTATTTTTTTCTCTTCATAAATGGTTATAGAATAACACACAATCATTCATTATTTTATTTTTCAATTTTAAATATTATCGGATTAAAAAATCCAATCTTTTTTGCGATATAGAACAATCCTTGGGATGAGAGCATACAAAATGTTGTTACAACATTTTTCTCATGTATTTTTGGACTATCCTAATATACCTAAATTTAATTTTTTTCGGTATATTATCGAATACTTCAATATTTTTAACGAAATTATACACAATAACTTTATTTTAATAAATCACGTATTAAGTACACGGCTAAAATACTGCATAGATGCTGTTGGGATGGTTTTGGTTTTGGGCGTTATTTGTTTTGTTTATTTTTCTACCATTATGATACAGACGGACTTAAATATAGTATGTGACAGAAGAGGCCTTCAAGAGAAAGTAATTGTCAATTGTTAAAATAACTACAGCGACTGAGAAGATTCATTTCACTGCATCCTGTGAATTGCGAACAATGCGAAGGAGTAAACTCGATTACGACTTGTTTTGCATCTGTTTCATAATATTCCATCGTCTTGTTTGACAAAAAAAAACCTGTTCTACTACAAAAATACGTGGGAATATGTAGACAGCCTACAACATTTGTGTTCATTTTTAAATGCCACTGCGTACCTGGCACTTTGAAATTTTATTGCGTCTCCTGAAATTGAATAAAAGCCTCATGCTGCAATTCTCAAATTAAGATTAAGTACTTCAAACTGCTCAATTATATTAAAAAAAAAATTAAATGTGACACCTACATAAAATAGTCTAGACTTGGAATTCAGGAGAAACCTATTAAATGGATATGACTATATGAATTTTTGGTGGCAATGTGATTCCAAAAATGGACTACTAAGAATGGGAAACCTTACTCTACCAAGGGCAGGACAGTGACTGATAAAGTGCTCTACAGTCTCCTTCTCTTTCTCATTTTTACAGCTTCTACAAAAATCATTGGGTGCTACACCTAGTCGGGCAGCATGTCTGTCAAGAAGGCATTGTTCTGTAAGAGCTACTACCATTATGGATAGAGTATGTCTGTTGGGGCGCATGAGTTGGGCTGTTCGCTTGGTATTGTATTCTGGCCATGTAAGTTTTAAGATATTGCATTTGGGATTTGTGGTCCATCTACCTTGAATATTTTCTGATTCACTCGCAGCTTCAGAGTGGTCATGGGAATTCCTGTCAAACTACACCCTGGAGGAATAGTGGAATTTGTACCTTCTCTGGCCAACCTATCTGCTTCACAATTGTATAGAATATCTTTGTGTACAGGAACCCATGTGAGGCAAACATCCTATTGCTCGGCCATTTCGGTTGACTATCTGAGAAAATGTCTATTACCTGAGTGGTGCCCTAGATGATGCATGGCTACGTGTATCGCGACCATTTCGACTTGAAAGACGTTGCAGTGCCCTTCCATTAAGTTTGGACCCATCTGTACAAATATATTTATGCCGTTGGTATTATAATGGGATAGGTTTACTCATTGTTATCTCCTTGGGATAAATATCTTGTAATTCTTCCTAAATGTTAGGTATGACGTACAATAATCTGTGGCTGTAGGAGAGGGCGTTAGAAGGTTGTATATTCTCGAGTGACCCTGGCTGTAATAAAGCCAGCCTAATGTCTTCCTTACACGCATAGACGTATTCGTTGTCAGTTCTTTCGCTATAAGATCTAAGGGTACAATGAACAATGTAAGGTGAGAAGCTCCATCTCTTACTGATGGCTTTTTACACGTGAAGAGTGCCACGTTAGCTTTCGCCCAAATTAAATGTCATTTAATTTGGGTGAAACCAGTGTCAGAATCTTATATTTCCTAGTGAGGAGCACAGGTTTGGTTTTGGTGGCGTTTAGAGGTGGCAAACTATCGATAGTCGACGCTATCGATAGTTTTAAATATATCAATAGTCTACGATAGTCCTATCCACCAAGTAAACTATATATATACAGTGATTGTCATTGTCAGTGACATTCACTGTATATTTATAATTTACTTAGTGGATAGGACTATCGTAGACTATCAATAGATTTAAAACTATCGATAGCGTCGACTATCGATAGTTTGCCACCTCTAGTGGGGTTTATGCATAATGCACATGAAGTTTTCCAGGATGATAAATTTATTAGAGTAATTTACTATTACACTTTCCTATTATTTAAAGGAAAGCCCCCTATTATTTTATTTATTTTTTTTATCCATTACACACATAGTGTAAACGGGTATATTCAGTTTATCCGAAAGTTTGTAACGTACTAAAGGAGACTTCGTAGACCCCATATAGTATATATATTTTATATATAGTATACTACATATATTATTATTGTCTGTTTATTTCAACTCGATTTCCTCGGAGACTATTCCACTGTTTTGTTATCGAATCTTAAACAAGGGTTTGTCTAGAGTGTCTTGTAATGAAAGATTAATAGATTTTCGCACTATTCAATGCATTGCTTCGCTATTTTTGAAAAGATCTTCAAAATGCTTCAAGAAACTGCTTACACAATATTTGCAAATTCTTGTAGCCCTTTTACTCCAATCAAGATGATTAATGATAACTGCAGATAAGTTATTAGACTTTCATTCAAATCAATATGCTGGATGATATCGTAAATTTTGCACACATATAAAAAACTATCAACTTGAGATCACGTTCGTTTATAATAAATTAATGTCTTACAAAGAAGTTGAGTACGAAATGTCTTAATAAATTTGCTAACGCCAGTCGATATATCACTTCATCAAATGCAAACAATGACATAATCAAAAGTTTAAAAAAAATATATAAAAAAACTGCTAATAAGAAATATAATTCGCATCACCCCTTTAATTTACAACATATGCTGGCAACTTATGAAGTAGGTTTTTATACTCATCTTTGTTTTTTTGCACAACCTCCAATAAATCGTTAAAGATCAATTACAAATCAATTTATATGATAATCTTCAAAACAGAACCGCAATATTCAAGTACAAAATAATATTTCTTTCTTTCTTTTACTGTTCCTGAGTGTTCCTGACAAAAGATCTCAATTGAAGCGCAAAAATTGCGAACAATACCACAAAAACCAAAACGTTCGAGTGAAGGGTGCCAGCCAAGAAAACTTTAATATTTTGAAATTCGCATCAAATTTCACAATATCGCACCTTATTAGAAATGAAAGAATATAAAAGAATACTAAAGATATAAAAATCATTTAGCACTCATATTGTCAAAGGAACAAAACAAAATCAATATGCAGAAATTATGCAGAATAAAAGAATAAGAATTCGACGACTTGAGAAACAATTCCATCCAAGATTTTTCCTTATCCACACACCTCAGCACTCTTAAGCATGCTAATCAAAGAGGAAATATAAAGAAAGAATGGCAAACCAATTTTCGCGCATCCTTAACAATGCATCCTTGCTAAATGGTTTTTTTTGCGAACCAAAAAAAGGATCAGGTAAACCTTTCAGCTTAATACAATTGAGTGTAATATTCGCATAGCATCCTGATGTGGAATGCATAAACGTTGATTTTTTTTTTTATGCAACCCTTTTTTTTTTTTTTTTTTTGATCTGCTGAAGTACCCTTATTCGGTATCCTGGCTTGGAAATTAAAATAAAAAAAAACACTAAATCTATTGACAGCTTTCTTCGTTGTTTTCTTTCCCAACATCTTTTTGTATTCTTCAAACTATCTTTTGGGCAACAAAGCCCATTAAAGAAATTGAAATTTGCATAATGTTTTTATGAACCATAGTCCGATTAGTAAAGGTTTGTTTTTAGTTGGTACACTGTGCGAAATCAACCCTTCGATTGGAAGCAAAATATTTTTTTGATAGTTTTAAAATATGAATTTCTTTAAAGATCATCACAAATATTTTTTGTATAACTCTGATACTTTCGTTACTATGGTGTTCACAGTTGGTTGTTCATAAGGTTACACCACTCCAGAAATTTAAAAAAATCGATTTTTTTTTTTGGGTTAAACAGTTTTTTTTATACAAAGTTTTGTAAAAGAAACAAAATTTTCATGGCGATTTAGAATTTTAATCCGAGCGCGGCGCAGGGGATCGGAGTGGTTGCTGGCATTCGCTAAGCTACCGGGTCGGGGTATATCCGCTCTACGAGGTTTTAACTTCTTTGAAACCATCATAGATGTCTATAGGGCCTACCATTGAAGGATTTTCAAAGGGAAATACGTAAGTAAACGTGTGCTAAAGAAACAATGTCAAAACTTTCAAAAGGTTTTTCTCGAAACATGATTTTCGAAATCGCCACCCATTAGAACTCGAAAAATTTTTAAAATTTCCATTTGAATTTTTGACCACGTCTTTAACTTACCATTAACTAGTGCTTATCTAACAGAATTTTTTTAAAAGTTAATTAGGCGATTTTTAATTCACGAAAAATCGGGGCTAAGTCGAAATCGTTCTTAATTTTATATAACAGGATACTTGAATATATGCTATAAAAAAAAAAACACGGAAAACGCTCGGAAATGGTCGTCTACAATAATTAACGATCTGCAACGACCAGAGCTGCAAAACACTAAAAATTGGTTCGCGATGCCTTTGATCCGTTGGACATGTTCACGAACCGGTTTATAGTCAGTATCAAATCAATGTTCGGTTCGGTTCAAATGGTTCAAGGTAATGCATATGTTAAAAAATAAAGCCTACCTAATAGGAGCACCTATTTTACTGAAAAGTAGTAAACATAATATTTGTGATTACGTAAATATTCAGCAATCTCGAGCTGAGTTACTTACATCTTCGGTTAAAATAATCGTAATAAGCGCCCTTCATCGATTCCAATGTGATATTCAGATGTCCTCTAATGTTTGCACGGCGAACTTAGAGCCAAAACATAAATTTGATGTTTTTCTATTTCCTAATATGAACTGACGATAAAAAAAAGGACCTGTTTTAATTTATAGACCACCCATTTCTATTGGTTTTAATATAATCACATTTACGAGAACTTGCATTAACATTTTCAACATTTTCGAATGTACTTCGTCACAAACTCAAGCAATATCCTGACTATGGTGGTCCAAAAAAAGTTTTATGCTCCCATCCCGTAGGATTGTTCTATATCGAAATAAGAAGACCCATATTCTTTTTTTTAATCGGATAACAATAAAATGGTGCAGAGTGTAACTGAGATCCTGGAAGGAATAACTTGTCTATTTTTTTTTAACCATGCCCACCCATACTCCTAGTTTATTAAATAAATCTTATAAATCTGTCAAATTTATCTCAAATTTAATACAAATGATGTTTTAAACATATATTCACGTGTTTCTGTTTTTTTGAAATATTGCATCTGAGGACCAGTGAGGGTCCAAGTTAGAAAGTTTTTTTTTTGAAAATATTAATTAATAAGTGATTTAGTATTCAAATAAATTCTTATAATCTTATAATTCTTAAACAGTTTAACCATATCAATGTAGTAGTTTCTGCATGCTCGACAGTCTTTGTCTAACTTGTGTTGGAAGGCCGAAACTGGTTCGTGTGGTACATCCACATTATTTATAAAGATAATTTCTATGTTCGAGACTATATATATTTAGCCTATAATATTTAGCTGTTTGAGAATTATAAGATTATAAGAATTTACTTGAAAATAAAGTCACTAATTTCGAAAATGGGAGCCTTACTGATAATACAAAAATATTTTTTATTTCATTTCAAAATGAGGGGGTAACGAAGCACACCGAGTTCAGCTAGTACTATATATAAATCGGATTATTTACTGTCTTCGAAAATGTCTAGTAAAGAATCTTTCCTAATTCATAAATGTTTATTAAATTTCAATTTTAAAGCTTCATAAAAATATTTGAACAAAAAGGCTTCATCTAATTTTGTGAGTACGGACTTACTTTATCCGAAAGCATGGTTCAACTACACAAGGTTATGTTAAGCGCTCCTGCTCTCTCAACGTATTGCGTACCAACGTCAGTCGTATTTCATTGTTATGAAAAAGAAACAATAACAAAAGGAGATAACACAAATTATCTATCTCATTCACACTTACTATACAAAGTAAAAATTAAAAGTAAGCTATCTCGTTTGCCCTCCATTCGCATGGTACCATCGAGAGACCAACATTTTAATTCAAACATGTCCCAAAGTAATATAAATATTTAAAACATTTTTTGTCAATTAACATCAATCAAAAAAATATTAAAATAGAAACAAAAACCAATTCCATTTAAACAGAAACACAAATCTTTTAATCTTTAGAAAGTATTTATTAAACGCTAATTAATTATAACAGATCAACTATAAAAGCCTAAACACGAGAAGAACTTATACAATATAAAAAAAAATCAAACTCAATTTCATGCTAAACAAACCATTTGCAAAAAAAAAAAGAAAAGAATCTCGAAATAAAAAAAATAAAATAAAAACCTGTTCACAACAGGTGTTTTTTTTTTTGTATAATCGAAGAAATGAAAAAAAAAAAAACAACAACAATCAAACAACAAATAATTAAGTATTGCGTTGAAGATACAAAAGAAACAAAAAAAAAAAAACAATAATAATAAAGAGAAAAATAAATAAGTCATTCATGTATTATGAAAATATGAACAATAAAAAAAAATATTCTTAACAAATGAAAACACCCACAGAAAGTCAATAAAACTAAATAAGAAAAAGATTTTTGAAAAGCAAGAAGAAAAGTATCTAAAGAAAGTTAAAAAATCGAAAGGGAAAGAAGTTTTGTTTTGCTGTTTATACAAAAGATATTGGCATATACGAATATTGCATTCTATACGCTGTCAACATAGCTAAGTAGTCTGCTTTTGTATCTTTGTATCTTTAAGATACAAAAGAATTGCAAAAAAAGAGATATTGTTTGCGAAAATTTACGAGTTCACTACAAAAAGAAAAGAAAAGACTTCACAAGCAGCTTACTTTCTAAGACAACACCTTTCTATTTTAAAGAGTCCTTTTTAGCGACTACTTATGCGACAACAAACGATCAAATCGGAAGAAGGGATTAGATTCGCAAAAAAAAAAAAAAAAACCCCGAACTGCAATAAGTATTCGCTGACACACCGCAAGAACAATCGATCAAACAAGAAAATTTGCGAAAGATCACACATCGATTTTTTTTTTTTTTTGCCATTGCACAATCGAAGAATGCTCGTTATCCTTTTGTGCGGCTTGGCAGATTGTTCAAAAAAATGAAAGAAAGGGCACAACGCAATGTTTGCCAATAATTTAATTGATAAATGATTTGATTTTTGCAAACAAAAAAAAACAACAACAACAACAACGAAAAACAACCCCAATCCATAAGATAAAATCTCGATCTCGTAAATCAATCATTTAAATTTTTTGAACGCGATTTTGGGGTTGATCGTTCCAGTATCTCCTTAAATGCTAAATTGCAGCTATTGATTAGCATATCAATGCAAAATATATTCTATACAATATAATGAATCATTTTCGTTTGTTTACCTGATAATCAAAAACTATCTACACCTTGGCTAGGATCTCTGTGTCCGAGTTTGAGATATAGAAGATGACACCGGGTGCTGAAATCATTATGAAACGTCGCATCATCAGACTTTGTTATGCTAACTATGTGAACAAAAATGTAAGAACAGAGTTTTGTAAAAAGAGTCTCACAGCATTCAAGAGAGCGTAATACTCTAAGGATGTGAAGTCATTCTTTGGGATGTTTTTTTTTTTCCTCATTTGATGACTGTCACTTTCGTTGTTTGCCTGCATTTAAAGGACAGAGTGAGTGAGTTTACCCGTTTGATTTTTTCAATATGATAATTTTGTTGCATTGCTTGAGGTTAAGGATCTTGTTCTAATACAAAAAAAAAATATATATTTTTGAAATAAAGAAAATATAAGGCTGTCAGTTTTTTTTCCCAGCTAAAGAGTTTTTGACAATAGTTAATTTGTTTATGTACACTTAAAAAAAAATACTAAATAAAAGAAAACTGTACGAGTATGTACCAACTTATTTTTTATACTCTACAAATAAAATATAGAAATGTTTCTACTATATATTTGGTTGTTCAAAAAATAATGTCGTATTTTTTTCAATAGATGGCGACTCTTTAACATATCTTAGGTTGTACTAATCGCATCGGAGCTACAAGGACACCCAGACTGTGTTATGATCATATGTTTCAGTCTCAAGTTATAGCGCGCCAAAGATGGAGTCCACAAAGCAAGAAATTCGCCATATTTTACGTTTTTACTGCCTGAGAGGTAAAAATCCAACAAAAGCGGCCGAAAAAATTTGTGAAGTTTATGGGCCCGTTGCTGTAACGATTCGCACAGCACAGCGTTGGTTCAATCGATTTCGTTCTGGTGTAGTGGAAGTCAAAGATGTAACACGCACTGGTAGGCCAAACCTCGTAGAAACCGATAAAATAGTCGAAATCATCCAAGTGGACCGGCATGTTAGCACTCGTTCGATTGGCCAGGAACTGGGTATAAGACATACAACCATTTGGAACCATTTGCAGAAGATGGGATTTCAAAAAAGCTAGATGTTTGGGTGCCACACGAATTAAGGCAAAAATCTTTTGGATCGCTAAACCGATCGCGCAAACGGAACGAACTCGACCCATTTTTAAATCGGATGGTGACTGGAGATGAAAAGTGAATCACTTACGATAACGTTCAGCGAAAAAGGTCGTGCTTGAAGCGCGGCGAGCCGACCCAAACTATCGCCAAGCCCAGATTGACGGCTAGGAAGGTTTTGCTGTGTGTGTGGTGGGATTGGAAAGAAGTCATCCACTATAAGCTGCTCAACTATGGCCAGACGCTTAATTCGATCATCTACTGCGAGCAACTCGATTGACCAGAAGTGGCCAGAATTGGTCAACAGGAAGGGTGTAGTGTTCCACCAGGACAACGCTCGGCCTCACACATCTTTGATGACCCGCAAGAAGCTACGGGAGCTCGGATAGGATGTCCTATCGCACCCACCGTATAGTCCGGACCTGGCACCAAGTGATTACCATCTTATCCGGGCCATGCAAAACGCTCTTGGTGGTACTACGTTGGCCTCAATAAAGGCTTGCGAAAACTGGTTGTCTGAGTTTTTGCAAATAGGGAGAGGGGGTTTTATAAGGGGGCATAATGAAGTTGCCTTCTAAATGGCAATAAGTTTGCTAACAAAACGTTGCATATTTGACTTAAATCGGATAATTCTAAGTATGTAAAATAAAGCGTCAAAATTCGACCACAGATACGACATTACTTATTGAACTACCCAATATGAATGTATAAGCATGTACATATATTATTGCTAATCAGTTGAAACCCAGTTTTTAAAATTCTAGTTGAAATAATGCTTCCACGTATTTAATGTTTGGGATTATGGTTTGGACCATGATGAGCAAACCAAGGTCGAGAAATTATAAATATCTTATTTCAGGCCTCCCTCATTCCAAAAAGCGCCTTTCGGAGCACTCCGTTTTCTAATGGAATAATTAGTATTTATTTGAATATTACTAAATACTTTTGATTTTCTTACTGAGACCTGGTTTTTGGGTCGTACTGGTTTAAAAAATATTAGGCAAAACGAACTCGATCTACTTTATTTTTTAGCATTATTTAAACTTCAAAGTTCAAACTCTTCATATTCAGTCAGCATTTTTATATATAAACCTTTAAATTATTTTGATCTCAAATTTTGAATGATGAAAATTCCAACAAAAAAAAACTGTACCCATCAAACAAATATTTTCAATTTTGTGAAACTCCAAACATGCGGAATATCTTCACAAATACAAACTACCTACAAAATCAACCACAAAACTCAGCAAAGTAAGACACATTAAAGGAGATTAATCAGAAGTTGCGATCAAAAGGTGCAACGGTGTAGAAAACTAAACGTAAGCCGCTTAAGTTCGAAGACGGAAAATGTTTTCGAACCAATCTAAACAAGATCAGCAATGCTTAAGGCGACATAAGAGATTTATATTGAGGCTCGGTTGATTACTTTTAAAAAAGAATAGAATCCGAATTTGGTAAAGATTGCATCAGAGCTACTATACCAAAGAAAGTAAATTTCAAGTGAAACTTAATTATTGAAGTTCGATCAAGTTGAATGAATAATAGAATAGGTATGACGACATACTATGAATACTATATAATGCATATGAAATGTAAATTAAAAACCACACAGCTGTCGTCGTTTGCAATACAAAAAGTATCTAAAGAGATTAATATTAATGATTATTTTGTTTACTTGATTAGATGTTGCTTACGATTTGATTATTGAAGTTTTTTTTTTGGCATCAGACAGTACCTAATATTTGTGATTAATCAAAAAACGAAAAACAAAACCGGCTGTGTACAAAATTCACAGAAGTTTAAAATTAAAAAAACCACAGAAGAGACCACAGAATGAAACACGATGAGTGACTTTGCTCTGCTGTGCTGTGTAAAGTGCTTTTTGTAATCGTGTACTCTTGAGTGTCCATTACTGATTTATATCTAAATGATTAACTAAGTTTTGCTTACACATTAAATACGACAACATTTGAAACTTGTCTAGAATTCAGTAAAACTTCAAACTTTTTTTGGTACGTCACGATCGTTCAGAAACAGAGACCTTGAAGGTACGCGTAAGAACGAATGTTTTTATACCCTATAACCAAAGGGAAAATGGGTATATTAAGTTTTTGCGAATGTATGTAACAGACAGAGAAAGACCCTATAAAGTATATATATTCTTGATCAGCATTGGAATGGGTGTCTAACAAACTGTGTCCGTCTGTCCGTCCGTACGTATGAAAACGATTATCTCTGAGACTATAAGAGATAGAGATTCTTTATTTGAAACTTAGACTCACCTCTCCGTCAAGAGCGCACTTCCAGACGGTTTTCCCCACCCCCCATTTTATGGGGTATCCCACATACAAAATTTAGGGTTTTTGCATAAAAACTTCTTTGTTTCTTATTCTATGAAGACTAAATTTATTATAAATTATGTCTAAGTTAGTTTCAACGAAATGGACCAAAATTGCTAGGACCAAAACAAATTTTAGGTAAAGCCCCCATGAGGAATGGTTATAAGGTAGGACTTAAGATACATAAAGATTGGGTATAGGGTATCTTGCAGTCGAACATATTTAATTTCAGCGTTCTTTCTTGTTTTATTTTTTTTTTTGAGCTGTTTTTTCTATAAACGTTTTTATGCTCATACATCATTTTTATGTTCATTAAGATTGTTTGAGGAAAGAGTAAACAAACAAACAAACGTTCGATTTAGAATAGATGAGTAAGATCAGCTTGACGGATATGATTAAGCATATTTCTTCTCGTTAAACAAATGTAAAAAGATAACAAGCTACCACTTACTTTTTACCAGTTTAGATGTTTTGTAAACTAACTTCCTATGCAGTAAATTGGAAGCTATGAAAAAAAAATTTTTGAGTTAAAAAAACAAGTTGTTTTGTTTTATATTCAGGTTGCAAAATTCTTACACCCAAGATTGTTTAGGGGGATATGTGTTACAGTTTTTCAACGTAAATCGAAGTCTGAATTTTAATAAAACATTTAACAAAGCATATCAACAAAAGATATGGATCAGATAGAGCTTATAATACTCTTTTCCCTAGGCCCCTATTTTTTAAGGGCTCATATAGGACTTTTATTAAAATTTTGTGCTCCAACAAAAGTGCCATACTTTTTGGACTTTTTATGTTTATCGTAGAACTATATATAATTGTCCTATATGAGCCCTAAAAAAGAGGCTTAGTTTTATTAGCTCAATCTGAAGTTAAGTTTTAAAGATATTGAGCTGAAATTTCACACACATATTTAATGGTTTGCATTAGAGATGGGCACGGGATAAAAATTTTATTCCGAACACGCCCAATCCCGAATAATTTTTAGAAACCCGAGGGATTTCCACCCATAGCCCATCTCTAGTTTGGATATAACTATTGTGTATTAAAGCTTCAGTTCCATCGAACTCAAAGTAACCCGGTGTCTTCTACCCCCCCCCCCCTTTTATAAATGTTATAAAAAAGTATTTTTATATTTATAAAAATTTATTCATTTAGTTACTGAGAAACTATTGAATATACAATATTTCTTGTCTGTGTAAGGTGTGTTACATGTTGAAGAGATGTTTCGGAAGCCCGTGATCTTGAGGCTCTAAAACGCAAAATTTGTTCTGAAGTCTCTGAGGCTCCTGAAGTTGAGGCTCTAGATCGTTTAATTCAAATGCGTGTTTCGTATTCTTAAGTTTTTTCATTTGCTTTTTACGATTTTATTTTGAACGATTTTTGAGTACGTAGTGAAAGTGATGTATTTTTCAGAGACATTTAACTTTACATTTTTTTTAGTATAGGGTTGTAGTGCAATATTTGTAGGATAAGGTCCAATATTCCAAGAACCCTGAAACATGTCAAAAATATTTTTTTTAAAACATGTTTTTTTTGTATAAAATTTTAGGTAAATCAGTGGGCGATATTAGATTTTTTTTTTTTTTTAAAGAGTGCGATCGGTTCGCATTGTCAAAAAAAGTCGATTTTTCTTTCCAGGGTTCCAGTTACTATTCTTTAAACATTTCAGGAACATCGGTCTTTAAAAAAGAAGTGGGCATAGTCAAAAATTAATATCCTATTATTCTTTCCAGGGTCCCAGTAAAACTCTGTGAAAATTTCATGAAGATTAGTTCAGAAAACTGAGCTCCTATAAGGCACAAACAAACGTACAAACGCACATACACGAATTAACCATGTTATATAAACGGGTTCTGTTTTTGAAAATTTTTAAAGAATTTCAACAATTTCTTCTTTCTAATTTTCCAAAATAAATTGTAATTTTATATAAATAAAAAAAGTGTACATTTTAATTGTCACTCCATAGGCATCGTGAAATGCTCGACTGATTGCCATAAAATTGCAGGGGAAGATGCAGGGAGTTGAGTGATAATGGTTAGCTAATTTTGAAATCCAAATTTGGTTAAACAGCCATTCCCGAGTTATGATTTTTTATAATACATATATGCACTTTACAGGTTCTATTATGTCTACCTTTTCAGATTTAAGTCTTCTTTGACACATTCACTCCAATTTTATAAAATTTTTTTTTTTTTTTTTCCTATTAATATGCCACCGATAAAACAAGGATCAAACAACTACACCATATAAACTCAAAATCCAAAGAAACATAGCATTTAAATTAAGGTACATACTTATTTATATGAAACAAAACCAAGGCCTCTATGTCCTTGATATGGTCACTTTGCATAACAAGTATAGCAAAGGTCCTCGGCAAAAAGTGTCGGTTTTCGGTAAGTCAATTTTTAATTTACCAAAAGTTAGTTATTTAAAATTTTACACGGATTATGTGTAAAACTTTAAGATGAGCATACGACTGGTTTATGAAGTCTGTTATGAAAAAAAAGAGAACTCATTAAAAATATGTCTAGAAATTTCAAACTTTTATTTAAATTAAAACTTATAATTATTGTAAAATTATCGCTTATTCGACTAATAAGAATTATTTATTTTTTTTTTTTTTTTATTATTATTATTTTTTTTTATACTTATTTATAATATAGAAAGTATTTTATATTACATTGTTTTTTTTTCGAAATATAATTTTTTTAATGGATATATATAGTACATATGCATTATACACTTGTGAAAAGTATTAAAATCTATTAGTATTAAATTATCGCTGTACTATGTACAGCACCTATGATATAAATAATTATAGCTAAAAAGTAAAATCTAATTATTTTTGTATCTAACTGTTATAGTTATTAATATTATTATTATGTTGCGTTTATTTAGCTTAAAATTTTAGTAATATTTTTTATTTGTTAGTTAGTTTTATAAGTAGTTTTTTAAAAATGTTTAGATACGCTTTTTAAACGTTTAAACATTGTTGATCCCTTATTAATTGCAACAACAATCTATAAACGTCTAAGAAGGGTATGTGTGTGTGTATATAAATTGCAACGTTTTTGAAATAAACAAATTGTTTATATATATTTCAATAAGTTGGCAATTTCATTACTGAATTCATGTTGTAAATATTGCTTATAAGTATTTTCTTCTTTTTTTTTTTCATTAATAAATTACAAAAGTTCATACAACTAATGATAAAACCTGAGTTGTCCTAAAAGCATTTATACTTTTTTTTTCTATTTGAAGTAATTTTAGTTTTGTTTTAAAATATTTTTTTTTTTTTTAGAGAAAAATTTTTATCAAGTTTGCAGCAAAGCAAACGTCAAAAAGAAATAATTTTAAAATGTATCTATAACTTTTCATGGGTATCTATGATAGCGATTCGCTTGGGAACACCCAAAATTTCATTTCAAATTCGAAGAACATGCATACAGCACTTGCCAAAAACTTTTCTCTAACGTTTTTTATAAAGAGTAGAACTTAAACTTTATAGATTCATATATTATATTTTTTTTTAAACTAAAAGCTAATTTTGTTTTTTTTTTTACAGACTATCTCTATCGATATTATGTCATTATGTTTGCTTATTTCTTTTGTTGTTGTTGTTGCTGCTGCTATCTACTTGTATACGCTGCTGAGCTGCTGCTGCTACTGCTTGTTGTAGTGGTGGCACGCTTACTGGCACGATACTATTGTGCCTGTGCCTTATCCTTACCCGAACCGCCAGCGGTAACACTCAAACCTAAAAGATGATCGCCAGCTATCAGACCGGCTGCTGCTGCTGCACCCGGTTGATGTGCATAATTTCGTATTTGATGCAATGAAATAAGTTGCGTTGGAAAACCTGCAGCAGCGGCAGCATTTTGCTGATAAAGATAAGCTGCCGTGGCAGCTGGTGGACGTTGTTGCGCGGCAAGCGTTGCTGCATTCAAATGTGTCGGTGCGGCAGATAGCGGTGTAAAGGCAGATGTAGTTACCGGCACTGATGTATTCGGTGAATGAGCCGACTGCTGCTGTTGTTGTTGTTGCTGCTGATGCAAATGTTGTTGCTGTGGCGTTTGACGCATTACCAAATCTTCGCCTTCATCATTTGGACTATGTGAATGATTTGGTGTATTACCACCGGCTGCACTGTCACCACCGCCATTTGCTACTAAGCGCTGATGATGTTGTATTAATTCATGTTGCTGTTGTTGTTGTTGCTGTTGATGCTGCTGCTGCTGTTGTTGCTGTTGTAGTGCCGCAAAATTATAGCTACCATTTTGTGCTACTGCCGCCGCCGCAGCTGCTGCTGCCGCTGCAGCTTGTTGTTGTTGTGCTGCTGCAACTTGTTGCTGTTGCTGTTGTATTGCCTCAGCCAATGTTGCTGCATTTACGGCACTATCAACGCCAACCTTGGCCCAATATGCAGCATTTGCATCACCCGCTGCAGCAGCATTCATAACTTGACGTTGTAAATTCAAACCAATGCCTCCAGCCGGCACATGATGTTGCACTGTCGCGGCAGCATTAGTTGTATGACGTTGTGTCTGCTTTTCAGCTTTTTCGGCGTGCTTCTGCAAATGACGTTGCAAATAGGTCTCTTGTGTATAGGATTTGCCACATAGATTGCATATGTGTGTCTTTAAATGTTTCGAATCTTTGTGCTTGGGTATATGCTCGAGTAGCGTAAGCTCATCAGTAAAGCACTTATAGCATGAGTTACACTTGAAGGGTTTATCCGTTTGATGGCAACGCGAATGCGATTGCAAATTAGAGAGTTGCGAAAAGGCCTTCGGGCAGCCGGTATGTCGACACTTATACGGTTTATCGCCCGTATGTGTGCGTATGTGTTGCTGCAGATGCGAGAGTTGCGTAAACTTGCGTTGACAAATCTCACAACGATACGGTTTGATGCCCAAATGTATGCGTGTATGCTGCGAAAGGTACGAGGAGTTGGCAAAGCTTTTGGTGCATGTAGCACACTTGTACGGTTTAACCTGTTCACGACCCTCAGGTGATGAGCTGCCGCTACGACGTCCACGTCCTGGTTTAACTTTATGTTCGGTTGCTGCATTGGGATCGTACTAAGCAAATAAAATGAAAAACAAAAAAAAAAAAAATCGTAATAATTTAATTTTGTAAAAGAGTTAAAAATTAATTTTAAAGATTTATTGTTTTACTATTTACCTTCTGTTCCGGCGGTTCATTCATTGTTGGTGTTTCTGGTGAGTTTGGCGCACTGTATGTTGCTTTAAGTTGTTGCTGTTGTTGTTGCTGCAACACCTGTTGCTGCTCGTGTTGTTGTTGCTGCTGCTGCTGCTGTTGTTGCTGTTGATGCTCTACTAGCAATTGTTGCTGCTGCTGTTGTTGTTGTTGCTGCTGATGCTGTTGCTGCTGTTGTTGTTGTAATCCTACCAAGCCATTCTTAAGTGAATAATCTAAACGTTCTACGTTCTGTCGAAATTCATTGATAAACGGTTTATAGTCGTGCACCAATTGTGCTGTACGCAAATCGGCCGTTGTCAAATGACTCAAAGAGGAGAGCATACCGCGTTCATTCATTGAGCGTAATTGATCAATTGAACGATGTATATAGTCGCCGCCGTTTGGTGGCGCGGGTAATTCGGCCATCAGCGTCTGGCCGAGATGTGAATGCTGCGGCGGCGGTCGATATGTAAGCGTACGTGCGTCCAGCGTAAGGCAGCCTTAGTGAGACGTTCAAATTCAAAGAATTGCGGTAAGTAAGTCGAGCACTTTGCAGTTATTTATTTTTTTTTTTTTCAACTTTTTTTTTAAATAATTTTTTTTCGTTTTTTTTTTTTTTTTGCTGAAAGTAAACAAAAAAAAATAATTTTTTTTTTACTGTAGTATTAAAAAGTTTAAAAAAAAATTGCTAATTTGACAATCTGTTTAACTGATTTTTTATTGCGGTCATTTATTTTTTATGTTTTTTTCAGTGGTTTTAGTGGTACAATAATTTTTGACCACTCATAGTAACACCCAGAGAGTTTCACTGGAGAGTCAATATATAAATACATATATGTTCCTGACCAGGTTTATAGAGGGTTCTAGACCAGCCATGTTTTTCAAACAGTCTGATATTCTATGTGTCGGTTTCTAAGTTAACCATTTTTTTAAGAATCTTTTTAAAAAATTGTCTGAAAACTCTTCGAATTCCGTGAAAAAAATATTTTCAATTTAATAATGCAATGCTTCTCGGGTTAGACTATCCATATTCTTGTGTTTTTTAAAGATGGAAGTCTCTAGTTTAAAAATCACAATTTACTGCAAGATACCTATAATACAATTATCTACTTGATTTTTCTAAGTTCTAGCACGTGTAAAGAACCTCATAGCTTTTGTATTACGAAAGTTATTGATAGTTCTTTTTTAAATATTATTTTTTTGGTTGACTAAACATTTTTATGTACACAAAAAATTATTATTATTTATATTAAATTTGAAAAAACATAGAGTTACCCCTAAAAGCAACAAAATATGAACAACAATTGTGGATTTCGCACAAAAAAACGCAAGCTATCGAGTCTACTTCTGTTAGCTTAATAAAACACAAAGTAGATACATTCTTCAATATCGAATTTCGTTTGATCATTCGTCCGTCTACCATATGGAACTAATAATCGTGGAGTCTAATAACTTAATAATCTCCTATGCCATCCACAGAAACGTATATAAAATTGTTTTTCTAACCACGCTATTACACGAACGTCAAAGATCCTCGGCAAGGCCCAAGTAAAAAAACGCCGGTTTTCGAAATATCGATTTTTAAAACTTTTAGTATACCAAAAAGGATAATTAATTAAAAAAGGTCTATGCACAAAATTTTTATTCAGTTATATATGAACTGCATCAATATCGTAAATTACGACTTATGGATACATTCTACAGATTATCGAAATGTAACCAGATCTAGATGTACGGTGACTTCTGAAGTAGTTGATTATCGTAGACTATCATGAAAAATAATCAATATGTAAAAGGATATTTTATTTCATATCATATAGCAAAAACTTGCGAATTTAAATTTTTCTACAAGCAAATTAAATAAAATATTCCCACGTAATAAAAAATATTTAAGTCCCAAATAAAATTAATTGCACTACTTTCGCAACATTTTATTATTCTTCTCAAAATCATTCCATTTGTTATTTATATATTTTTTTTTTTAAATGAAAAACACAAAATACAAAAAAAATTCAAACAAAAACATGTGAATGGTGCTCTGTTTACTTTTCTTATTATATTTTTTTCAAACAAGTAAAAAAAAATGAAGCGAAAAAAAAATCAATAAAAAAATCGCAGGCGCACGCCACACGAACGCAATAATGCAATAAAAAAAAAACCTCAAGAGAAGAAAACAGAGAGAACGAGAGCAAAAAACAGCATTTGTGTTTGTTGCTTTTGCAAAAAACAAAAAAAAAAAAACAGTATTTTTCGTTGTTGTAATTGCTGCTTTTGAACCAGTCGCATGCCATAGCTGCCATAAGATGAGGGAGGGGGTGCATTGTAAAACGCATGCAACAAAAAAATATGCAAAAAACCAGAGCGTGCCAAACTTAAAAAAAAAAAAAGTAGAGTACACGAAAAAAAAAAAAAAAGGAAAAGGAAACAATAAAAAAACAGAAAAACCAAGCAGATAGGAAATGTATCTTTTTTTTGCAATTGAAAAAAAAAAAATGGAATGAATTTGTGGGTGAGTTTTGGATGAAGTTAAAGTTGTTGTTTTAATCGCTTGTTGCATCTAAAGCTGCTTGCAAATTATAATTAAAAAAAGAATGAATAAATAGAATAAAAGAGAGAAAGTTGTAGTTAAGCAGCATGCTTCTTTTATTTATAAGCATATTTACTGATATTATTATTGAAACATATTTTATATATAATATTATTTAAAAAAATGTATCTTAATTTTTAAAAGATACTTTTAAGCATAAAGAAATCTTTAAAAAATGATTGAGATTAAAATCAATTTTTATTTGTGTCTTATTTGCTTGCGTATGACTGTGTTTTATTTTGCCAAAATTAATAAAATATTTCACAAGACAAAAAAAAAAATACATAACCGCCAAAAAATACAATAAATTTTAAAAGACAAAAACAAAATGCGCGCGGCCCAATAAATAAATTTATTTAATAAAGAGTGAAAAAGAAGATATCAAAAAGCAGCGAAAAAAAAATTGCTTATTGTGTGTTTGAATATTTACATACATACAAACATATACGAGTATATTTAAAAAAAATAGTATACAGAAAAAATTGGTCCGCATACAAACGAATATGTATGCAAATAAACGAACACAAAAAAAGGAACGGCAAAAAATGGCAACAACAACAACAACCACACGCAAACAATAAACTTAATTGAGAGTATGTTTCGAGAGATTTTCGTGAGAGTGACCACATAAAAAAAATCAAGCATAAAAAAACTACAACAACAACATAGCAGTAAATGAAGACAAAACAAGAAAGAACGCTGTAGTTGAGTATGCCCGACTGCAAGATACACTGTACCCAATATTTATGTAGCTTAGGCTAAGTCCTATCTTAGTACCATACCTTATTATATTGGATTTTAAATTTTTTTGGATCCTATTGGGATATTTTATTGGGACTATTTTAGACATAATTTATAATTCCTAGAATAAGAAACAATGGCGTTTTTATGCAAAAAATCCAAAATTTTAAAATATATTGGTATGTAAAACCGTTGTAAACATTTTTAAGTGCCCACTTGACGGCCGAGGAGAGTTTAAGTTTCAAATATGGTGGCCCTATCTCTTATAGTCTCCAAGATAGTCCACTTCAAACGTTAGATAGCATGACTGACGGACATAGTTAGATCAAATCAATATACCCATTTACCGCTTGGATACAGGGTATAAAAAAAGAGAATGTGCAAAAAATTCTGCGCGGGAGCATATTAAATAATGTGAAAAATACAACAACAAAAACACAATACAATATGAAAAAAGAAATAAAAAACTACCCAATATGTATGAATGAGAAGAAGACGGGCAAATATGAATAAAACGAAAGGAGATAAAAAAAATAATATTACAACTGTGAGCGAACTGAAACTAATGAGAGCACAGTGGGGCGTTGTACGGGAAACAAGTGTAAAATTGTTTTAAATTACAAAGTCTGATGTAAAATTGAGCTATTATCGATGCCAATCAGCATGAGTCTTTTAAAGGACTATTTATTATTATATATTGGAATGTTTCAATTTAAAGCTGTACATTATGCTGTATTTAAAATAAAAATCAATAAAAAATACCGAGAAGCAGAAAACTTTACAGACCAAAACGAAAAAAAAATTAGATTTAAATAATACAAAAAAAAAAAAAATATTATGAATAATCGCCTTTTTTCTTGACTACTCTTTTAACAATACATTTATTAAATTTTTAAGAAGCAATGAACCAAAAAGCTGTACACAGTCAATCCCATAGCCATAAGTTACGACTAGAGTTGGAAACTAAAAGAACCATGATTTTAAGCATTATTTCGATACTTAAATAGTTACAAATTTGAAAATGTATTTAGTTTAAATAATTAAATTTTTAAAGTATCTAAAACATAAAATAATTGTTACTATCGATAGTACCATAGATTGTTTTCCAGTTCCAGCTACAACTTAAGTTTAATATTGGGAGAAATTATCATAAGCAACGTCTAAATTATTTAGTAAAATTGGACGTTTAGTAAAATATCTGTGGTAAAAAGGAAAAACTGCTTAAGTCTGATTTTACCGTTTTGCAGGAGAGCAAAAAAAATTGTACGCAAAAGTGAGCTAAAAAAATTACTTTGTCTATAACTTCCTGAAAAATCGTAAAAAATAATTCAAATTTTACATGGAGGTACTTTTCAATACGGAGTTCAGCGTAGTATTCCTATCTCAATTTTTGTCGACTTATTGGCACTTCTTCCCTTTGAACAAAAAATTTTGAACGTATTTTAGACGTATACAAACCACTGTGCATAGTTAGCGCCACTTACTAGAGTAAAAAAAAAAAAACGCAGCAAGAAATGAAAACAAGCTGCGTAACATGCATCAAAAAACAAATTTTACATTTTGCAAAGTAAGTAAAAACAAACTGAAATGTTGAAGAAAAAAAATCAATCTTTTCTTTTTGCTTTTTGCGCTGCTTTCTATTACAACACGCGCGGCATACTTTATTTCATTTAGTAAACGCTGCAGGCGTAGGTGTTTACAAACATTAATTTTTTTTCCTATTTGCATCTATTTGAGCAATTTTTTTTTTTTTTTTTTTTTTTTGAATACTCACCTAGGGAAATCAGTAGCTGCTGTCGTTGTTTTTTTGATGTTTTTGTGGCGCTTTTTTTTTTTTATTTTTTTAATTTGTGTAGAAATGCAAAGAATAACACGTGCTATATATATATTTTTTTTAAATTAATTTCTAAGTTAACAGTTAATTGTAAATTATTTTTTACATTGATTTTTTTTTCTTTTATTATTGTTTTTTTTTTTTTTGGGTAAAATATTTTAATTGTTATTTTTAATTACTCTCTTTTTTTATGTCATTTTCTTTTCTTTTCTTTTTTTTCTTATTTCATTTGCTTTTTTGGTTTATTTTCGTCACTTCTATACACACACACATACATACACTATAGTAATAATAAACACACAGATAGCTATACACCAGCGCTCTTATACACATACATAGCAAGCTGCAATTGAAGAAAAAAATGGCCGCACTAAAAAATATACATACACTTGTAATTTTCTATATATTTTTTTCTTCTCTTGTTTTATATAGCTGCACTTTTATTAATAAACTTTTCCTTTAATTAATTTTTATTACACATTTTTTTGCTTAGTACAAAATATTTTGCGCGCAAAATTTTCTATTTGTGTAGTTGTAATTGCTTTTTTGTATTTTTTTACAACGCAAATGGTCAACTCAACACCAATCACCAAAGAAGAGCGGAGAGTGTAAAATAAGAAAAATCACACACTTTGTTTTTTCTTCTACTTCTTACTTGCTTCTTTTTTTTTTTTTTGGCTTGCGAACCCGTGTTTACCAAAGCGCAGCAAAAACTCAACTGAAAAAAATCACATCTCTCTCACAAAAAAAGCCGTTTTTTTTCATCGCAATGAGTCGTTGTTCGTGTGTCAGCAGCGCAGTCGATAAGCAGAAAAAAGAGAGAGAGTGAGAGCGACTATTTTACTTGTCTTTGCGCCTTTGCGCTTGAATGCGACGTCATCATTTTTTTTTGTGTGTCGCTCACCCCCTTCTAACTTTACTGATTTCTAGTTTGTTTTTGTCGTACCGGTTTTTTTTCTGACTAGATATTTTTTTTATTCTTTGGTTGTGTTTCTTACACTTTTTTATTCGTGTGCATTTTTTTTTGGTAGCTTAATTTACATATATCTTTTTTTTTTTTGGTTTTGATTTTGCTTGTTTCATTTATAACTTTTTTATTTTTTTTTGCTATTGGGTAGAAATTGGTTTAGGATGTTATGCAAATTTAATTTTATTGTATTTAACAGCCAATCAAAATGCAATCCTTTAACGGGACGATCTTGAACTTTTGAACTTGTACATTTTTAGTACATTTGGTATTGCTCAAGTGGAAAAGAGATAGACATAATTTTATAATTCATATTAGATGATACAATTTATAAATTGAAATGTTAACTTAAAAAAAGTTCAAAAGATCAGTTTGAGAAAGGGTTAGGATCACGGCCTTATATCTATGAACACATGTATGATGTATGTTTGTATAATGCAGGACATTATAATAGTTACAAAACATGAAATGTCCAAAATGTAGAGAAAACCTTAATAAAACATAACCCAGAATCAAAATTCCAATTTGTAAGTATCTCTTTTTTTTTTAAGTGAAGAAATATAGAATAAAATTGTTTATTTGTTTCGGCTTTAAATTGCTTAGGACATAATAATAGGTACGAGTTGGTAAAAATGTAACTGCATAAATTTAAATTGTTGTTGCCGAAGGAAGGATTTAGAGGATATTTAACTAAATGAAAGATTAATTATGATATTGATATACAAATATGGCCAAAATAAAAAGTACACTTTTCATATATTTTAAGTTTTATTATATATATTTTTTTTTTTGTACAATTTCAAGATTATTTACAATCTTTCTATTGGAGACAATTAGCAAATTGTTATAATAATTAATACATCACAAGAAAAAGGGAACATCAATGGTTGGTGCCTATAAGCAAAAACGGTACGAAAGATTACAATTCTTACAATCATGGGTGAATAAGACAGCACATAAAGAACATAAGAGTATTAATTTTACTTGTTCAACTCAGGTCTGAAGGGAAGATCCAGGGGGTGCGTTCTTCTGAGCCGAGTTTATAACCAACTGATTACTATGTTGCTTCAGTCTGGAGATGTAGTAGGTTCCAAATTTACGAATTGCATTTCGCACAGATGGTATTGGTAGGTCTCTGTAGATGACGGAGTTCCTGACGTATGTTGGCGAACATATGATCTTGCGGAGCAGCGTCCTCTGGAATCGCTGCAGGATTTCGATGTTAGACTCAGCTGCCGTACCCCAGAGTTGGATGCCATTGATCCAAATGGGCTTAAGCAGCGCTTTGTAGAGCAGCAATTTGTTGCGAGTACTCAGCTCAAATCTCGTGCCAAGTAGCCAGTTCAATTTAGCTAACTTTAGGTTTAGCTGCGTTCTTTTGGCCTTGAGGTAAAACTGCCAGTTTAGACGCCTGTCGAGGGTGAGGCCCAGCTATCTCGCCTTGTCCACCACAGTGAGGAGGGCACCAAAAGGCTGACTGGGGGGCAGTTGAGGTTGCGAGTCGCAAATGTCATATAAAGGGACTTCTCCGGATTTACGGAGATGTTCCATCTCAGCAGCCAAGGTTGCAGTATGTCCAGCTGTTTTGGAAGATTTTAGAGGCCTCCGCGCAGTCTGCTGCTGATGCGTTGATGGCTATATTATAACAATATCAATAATTAAACTTTTATTTAGTTACATATCTTACTTTCGGCATCTTAAAAAACTCTTTTGATTAGTGCCGATACATATCTTACCAACTCGTACCTTCTATATCCAGGTCATTTTTAAGTCGAAACAAATTAACATGTAGCATATTTAGCAACAATTAATGCTGCATAAGTTAAAAAATTATACATTATCTTTAGGCACATAATTATTATATTTACTATTTATTTGTAGTGAACCGATTGATAAAATAAATATTTTCATCATATTTAAGGCTAAAAGCTTTATAAATAAAAATTTTAATAACTAAAATACCTATGGTTGAAAAAATCTTAAGATGGACCGACAAATGGACGGACATGGTTAGATCTTTATGGAAGCTTCGATGCCTTTATCCGGAATTTGCACGACTATTTTCAACAAAGAACTGTCTAAAGTGTTTGTTATATTAAGAATCAATTTAATAAATATTATTAATTTGATGTTAGAAAAATTGAACAGAGTATCAAACAAATCCAAATGGCGCATGATTGATGGAATCATGGATGAATCGTTTTCACAATATATCCAAAACACTTTAGATAGATGAAATTCACCAAAAACGAAAAATATAGTAAATACAAATTGTCATTTTAATTTTATTTATTCAAATTGGTTTAACTCATAATAGTTTAACGATATCATCAATATTCTATTATCGACTATCGATTTTTGAATTTATGCTAATAATTTTAATTATAAAATTATAATAATTTAAACATAAAAGTGTACATATTATAAAACTCTACCAAATCTCGAGAAAAGACATGTGTGACATCTTAAGATCTCCAGAGCTTTCCATGCAACTGTAGTTTGTAATTTATTAAAAGAGATCGGAGCAATCATGATTTAGAATGTTTACAGAACAAAAAATATTCACTTTCAACATAGTATTTGTATGATAGGATTACTTATAAATTTAAACCTATAGACCAATAGTAATATTTTTAATCAAAAAAATATTTCTATACTACATTATTTGTTTCAAAAATGTTATGGTAATAATCGGATCACACATAGCTTTTTATAAACTGACTTGTTTGGATATTATTAGAAGATTGAACCCCACCCACTTCCTACACGAAAGGCATATTACGACTCTGGTACTCATACACTTTTTATCTTCATATACACTTTTTTTATCTATGTATTTATTGAAATTTCGTGTGACAAATATTCACATTTACACTAATTTTTTTTGTCTTTTTTATACCCGTTACACATAGTGTCGGAAAGTTTGTAACGCATTAAATGAGGCATCGGAGACCGCATAAAGAATATACATTTTTAATCAGCTCGATGAGACGAGTCGATCTAGCCATGTCCGTCTGTCTGTTTGGCGCTATGCGATTCATTCGCTTAGTTTTATAGATATTTAACTGAAATTTTAAACTTAAGCTTTTCCTCGGCAAGCCCATTTAAGGTACATATATCTCTATACAAACTTACCACTTTTTTCGATTTTTTGTATAAAAACAAGGAAAAACGTTATCTTCGGTGGAACTGAAGCTCAAATACCCACCACATCTTGGTCTAGTTTATTTAAGATAATCAGTGGCTTAGGTAAAATTAAGATAAGGGATGTCTTAGAGTCATAAGTCCGATACAACCAAAGTTTAGACACAATAATGGGGTAGATTTTATCCTAAGTACAGAATAATAAACATTTTCTTGACAAAAAAAAATGGGTTGACTTTGTTTGAGGGCTATATGTTATAGTAGGCTGATCTTTATAAAATCAGTATAGTAAAGAAAGTATAATATTAGAAGTGTTTTCCCAATTTGAAGTGAATACATTAATAAATAATTAAAATTTTTACACAAATATTACAAAATGGGTGGAAATTTCGTATGGGTCCCATACCTAAAAATGGGCGTGGCACTTTAGTTTTGATATTGAATGACAGAAGTATTTCTACCCAATTTTGAGTGAATATATTCATGAATAATAGCTATTTTAACACAAAAATTACAAAATGGGCGGAAAGCTTGAATGGGGAGTATACCTAAAAAACGTGGCATCTGGATGACGTTAGATATGTTTTTACTCAATTGGGAGTGAATTGATTCATAAAAAATTCAGCCGTGACACAGTTATTAAAGAACATTCCTTAAAAAGCGAGTAACTTTTTAATCGGTCAACCAATTTATATTAGGTTGGCTGCGTTTGAAAGGTAAGACCTGTACCTTTCTAATTTTATCAACGTTAAATAGATGGTGTAACGTGTTCCATGATTTAAACAAAAAGTCCCCTTATTTATTCAACATACTGTGTATATACAAGCTAACATCTCATTTTCTGAAATTTTCGAAATAAATTATTGACCTTAAAATTTGATAGCATTATTATGTAAAACTTGGGTCGAATAAGTCCCCCACTCATACCTACTCGAAATTGTATCTAAGCCACTGATGATCACACATAAACTCTTTAAGGATTCGTGTGACGGGTATTAAAGCTTGGGTTTTTAATTTGTACTAATAGTTTTTCACACTTGCGATTCGGTTTCAGCTTATGTTAAAATTTGGTTTCACATTTCAAATTCACAAAGTAATCAGCTATTTTTGTTTACATTGTTAAACTGTAAAATTTTATTTCAGATTTTTTAAAGATTTTTTAAAAACAACAATAACAAATTGTTTGTAAAATTTCAAGATATTTGTAACAGTTTTAAAAAGTGTGATCAGCGAATGAGTTGCCAGTTTTTTTTGCGTAAGCAAAAAGTTCCAGTTTTTTAAAACAAAACTAACAAATAATAAAAAAAAAAACAAGAATCAAATCCCCAACTGAGTCCGCCACTGTTGTATTAAAGTTGGGAGCAGAGGGTGACTCAATTTTTGTGCCCTGTGCTCGGGGATATGGACGGAGGGCGCGAAAGGTGGAGATGAAAGCGAACACCACAGCACAGTGCGAAAGGGATAGCGAAGGACCGAAATAGCTCAATTTGACAGACAGATGGTGCAGTGTGTGGTTTCATTCACAATAGTGAGACATTGATATTCAAACATAGATGGCGGTCGCATCGATTCATGACTAACATTACTTAGAGCTTTGGAACCTCGATGCAACAGTACTGTGAGCTTTTTCATAGAAAAATCAAAACTTGTTAGTTTAAATCAAAACAATTAGGATAGGCTAGTGTGAGACCAAACCCTTAAAATCAGGATGGGAAAATTGTTTGATATTAGTAAACTCTAGAGTTTATCGATCTATCGTGTCCTATTAATCTCCGAGATATTCGGTTTGATACGTCAATGCAGATCAAGAATATTTTATGGAGTCTGTCTTTTTGCCTTCACACACTGAGTATGAGAAATCTATGCATAATTATAAAGATTAATAAGTAGGCAAAACTGTAAAGAGGCTAAAAAAAGCCAGAGGAGATTAATATGTCAATGAAATATTCAGTTGACTTAACAATCAAAAATATGCATTATGTTTTGTATATTAATAAATGGAATGTTTCACGTTAACTGAGCCGCCTTTCCTTTGCCAAAATTATTGGCCTTGCTATTATTCGTATAAATCAGTATTTTCAAAAATTAAGTGGCTAACAAGTAAAGCTATCCAAGTGATACCATAGGTCTTAACGAAACTATGGTTTTTTGACTGAGTTAGAAAAAAAAACCACTTATTTTTTTATATGGCAAAGGTCCAAATTTAAGGGTTGAAACACCCTTTGAGGGTGTGGGGAGGTTAAAAAACATATATTTTTAAAGCTTCTTATGTTTGCTTGAAATTTATTATTCGAGAGTTTTCTGGGTTACTGAATCCAAATTCCATGCCTGAATTTTTAATTACAAAATGGCGGATGCAATATGGCGACCCACTAGCTATCTAGGTGGAAGTAAATCTGATCAGATTTTATTATTTTTGGTCGCCATATTGCATTCGACATTTTGAAGTTGAATATTTAGTGACCCCGAAAAACCCCGAGTAATAAATTTCAAGAATATATAAGAAGTTTTAAAAACGTTTTTTGACCCTCCCCACACCCTCAAAGGGTTTTTTGAACCTTAAATTTTCGACCTTTGCCGATATAAAAAAATACGTGTCAAGCTTTATACCCGCACATAGTGTGAAGGGTATTATCAGTTTGTTGGAAAGTTTGTAACGCATTAAAGGAGGCATCGTAGACCGTATAAAGAATATATACTCTTGGTCAGCTCGATGAGACGAATCGATCTAGCCATGTCCGTCCTCGTCTGTCTGTTTATTTCTAAGCCTTTTTTTCGAGGAAGATATATAGATATTAAGATATAAATTGGGAACTTTAGCTTTTCTCGGTAACGACTACTTAGTATGTTAAAACCAAGTTACCACACCCATTTTTGGAAGTAGCCCCCATACAAACTTACCAAAATTTTTTAAACTTGTATAAAAATAGTTATTATTTATGAATGTATTCACTCCAAATTGAGTAAAAAACTCTTCTTATGTCATCCAAAGTCCAAAACCAAGATGCCACGCCCATTCTTGATGTATAGCCACCATACAAACTTACCGCCTATTTTTCAACTTTTGTATGAAAAATTAGTATTATTTTCGAATCTATTTACTCCAAATTGGGTAAAAACGACTTGTTATATCATCCAATTCCAAAACCAAGATGCCACGCCCATTTTTATGTAGTAGCCCCATACAAACTCACCGATCGACTATTTTTGAACTTTTGTATGAAAAATTAATTATTTTCGTCTATGTATTTAAAAATGATGATTACACATAAACTATTCCAAGATTCGTGTGGCGGGTATTTATGCTTCGGTTCCACCGAAGTTAACGTTTTTACCTTGTTTTTCCTTGTTTCTACTATGAAAACCTGTAATCATAAAAGTTTACTTCTCGGATGAAGAAAATGGGTCAATTTTTTCCAAGGCTGCAAATTGTATCAAATTTGGTACATTAAATTTTGGTGCAGGTTGCCCTGGTGATTGCGTGATTAAGGTTACCATGTTTCACTTATTAACTATTTTGAATTTAAATAATTGTTTTTTTATTGAAAATAGTTTGTTTAATCTTCAAATAAAAGTTTAGCATGGTCACCTTACACTGAACCAGTTTTGAACCCGTTTGCCTTGATTTTTTCGAAAGTTCTTTAAGAAGTAACATATTACTCCATTTTGTACGTACTAAAAATTTTTTTAAAAAAAAAAAGTAATAATTGGGCAAAAACTTTTAGTGTTTGAATTTATGTTGATTGAAAAAGAAGAAAAACACAAGCGTTAAAGCGTGAAACCGACCACACTATTTGGCCGTATGATGACTTGCTAACTTATCAAAATGTTGCTCTGTGTTCTACAGCAGCATGATGTGGCACAAAATAAGCTATCGAAGCTATGGATTGGAGTCTGTTTGGCCAGACATCATTAGTCAAGCGATAATCCGATTTTCCGGGCATGCGATCAATAAAAAAATAGTTTATCTAGTGAAGATTTTGTATTAAGTTTTGCCAAAATTTTAAGAAAATTAAAGCTTTCTTTTGGCTTTAATTGAAGTGTCTTGCATTTTGGGCCAAACAGTCTCAATGGGATAATCGACTGCAGCTGTCATGTACAGACGATGAGAACAGACTGATGATGAACTAAATTTTTTTGCAGAGGCAGCTCATTAACACATCAATGTGTTGTTTGCCTAAAAATCGAGAGCGAGAAAGTATTTTAAGTACGTAAAAGTGCATGTGTATGTGTGTGTAGTAAAGTTATTGCTATAATTTAAACATAACGACTTATGACAGAAACATATCGCATTCATATGTATCTAGATACACAAACACATACATATACATATAATAGCAGCAGCAGCCACTTGGCGGCAGTTGGCTGAGTCCTGAATGCCTCAAGGATAATGTGCAGCTTTAGAAAGAATGTTGCCGTTGCTGTTTTCTGTCTGCTTGACCGACTGAAACGGATACGCAATGTCAAAGGACTCATTTTTCTCAACTTACAGTTGCTGCTGTAAACAGTACAACAAATACAAAATATAAAAATGAGCTACGCATCCTGTCAATTGTCAAAGTGATAAGCGTGGAGTAGGAGTTGGAGTTGGAAAAGCGCATTTCTAAGTATGAAGCTTGTGCATGTTTCGGTCACAAGCAGCACAATAAATCATTTGTAACGAAGAAGCAAGCATCAAATGACGCAGCAGCAGGACGCAGGACAGCCAGTATTGTTGTTATACGAATGAGATACATTTTTACTAGCTTGTCTCAGAAAAGCGCAGCCCAACTACTGCGACTGCTTTTGATTGGCGTCGACGCCTTGCTATGATGGAAATGTCTTAAGATTTTTAACCAAAGCCTTGCGGCTTTTATCCTGGCACAAACACAAACACGTGCGTTTTGTGTGTTGTCCTGCGTTTCATTCTAAATGATGCGCAAATCGCTTACAGTCATCGTCCTCGTTCTTGTCGTCGTCATCATCATCATCATTTTGTGAATGTATCTGCCCGTTGCTGCTGTGCGACTATTATCCTTAATGCGAGTCACTTTGTTAAAAATGTCAGCGTTTGTTTTCACTCAACAGCATTTTTCTTTCTTTTCGACCAACACTAGCAATAGCAACATCATTATTATGATTGTTCTTGATAATGTTGTTACTGATGAGATGATGATGATATTTCTGCCTTGTTTTAGAAAAATCTGAAATTTTACAGATATTTGTACATCTATATTTTTTTTGTTGTTTCTTTTCTTTTTTTGTTTTCAAATAAAACATTACAAATAAGATAAAATATGACAGACAGTTCACATGCAGTCATTTATAATAAGAAAAATTTCTTGAATTGTGAAAAGCGAGGCAGGATAGTTGACTATTTGTTTTATTTTTCAACACTACAAGCACAGAATTTTTTAATTCGTCGAGGACTTACAAAAGTGCCCTAGCACAAACTACTTGTAATACAGTACCCAATGGGAACAATGGGTATATTAAGTATGTGCGAATGTATGTAACAGACAGAATAAATCTACCTCAAAATTTTGCATAAAAACGTCATTGTTACTTATTCTATTAAGACTAAAATTTAGCCTATGATAGTCCCAACGAACTATAACAATATGGATAGGTCCAAAATAAATTTTGGGTCTTTTAGGTCTTAGATGATGGTCCATCTACTTCAGCAGCATCCAACGCACTGTTGAGCTGTAGAGCCTCAACGCAGACCAAGGCGAGACCACTGGTAAAGTGAGCTATGCAACATCATTCAAGACCGTAACGGTGCTGCTTAGCAAAGAACTTTCAGAGTTGGAGGTTACTATCTTCTGTGAAGTCTTGAAATGTTCCAATGAGTTGCGATAGTCCGGATAAACACACTACGTAGTGTCTTTAGAATAACGTCCCGATTCTGAAAGATCGGAAAGGTCCCTTGCTAACCACAATGGTCAGCGATACCATATCTCCATCAGAGATCATTCAAGTGTTTCTCCCGAGGTTCGCTAGCAGGACGACTTGTACGCTGCTTGACTTCATAGAAGCGCATAATAATGTTCTGAATACTCAGATCTGGTGGTGCCACGCTGGGATCGTAAAGTAAACTAGAGACAATATCGTCAAAAGCGACATAAAAATCCGTTTCCGGTATGGTTTCATACCAGTCCACATAATACCCCATTTTTTAAGTTTTTGTATGAAAATCCAATACAATATTTTTGGGTACTAAGATAAAGTTTGGGTACAGGTTATTTTGCAGTCGAGCATACTCGACTTCAGCATTCTTTTATTTTTCAAAGGATCATATTTTAATATATAATGTACATAAAATTTCATCTATCGACCTCAAATACATGCAAAAAATAAGACAATTTTTCATTATTGCATCTATATTGCCGTGGTTCCGTCTATTTTATTTTCAATGGATCACACTTTACTTGACTTACATATTGCTTATGGTCTTCTATACTCTAATATATTTTTTAGCTATCGGTCTACCATTTTTTTTGCCTATTAACAAACAGACAGAGACTTTCACAGGTATCGTTTATTTATAACACTGCACTTTTGGAAGCATTTGAAACGGTTAGTACCCGTGCTTAGAATGCAAAATCAAGTGGTAACACAACTAAGGTGGAAAGTAGGTCTTAGATCTTGCTACAGGTATCGCTGTATGCATCTTCTACGTAGTATGGGTGTTCTAGTCATGGATATTGGTGTCCAGGCCTACAATTTTTGCCTGAAGCCGATGCGAAACGCATCGAGCAGACCGAGCGTTCTTTTCTGCGAAAGAGGCGCTTTCCAACTTAGAAAGGTTGCTTTATGACCCTGGGATGGCAGAGTAATGGTAACAAATTTTTAACACTAGAATTTTCAATTTTTTCAAATCGATACTACATGATCAAACTGAAAACGTTTTTTTTTTTTTCATTGGGAATTTTCGATAAATTAATTAGGTGATTTCAATGACCGAAAAACTTATTAATATTTAGGTCGAAATTTACCTTTTTTCACAACACAATAATCAATTAATTCATATCAAGATTTTTTGATGTTGATTGAGTGTATTTTTCCCCAGATTCTTAGATTCAAATTTGGACCAGTTATCGTGCGTGCCACAGCGTGCCTCTGGCCAAACACGTCTGAGGAGGCTTCATTATGTCTGTTTTTCCCTGAAATTTTGTAATCTTTCTATAATTATTCCTTTCTGGTTAAAAAGATAAAAAACCGGTCGAAAATTGATGCCTGAATTGGTGTAAACTCCTTAAAATGAAGTTTTATAAAATAGATCTTATTTGTTTGTTAAATTTGTAAATTGTCTTCACTAGTCACTTTTTTTGGAAAAATTAAAAAATTGGAAGGTGAGTTTGTATGGGACTATATGTTATGGTGGCCCGATCCTTGTCATATTGGTAGCGTATTCATAGGATAACAGTAGAAGTGATTTTGCCTAGATTGGAGTGAATATATCCATAAATAAAAACTATTTTCATACAAAATCTGAAAAATGGGCGTTTAGTTTGTATGGGGGCCATATCAAAAAAATGGGCGTGGCACCTTTCTTTGAAATTGGATGTCATTAAAATGCCTTTGCATATTTAAAGTAAATACATTTACTAATTTTAAAAAGGAAAACGTTAACTTCGGTGGAACGGTGGAACCGAAGATGATACCGGTTACATGGGCGTGGCGTCTTGGTCTTGACCTTGGATGACAAAAGAAATGTTTTTACCCAATTGGGAGCGAGTACATTCATAAATAATTACTATTTTAAACAAAAAATCGAAAAAATCGATAAGTTTGTATGGGGCTATACTAAAAATGGGCGTGGTACTCCCATTTTTGAACTTATCCTAGTCGTTGCCGAGAAAAGCTTGATTTAAAATTTCAGCCCAATATCTTTATATCTTCATCGAATAAATCGCATAGCAACAAAAAAGACAGACAGACGGACATGGCTAGATCGATTCGTCTCATGTCGAGCTGATCAATAATATATATACTTTAAGGGGTCTCTGATGCCTCCTTTAATGCGTTACAAACTTTCCGACAAACAATGAAAATACCCGTTCACACTATGTGTAACGGGTATAAAAATTGAGCAAAACGGGCATTTAAGCTTTGATTCTACCGAAGCTTTATGTTTTTCCTTGTTTTGAATTAAACATTTTTTAACATTTCAGTTTAATATTTCATTTTACCAAACCATAAAGCCTCTTCTCTACTATTTGGTGTATCTACGTCTGTGCTGCTTATACATAAGTGAGTCCTAATTATTTTTAGGTGTAGAAAATTTTAGAGTTTAAAAATTAATGTGTGGTGGATATTTTAGCGTTGGTTCTACCGAACCCAAAGGTGTTCCTTGTTTTATTACCACTATTGTGCATAATTCAAAATTTATGAAATTAAGAACTTTGGCTGTTAACAGAAACGACTCATTTTAAGATTTTTACTTTAAATATGATTTCGATTTTAGTATTGCATCGTATGCCTTTTGTAAAATTGAGAGGCATAATCTAAGTGTTTCCTGGGTTTCTCTCATTGAAAAGCAATTTAATAAAGATAAATTTTAACAATTATAATTCGAAAGTTATAATAGACGTATTGACTCTATTATCAATGCTTTAACAATTTAGATAATTATAACTATAATAACTACAATAAAAGGACTTAAATATAACAACTATTAATTTATATAGCTATGTATGTATGTATATAGACAGTTAAATACTTTGCTACACTCGAGATGCCTGAACACATAAATGTATCTTTTACGAATGTGAGTAACTTCATGTACAACTGGCGCCAAAGTCCGTTGTAGTAATGTCTGGCACTGCATGGCATGACAGTTATTTTTAATTTCAAATCACTGAATGCCACAGATACTTCTTCTTACATCTAAGTTGGTACAAGGTTCTCTACCTTCCTGTGGCAAGATGAAACGATCAATGAAACGATTCATCTTCGATCGGTCATTCTGTGTGCAACACCAATACCAATACGAGTACAATTTAATAGATACAAGTTTCACGTTGTTTTTAATTGTTCACTACGAGTACGAGTAGCACTTGGTAACACGGTATTTGATTTCAACAACGTTGGCGACAATAACAAGAACCATGAACAATGAAATGCCTTAATGAAATGCTTTTAAAATTATGTCATTAACATTGTCGACATACGAGTTTATCTTGCCTTTGCCTTTGGGATGAACTGAAAACTAGGATTTATACTGTGCCTGAATTTTAAATAGTTTAAAGCGTTTATATATTTAATTATTGCATAATTTATTGTTTTAAGATTGCAGCTATTGAAGAACAATTATTTCATCTTTAGCTACCGAATTCAGTGAATTGATTTCTTTATAAACATGGATAAACGTTTCATCTCATACACATGTAAATTACACGCTTAAGACTTCTTTTTTTTTTTTTTGAGCTTGAATGCCCCACATTCCACATTCAAAACAATTCAGCGTTCATAAATTATCGCAAATGAAACATATTTTAATAAATACAAATAAGAAAATAATCACAACATGCGAACATGTTTCGATTTCAATAAAGCAATGCGATAGCTTAAGAACTTTCCTAAAGCAGAACCCCCCTCCCTCCCCCTCTTTCCAAATTGTCTCTATATGGTAGTTGTATGTTTGCAAGGAATGGGTCTGTTCGTTTAATTTCGGTGAGTACTGTTTTGGCAGTCGTGGTTTATTGTTGGGTACGTTATATCTTTGCCGTCAACTTGGAAAACGACGACGACGACTTCTTTCGCAGGCATTTTCGGGTATTCATAAATCATTATTGTCTCCTGCGTTTTTTTTCGCTTTTACCACCGTCACCACTTATGTGTGCTTTACTTCTTTAGCTGCTATCCATGTATAACCGCCCTTTTAGTCTATCCTCTCAGAACCATTTCATTAAAACCAAAAAAATCTTCGTCGTCTGTCGTCTTTGCTAGTCTTGGTTACGTCTCACATCTCACATATGAAGCTATTTACTTGAGGGCGAAAAGTATTCCGTTGACAATTTTCTGCTCTGCATTTTATTTTCATAAAGTTAATCGGTTTTTAAAGAAATTCTCTTAATTCCTTAAAATTAAGTGAAGTTAATTTAAGCGAACATATTTTCGTATTATTTCATTCAACATAATTTTTTTTATGAAAATATTATTAGCAAAACTAAATTTAATAGTTTCATGCCATCTCTTTATGGGGCCTTACCTAGAACTAGTAAAATAGTTCAAAGTGATTCAAAACTATCCAACACACTTTTTAATACTGCACACTAAAGGCGGCATAACGTTTTTTTTTTGTTTCTCTTAGAAACAGGGCTGCAAATCGGTTTCGATCCAAACCACAGCATTTGTGATCTCTTTGTGGTTCGGTTTGAACCTGTTCGCGATTTTTTAAAAAGAACTTTTATATTAAATATTTTGAAATTATAACATGAGAAACGTGTAACTTTGGTAGAATCGACGCTTAATACCCGTCACACGATGATTAGACTACTTACAATGAATATGTGCGTTCGGTTTGTACAGGGGCTATATGCTATAATGATCATACTTTATTTTTTTTCTCCTGGTATTAATAGTGGCTGCAATAAGTATTTTGAAGATATTTTAAGTAAATCGCTTCTAAATAAACATTTTTTAAACAAATACACAAATTTTAGGTGTAAATTTCTATGGGACCATGGGTCCCTTTTTAAACATGGAATGATTTTAGAAGTGTTTTTACCATATTTGTCACAAATCGTTTAAAAAAAAACCCTTTTTTGAAAAAAAAAAATACAAGGAGAAACGTTTACTTTGGTGGAACCCGATCCATAGATACCCGTCACACGAATATCTTAAGAGACACAACTCAAGTTTACACAATATAAAGTTTAAGCGAAAAATACAGATAATATCATTGATTTTCTTGAAAATACCAGAAAATGAGAGGTAAGTTTGTAACGGGCTATATGTTATAGTGGCCCAATCCTTATCATGTCGGTGGTGTGCACATGGGAGGATGATAAAAGAAGCTTCGTTCTGCAAGGATGAACAAGGAAACATGGTGGCAGATGTCCAGGAATCACTAAGGCTATGGAAGTCCCACTTATACTACCCTACTTGGTGGCGATGACGGAAACAATACCGCTGGTGGAGATGATGAAAATCGGGTCCTCAGAAGCCGATGATGGGATTCCTCTGGGTCCTCCGGCCGATATGATGGGATTCCTGTGAGCCAGCCCTTTCAGACTATGACGGAGGTCGTACAAGTCACACAAAGACTTAAAAATAACAAAGCGGCAGGCGCCGGCGGGGTCACCCGCAGAGTTACTCCAAGACCGGCTGCCGACGAGTTGATTGGATGTATGCATCAACTCTTGTGCAAAATATGGTCTGGTGAGCGTATGCCTGATGACTGGAACCTAAGTGTCCTGTGCCCAGTCTTTAAGAAAGGAGACCCTGCAGTCTGCGCAAACTATCGCGGAATAAGTCTCCTCTCTATCGCATACAAAATACTATCTGGCGTAATATGCAATAGACTGAAACCGTACGTAGGACATATGGTTGGACAGTACCAGTGCGGTTTTAGACCAAAGAAGTCAACCAGCGACTCCATATTTACGCTGCGACAGATCCTGGAAAAAACCACAGAAAGCAAATCGACACACCACCTATTCGTCGATTTCAAGCCGCTTTCGACACGCCAATCAGATCAAAGTTTTTCGAAGCATTGACTGATCTTAAAATCCCGTCAAAAATTGTTCGCCTCTGTATGATGACGCTGGAAAACACCCAAAGCGTTGTCAGGGTCGGTAAAGATCTCTCCGACCCCTTTGACACCAAGAGAGGCTTCAGACAGGGTGATGCGTTGTCGTGCGACTTTTTCAACCTCCTATTGGAGTACATCCTGATGCAGTGCCCAAACGTCGACCGGACGGGCAATATTTTCTATAAAGAAACTATGCTGCTCGCATATGCCGACGACATAGATATTATCGGCAAAAATGCTCGAGCGATCACCGGCGCGTTCTCAGACATCGAAAAACAATGTCGTCCTATGGGACTGACGGTCAACGAGAACAAGACGAAGTACTTGGTATCCACTCGCAGGCAATCTGCACGTCGCAGACGGTCTTTGAGTACAGGGAACTTCAGCTTTGAGGCTGTAGAAAACTTCATCTATTTGGGCTCAGATGTAAACAACAACAACATCATCAGTCAGGAGATTAAACGAAGAATCACTCTTGCGAACCGTAGCTATTTTGGTCTCGGTAAGCAGATGCGAAGTAGAGTGCTGTCCAGAAAAACAAAGATTAAACTCTACAAGACGCTGATAATGCCGGTCCTGATGTATGGCTCAGAAGCATGGGTCATGACAGAATCGGATAAGTCGGCGTTGGGCGTATTTGAGAGGAAGATACTTCGGAGAATCTTTGGTCCAGTTAGAGTGGAAAATGACATCCGTATGCGCACGAACGATGAGCTGTACGGCTATATGCTGACATCGACATACATGAACATCCAAAAGGTTGTCCTGGGCTGGTCACCTGTGTCGGATGGACACAGAAGCTCCAGCAAGAAAAGTTTGGAAGCAAAACGTGAATCAAATCGGAGGGGCGCGGCAGAGAGGACGTCCGCCGCTGCGTTGGGAGGACCAGGTCCTAGATGACATCCGCAGGATCGGAATCCCAAGATGGTATGATGAGGCACTGGATTACAACCGCTGGTGCCAAATCTTATGGGATACCAAGGCCTACAATCGGCGGTAGTGCCACTTATATAAATATGTATAAAATGAACTTGTTTGAATTAGAATATGTACCTATGCTCGACTGCAAGATACCCTTCAAGAACTCATAATTTTGGCATAGTTTATATATAGTGCCTACCCCGGAACTAGAAAAAACAGTTTGTAAGTGAACACTTGATGGTTTAGGAGAGTCTTAGTTTCAAATATGGCGGCCCTATCTCTAATAAGACTGTGAAGAAAAATTTTTCCAAAAAATATAGACTTTAAAGGGTCTACTAAGCCTCCTTCTGCATGTTACCCTTTAGGTACAGGTTATGAAGAAATCGAAAACAACGTAGTAGCACTCGCTTGGTATCCGCTAGTATTAAATAAAAAATTGTTTAGAAATGTTACTTATGTAAAGGAAAAAGGTATACATTTCGAGTGTTTCGTGATCTTGGCCGGTGGGAGAACTTTCATGAGTATTTTCGTAAGAGTCATATACACTAAACTTTGTTTTTTTTCTAGTTTTGTCAAATATTATTTTTATTGTCGTTTTTATTTATTTGTGCTAAATATGGAAATGTCTTCCAATACATAAAAAACATTCAGAAATATCTTAAACTTTATTATAATCAGAATCTTGCAATCTCGGTCATGCCTTCAAAAAGGAAAATTGTTTTTGCAATTGTAAGAGAAAGCTAAAGCTAAAACACCTTAGCTAAAATGCAACCCAAAAAAAAAAACTAGCAACAATAAGCAAAAGCAAAACCGGAATCGGAAATCGCAATATAGAAACAATCTATCTAATCGCAGCATGTGGTCGGAATATCAAATTTTGATATCGAAAATGTATCGAGCCAAATGAATTGCTTGACTACGCAGTAAATGGCAAAAGTCAGCAATTGCCTAAAATTATAAAAAAGGTTTTATATACATTGTACATACACTATAGTTCCAACTAATAGAGAGGGCAATATGTTTGTTTAGTTTGTGTCAAAGGATAATAGTGCTGAGCTCAACAAAAGTCATACTGCCTGCTGCTGATGTTGTTGAATTAAAATAACAACCGCGAACACAAACACGACAAAATTTGTCCAACTATTTTTGTATATAAAATTATACAAAAAGGAGCAGACCGACCAAAAGCACATAAATCACGCTGGCTGGTAAAAGGATGTGAATTATATACAAATGATTTGACATGGAAGCGGCATAAAATGGGCGCATGTTTCTACGTTCTCTACAAATGCTATTGTAGGGGTGGGTGCGTGGCATTTTGATGCCAGAGGCATAGCAAGAGAGGGAGATAGCAACAGACAGATTACAGCAAGAATGCTCACACACACACACACACACACACTAGATCTGGGTACACCTGGTACCCATGGAAATGTTAGCTGGAATTGAGCATGAGTAAATATGTGCATAATAGATAGTCGAGCCATAGCCACAGCCATATAGCAGGCCGACCAATTAGATAAGAAAGTTGTTAATGCGACAAACGGGAAGAGCTTAAAGTACAAACACACAAGGGAGAAACTAAGCAAGAAGTGGGGGAAAAGGTAAAGGGAAAGAAGCTGAGAGAAAGCCAAACCAAATTGAAATTATGCTGCTGATTTGATTGAACACAGAATCAATTGAAGTATAACAAATACAGAGATTAGATAGATGAGCACATAGATAGCATACACACATACCTATTGTACATAAATATGTGTGCACATGTATTTATTTATCTAGCTGCATAAACACATTGAGCTTCAAAGAATCATTTCATATCATCGTGTTCAGCTGAAATCACAAATTTGTATACAAATTGCATTAAGATAATTGCGGCATTCCATTCGTTCTTAAGTTTCGCATAAACACAGCGTATATTGAATAATTATAGAATATACATATGTATGTCTATAAATACCTTTGTCTATCATATCATTTGCCTGCTGAATGTTCATTATTTACTCGATATCTTAAGACTCCAATGAATAAACCTCAACAAAAGCTGATTCACAGCAAGAACAACAACATTAAAAACCTTATCATCATCATCATCATCGACAGCGTAATGAAGTTGCGTATTATAAATGTTTAGAGACGCGTCGCAATAATTACCCCGACCACTGTTGCAACTTGATGCAATTGAATTGAAATAATAAAGAACTCACCCACACACACACACACTCTGCCGAATATGGCGATCTGCAGGATTCCTGCAAGGGCGACTCCGGCGGACCGCTGCGAGCATTCGCGCTCTATACAAGCTGCGCATGGTGGAGTTCGGCATTGTCAGTCAGGGCGTTACCTCCTGCGGCAAGGTCAGTCTGCCGGGCATCTACACCAATGTGGCCGAGTATGTGCAGTGGATCACCGACACCATGGCCAGGCATGGACTGTAATTCTGTAGAAAGTGAACACACGCAGAATGCAATTTAATAATGTTAACAATTAAATTATCCATATTATTTCCTTACTTCGCATTTATTAATTTATTTATTCTCAATGAACTTAAAACTGTTACGATTTTTGATTAGCAGCTGCACCATTTTCATAGATTTCCAACACGTTTGCTAACACTCAACTGTGGCCCAACGTTTTTTGCATTTGCTGCCGTGCGCAACAGATGGCGCTAACAATTGATTGCAAAAATACAACCCTGTGTGTTGCGTCCCATAAACTCAACGTGTTGGCTGCGTTTATGTGTTTTTTTCGGTGCACCGTCTTCTCTTTGCGACTTAAAGATTTTTTTAAAAAGGGATGCCGTTTAAAAAAAGGAGAGAAAAAAACCAAAACAATTAAAAAAAAAACCCGTTTATATTTTAAGTGCAAAAAAATTGCTGTTTCCCAAGACATGATCCCATTTGTGTCTCGGCTGACACCATCAGCTAAGCAGTGAACTGCTTGCTCAGGCTTGCAATTCAAGAAAAAAAGATTAGGTTTATTTTATATATTACTTTATTCCGCTAGCTGCTTTTAACAAGTAACTAGCAATTGCCAATTGCAAGCACGATAATTGTATAAAAGATAAATCTAGTGATATAAAAAACTTGTTGTGTGCTTAAATCGCACTATACATGTTCGAACTTTTTTGGGGGAGTAATGAACAAATACAGCTCAAAATATCAGACAAAAACAAATTGCAATAAATAAATACAATTAGAATGCATACAACCAAAAGTCATTTTTCAAGTGTAACAAACATATGCAATTCCGCCCGCAATAAAACTAAAGCATACAAGCAGGTGCTGGCTCTACCTTTGTGAAATAAGTTAATTTAAATTACTTCTATGTTTATTCTGCGATCGCATTCAAATTTGAAAACGATATAGATGCAATAGTCAGCTAACTAAGTGATGAAGCTATATATCTGTATTTTGATGCGTTGCATATAAATCGAAAAGAAAAAATTAATTTATAATTTGCTGGCACTGGGGGGCGTGGCAGTCCACTTTTTTTAATAAATACGATCAAATTATAGTCTACAAGAAACTTCATGCCAACCTTGGTGTGACTACTTTTATCAAAACTGGGGTCTCTTTGTTTGAACGGAAGGATAGGCAGACAGATCATCATATGGACGAACAAAAACAACAGTAGACAAAGACAGACAACAGAGAGATAGGTAGACAAACTGAGAGCCGGATGAACGCAGGCTCAATCGATTATTGATTATGATCAGGAATATATAGTATGTATTTTGTAGGGTATGCAAAAGTTAGTTTACCCCCTTTCTTGGGTTTTTTCCATATAATATTACATCGAAGGAAGCGTTACCTGTACAGCATATGCCACGGACAGTGCCCGATAAGCGCAGGCGCAGCGTGTTTTCCAGTTTACGCACTTCCAATCAAAACACTGCACGTTCCAAGCACGGACACACACACACACAGAAACAAACGAAAAATATGCATAGAGTAACTTGGTGCGAGACTCACGTGCGGCAGCCAAACGTGCGCAACAAGGGGAGGAGGAGGAGGAGTAGGGGAGGGAGAGGGAAACAGGCATTTTGGCGTTTCATTCATTAATACACGCACAGTGAGAGAGCGAGAGAGTCACGCAGACAACGACGAGAGACAGAGAGGGCTGCCGCTGACTGGAAAGCTGCCTGAGCCACCCTCCGTTCTGTCTGTGTGTGTGTGTGTGTGTGTGTGTGTGCATGAGTGCTGTTCGTGTCTGTGTGAGTGAGTGTGCGCACTCGTTGCGCCTCCACATTGCCTGCTGCCTGCGCCGTCGTCGCTGCCCCCAGGTTGCGCTGCTGCTGCCGTCGCTGCTGCTGCTGCAGCTGAGCTCGCGGTCCATTTGAGTATTCACTCATTCGTTCGCCGCCCGCTCGCTGGTTCAGCTGCGCCGTCGTTGTCGTCGTTAGCCGTTAACGTTACCGTTAGCGTCCTGAGGGCCGCTCGCTTACGTTGTGCAGTGTCAACATACATACATATATATATACATATGTATATAGAATAATACCTACATATATATGCCCCCCTTCCCCTGCCGAAAACAATTAAAAACGTCGTCGGAATTGTTCAAGTGCCGTTAAAAATACCACTGAGAAAAACAACAACAACAACAACAACAACTAAACAACCGTTTAAAGCTAAAGTAAAATTCAACTATTTATGAAATTATTGTCGGCCGCAACGCGCACTAATTTGTTTAAACAAATTGTCGCAAAATGTTCTAGCCAACGGCAGAGATTGCCGCTAATATATCGAGCCAGATTTAAGCGCTTTTCAAGCTGTTCTGCCGTCGCTCGTCTTGCGGATTTACAATAACGACGGCGGCCATTTTGTAACGACAAAACGGATAGCTGCAAAAGGTGAGTGAGCTCCTTAGTGTTTAAACTTAGGTTAGGTCGATATTTATCGCACAAATTGCACATTATGACGACGACCTAACCAACCTCGGTATACCTATATTACATCTCGAATAGAGCTAAGCTTAGCTCAATATTTATCGGCATTTGACCTAGCCCATTATTTACTACGAATTGATAAAAATATTTATCGACAGCACAAATTGCATATATCGGAAACAGAGCTTAGCTTAGGTCGATATTTATAAAACTGTTTATTCTGTCGACCTAGCGTTGCTCGATTGAAGAAGATTGATATTTATTGACAACAAATTTGCTTATATCTTCGTAACCTACATATGTATGTACATCTCTAGTGGAGCTTAGCTTTGCTCAACATTTAAAGTCACTTAACCTAACTTGATATTAATTTTAACTAAACCAAAGATCGCTTTTTAGCGACAGAATTTACCGAAGACTTGACCTAGCTCGATATTTGTTTTAATAAGAGCTTAGCTTAGGTCGTTATTTATCGCAAATTGCAAGTAACATATCGGCGAACTAATCTACTTCGATATATGTACAACACAAATGGACTTAACCTAAGCTTAGTTCGACATATTATCGGGAACCAAACCTAACTCGAAATATATCGGCAACAGAGGTAGCATAAAGGGCATAACGATTAGCCAATATTTGCTTATCTCAGCAGGGCCTGCGATATTTATCGGCATCAGAATTTGCATATCGCACTTGGCACTGCGCATATCGTTTTGCCGTCGGCATTGAACCCGATGCCCGTTGGAGGGAGGCGTCCTGCAAACGAAACAAGTGAAATTCAATGCATGAGGGCGCACAAAAAAAAACAAAGAAAAAAGGGAAAATAAAACTATTTGAAGAAACATTTGTAGTAATTATGCTCGGGAACACAAAGAGAACCCCTCAAGCCATTGACATCATCATCATCACCATCAACATCGTCATAGCCTCGCGCTTGTCGAGGGTCCAGGCGCGTCGTCTTCGCCGTCGTGTAGTCTTGTAATTCGATGCTGCAGGGCCCTTGACGACGCCGTAAAAAGACCAAGAATCAGAAATTATTGTTTAGCAACAATAAAAATAAAGTATAACAGAGCAGAAGAAACAACCTCGTTGTACCCCCCGAAAAAATCTGAGTAGAGAAAGAAAGAAGGAGACCGGGGAGAGAGAGAGACTCCATAAAGGCGAAACGCGCGACTGCCAAATGCAAATATTAAAACCAACAACAACAAAACGTTTTATAATCACGACAAGGGGAAAACAGCAAATCGAATTGCACTCAAGACGAAGTCCTCTTCTTCTTCTTCTTATCCTCCCGACTTCTTCTCTCGAGTCTGCGCCTCCAAAACCCAAGTCGGTCCAAGCTGCCTGCACAGACCATGTCGGTCATCAGGCTAATTTTCTACGGAAACCGTTGGCAGGCCCCATAAAATTATGCACAAATGAATGTGTATGTAAACTACGTATTTACATACATACATCCGTATTATGTATGAGATGTCAAAGAAACTTCAAAATTATCGCGCTCGTTGTACTCAGTCTTAATCTTTGCTTGGAGCTACTATAATCTGTAATCAAATCTATTATCTGTCAATATTCTTGACTTTTAAGGGTCTTTTGGAAACCTTAATATCGGATATTTATTTTTTAAATTATAAAATTTCCAATTCTTCTAGGACAATTAGGACAATTTGAGGATTTAAAGAAAGGTTTTTTGAAAAACTTCTTATAAATATATATTCATAGTAAAGTGATAGCTTTGTATATTCCAATTGAGATATTTTATTGTAACCTGCTGTTTTTAAAGATATTGAAATGACATACACCATATAAAGCTGATTATTCCTATCGTTTTTTAGTGCAAGTGCTTATGATATAGAAATTATATATGAATGAAAAAATTAACATATTTCTTAAATATATAATATCCTGGAGAATCACCAAGATTTTTAAGGTTTTTGACACAAATTCTTTACATTTCTTAAGGTTCCAATTTCAAATGATGTAGTATTTATTTAATCATATATGAGAAGAAATTTAAGGGATTAAAGAAACTTTCAATTATCTTAAATTTTCCAAAATTATGATTGTTTTTTTAGACGAAAACTTCGGGAAATACCTTTTCAAGTTTTCTGCAGACCGAGATTAACATTTTTTTAACATATGTTAAAAAGCATAACATTTTAAAGGTTTTCAAGCATCTAAATCTAAAAAAATCTTATTATTAGCTATTTCTCTTTAAAGTGTAAGAAGTGTTAAATTTTTGTCAGATGTGTAAGGTCGCAAAGTTTTCGAAACTATGTATGTTTATATGTTTGCATGTGTGTTTAATATTGAATATGCAAATTGCGCATTGCTAATTTGCATTTATGACAAAAACGGAAAAAATATAATAACTAATAATAATCTGGCAAGGGAAGACAGCGCTACGTTCCGGGCGGAACGTCCAAGCGAGACTCTTTGACGACGCTTCAAGATATGCGAGAAATTTACTATAATACTTCCAGGAAGGCAAAGAAAAAGAAGAAGAAGAGGAAGAGGAGAGAGAACAAAGGGGAGAATGGGGAGAGAGAGAAACAAACATGTGACGATCGACGTTGGAGAAGCTGGAGAAGATGCGTTGTCCAGCGCTATGAACTGACCATGACGACGACGACGACAATATACGCCAAGCGGAGGCGACGCACAGTGGGCGAGATGCGAGGGGGCACAGTGGGGCGAACCTTGCGTAAAGGTGTCGCGCGCGCCAAGCAAATAAGCCGCTGTGTCCAATTGGAAAACGAGCCGAAGGAGCTGCATGTGTGTGAGGGTCTTCGTCTCCGTCTCAATGTGTGTGTGTGTGTGCGTGTGTGTGTGCGTGTGTTTGTCGCCTTGTCACGTGAAATCAAATCAGGCATCACAATTTCACGCTCAATCGCCTGGGTAATTGAGCCGCACAGCCGTATGTCGCATTGCGCCTTGCCACAAATCCAATCGGTTTCCAAAGTCTTTCCTAAGGGTTTCCTTTGCGACTCCCCGGAAAAATAACAAGGAGAACAGCAACAACAACGAACAGCTTCCGCTGTTGCAGTCAGCCGTGCCGAGCAGCCGGCGCAACAGTTCAAGCAGCGCGTTCGGCTAAAAATATCCTTATCAAATTAGACCCTCTATGAAGGTCGATCCTAACTAGGTGTGCGCACTTAATACCTACGGCAGCTAAGTGTTGTAGGAATGAGATTCTAAGAGAAATTACAAATTTCTTAGAGATATTCGTTGTATTTTTGTTTTGATTGCAGTACTAGTTATCTTGAGTTGTGCAACACTATAAAGGTACCTTCTCCTAGAGATAAGGTCAGTAAATCTATGATAAATCGTAGAAAATACAAGTATAAAAAACACTAGACTGATAATAGAGCTCTATGCTCTGATGGAGAAAAAGATTTAATAGATCATATTATTGATCTTTTCTATCAATAATAATACTATATCTTGATAAATAGAAATAATATATTGTTACAATCTGACTTAAATCAAAATCGCAGCATTAGGAAGGCTATGTTTCGAATTTTGTGAAGATGAAAAACTCGGGATATCCTTTCTGTAAAAAAAAAACTAAATTTGGTATAGACAACTTAAGATGGAAATTTCAGTGTAAATCCTTTAAAAGGATATAAATATTTAACACATAGATTTTCAACAAGGTGCTGCACGTAATTAGTACCTTACCTTAGTAAGAATACCGAAAAATACCGGATTATTTTATTATTTTAAGAAAGTACCTTAATTGAATATATATACATTGGTAAATGGTAGCTATAGTTGGTAATTATCTGTAAAAATATATGTTATAATCTACGTCAAACCATGCACTACTTGGCTATACTTAAATAGAAGTACCTTAGCTAAAAAACCCTAAAGATAATTACTTTATTACCTTAACGAGGTATTCCCATTATATACACCTACATATACGGCTGGTATAGTCGGTATATATTCCCCATACTTAATTTATGCGTAGACACGATGCATCGTGCCACACATTGTGGCACACATTTGCCTCACCTTCGTCCAGTCCTTAATGCGGTTCGTCCTGTTGCCACAACGGGGCATTGTTTTGATCACGTACCAGCGTTCCGATATCGAATTTGTTCGATCTTCGTAAAGTAAAGTTGCCAGCGAAAGCGAAAGAGAGAGAGAGCAACGAAAAAGCGTAGATTGAGAAAAGTGCTGCAACTTTGTTTCCAAACTGAGTTCGTTCGTCCTTTGTGCGGTTCCTTCTATTCTATTCCGCTATCGGATAACAGCGCCCGCATACACGTTTCATATTTTGCCATCCTTCTTCTTCTTCTTCACCTTCTTCGCTTGGAACTTGTAAGTTTTTACCCCGTTTACTGACTGGGCAAGGGTTAAAAGTATTTTGTGTGAAATCTCTGTGGCTTCCCCGTGCGAGAAGCGTTGGGGAGATACCTTATGTGGTGTGTTGCCCGGTGTCTGATGTGGATCGAACGTCTTCTGATATAGATCTGTGGGTAGCGCTGACATGTAGGGACATGGGAATGTTGCCACTGCTTTGATTTTTTATGCTAGCAGGCATATTTTAAAATATTACGATAGGGGACATCAGAAAATGAAAATTTTTGAGTGTTTTGTAACATACCAAACAAAATTGAAAAAAAAGAAGAAAAGAAAAGGGAAAAGAGCTGGTTGGAAAAAGTAGAAAATGCAGTAGGAAAATATTTTAAATTGTTGTAATATTTATAATTTTTTGTTTTGGGTTGTGTTTGGTATGACCGATGCAACCTAACGATCGAATTTTTTGTAATTTCTCTAGATATTTTAACCAAATTTTTTTCATAAATAAATGGAATTAAATTGTATAAACTGTAACCCAAAGCTGCCATTGAAAAAATCGTCGATTAGGAGACTTTTTTAGACCTTTTCCAATTTTTTAGGAAGACCTATCTATTTTTCCTAGTCGGACAACTTTATTCTATAGCATTCTTTGGAAGAATTAGTTAGAAGAAAATATGTTCATAAAAATGTTTTAAATCTCTAGTTAAATACAGTTACGTTCAGATTATAGTTAAATAACTGTCAATGATTCAATATTATAATAAATTATAAAAAATTCAGTATATATTTTTTATAATTTTTTTGGGAAAGATCCAAAGAGATAGGAACCGCAAGGGCATTAAACCTTTTGATTTTCTTTCTGTTAAAATTTTAATCAATATCATAATTTATTGATATAATTAATCTTTAAACAATCTCATTGAATTCGTTGTTTGCTAATTTTTCAAGCTTTCTGTTTACAAGTTCAAAGTTCACTTTGACGGGTCAATCATAGTACATATGTGTGTGTGGGGGTGGGGTTGCCTTATCGCAATGCAAGATGCAGCGAGGGGCGCCACGATGATTCAGTCGTCTCTATCTGAGGCTAAACTTGGCTATGCAAAAGAATATTTTACATACTTGCACGTTGCCACTAGATAAAGCTGCAGCAGAAGATGCAGAGCAGCAAGCGACAGCGACAGCGCTGCAGCGTCGCCAGCATTACAACAACAGTGTCAGCTGTTGAAATTTGTGCAGCGCATGCAAGAAATTGTAGAACGTCACATGGCGACGATTAGCTCATCGACGCCAAAAATAACAACAACAGCAAGAGCAGCAAAAATAACAACAAAGAAACAGAGCCAAAACATTGAAAGACTGAGTCGAAAATAAGAAAT